>VXBI01000885.1:284650-310617 GCA_013397375.1 Toxostoma redivivum | reverse complement strand
GGGGCTCGGGGCCGGGCGGGCTCTTTGCGGGAGCCGGGCGCTCCTCGCCAGGCCGGCCCGGCTGAGCCGTGTGTGTTTCTCCCGCAGGTGCGACCATGGCCAAGTCCAAGAACCACACCACGCACAACCAGTGTGAGCAGGGCGGGGATCCAGGGGGGTTTGAGCGGGCTGGGACCGGCGCGGTGTGTAGAGATCGAATGGGGGGGGCGGTTTAAAGGAGTGTGATAAGAGTCGGGACTTGGTTGGGCTCAACGTAGAGTTAATATGCAACCAGAAAAATAGGAACTTTTATGTTAGAAAACTGGGGGTCGGCCTCTACTCCCAGGTAACCAGCAGTAGGATGACAGGATACAGACTCAAGCTGTGGCGGGGGGGGGTTAGGGTGGACATCAGGAAGGATTTCTTCACGGGAACGGTGTTCAGCATTGGAATGGGCTGCACGGAGAAGGGAGGTGATGGTGACACCGTCCCTGGAGGTATTTAAGGAAAGACTGAACGTGGCACTCGGTGCCATGGTCTGATGGGCTGGTGATGTTGGGTCATAGGTTGGACTCAAAGATCTCAGGGGCCTTTTCCAGCCTGAGTGATTCCGTGGTGATCATCACCAGCTAAGCTGGCAGAGGGATCTTTTACCAGAGCAGGCAGTGACAGAACACAGGGAAACAGCTTCACACTGACAGAGAGTAGGCTTGGGTTGGATATTAGGAAGAAATGCTTCCCTGTGAGGGTGGTGAGGCCCTGGCACAGGGTGCCCAGAGAAGCTGTGGCTGCCCCATTCCTGGGAAGTGTCCAGGGCCAGGTCTAGTGAGATGTGGCCTTGGCAGGGGGGTGGAACAGGATGCTCTTCAAAGTTATTTCCAACCCAAACCATCCTGTCATTCTCTGATGTTCCTGAAAACTTTCATCCCTGGGATCATGTGCAATCCAGAGATGGCCACAGTGATGAAATCGTTTGTGTTTGGGGTCTTCTCATCAGTGCTGTGACTTAGCAGAAGTCACAAGTGGGTTCTGCTTGGTCCTGCCCAGTGAGTGACTGTGCCCTCTGACACTGACCTCAAGTGCTAGAATTTATTAATGAGTGAGGCCTTTCATTCTACTGATGGTGCTGTCAGTGTGTCAGTAGTTAATGAGCTGCCTGAAATCCTTGGGAGCCTATGCAGAGAGATGAGCATAGAGATGTGTTTTTAATTCAAATGTAGTTTGGATAGGAAGGGTCTGAAAATTGTCTATTCCACATCATTTTGATAATCAGGTACACTTAAAAAGAAACTTATGCATTTGCTTAATAATAACAGAAACTGTAATTTAAGTAGTTGTCCCATTTTTCCACATAGCCCGTAAGTGGCACAGAAATGGCATCAAGAAGCCCAAAACCCATAGATATGAATCTCTCAAAGGGGTGAGTATTTCTACTGATATTCCCAAGCTGAGTCACTGAGGTTTAACTGTGAAAAAATGCAGAATTTGTATTATTTTGACTGACACATTTTTTGCAGACAGAGGCCTGTGTTCCAGGTGGTCAGAACGACTGTGGGGTTCAGTTCTTTTACTTACCTGACATGCAGCTGGGATATTTGTAACCCACATGAAATCTGCCCTTGTATGTCTATAAAATTGCATTTTAGTCAGTGGCCAGCTTCGTCCCTGTCCTGTTCTGGTGGCTGTCACTAAGTTCTGTTCCCAGTAAAACAAACACTTGCCAGTTAAATGGTTCTTTTGCCTTTTGAGTCCTGCTGTGTCTCCTCCTCTCCTCCTCCTCCTCTTCTTCTTCTCACCTTCAGTATTGTTTTACTGTCTGTACAGGTCCAGATAATATCACAAAATAAGAGGAATTCACATTTCTGGGCAAAACGCATGGAAGTGACAGTATATTGCTTTTTCTGAGATTATGCAAATGGTACAGCAGGATCTTTTTCCACACTTGAAAGTGAAAACAGAAACTTTGGTGTTCACGGAGGGTTGGGATTTTATTTGCTTTGTAGATGTCATGATCTACAAAGCTTTTTGGGTGCGATATAAAAATTTGTCTTCCGCAAAGCTCAGAGAGAGTTCAGTCCTGCCTCTCCTGCAGCTTTGTACATCTTGTTCCTCATGTTTATTCCTGGGATTTGTTTTTTTTTTTTTGTTTATGGCCTTTAAGGAAAATAACTGTTAAAGCCTGGTTGCAGATGACTAAAATAATTTGGTTGAAAGAAAAAAAGCTTGAACTAGCCTGCATTTGTGAATAATTGGAACAATATGGAGCTATATATGTCTCTTCTGCAACATGGCTTATTTTTTCCTTTATTTTTGTAGGTTGATCCCAAGTTTCTGAGGAACATGAGATTTGCAAAGAAACACAACAAGAAGGGGCTGAAGAAGATGCAGGCCAACAATGCCAAGCAGGCAGCTCAGCAGGCTGCTCAGCAGAAAAAGGACTGATGTGCTTTGATAAGAAGACCCAGTTTTCTTACTGGCATGTGTTACAGCATTTTTTAAAATAAAATTGTATGTAACAAACCCTTCACCTCCTGAATTTGAGGAGAGCCCTCCAGAAGCCTTGAGTTGTACTTTAGCTGCAAACTGTCCATCAAGTCTGTGAATAGTGATCCAGGGGAGCCTGACTAGCTTGTTGTTCCCTGGATCCTCCTTGTGCTTTTGAAAAGTGGGGTGACATTTTCTTTCTCGGGTACCATGACTTTAGTGAAAATTCCTGGTGTTGTTACAGCAAGGTGAAATTTCCAAGGGCTGTTACATGTCTGCTGCTTTGCTGTGTGATTCCCTCCAGGTGTGGGAATCCTGGGAAATAGGAGGGCAAGGAGTGCTGGCTGTGGTGTTGGAGACCACAGGAGTTTGTGTTAGAGTTGGTGTGTATCTTGAAATACTTGTAAGAGGTTGAAGCATTAATGGAGCTGGCCATGGGAACATGTAAGGGTTTAGGAATATACAAGATACACGTTTTTTAATAGTGACTGATTTTAGGGCATGTCTTTCACTCCAGTAACAAAAGTACTGTCTGATTAAACGTGCTGGCTTGGGGAGATGAGGGGATAACGTGCAAAATCCCGGGAGGAGCTGAGCCCGGGGTTTGTTCCTGCTGTTTTGAACATCAGGAGCAGGCTTCACTCTGCAGAGCCCCCTCAAAGCTGACTCCTGCCGTGCTTTCCACTTCTGGCATGAGGCACCTGTTGGAATGCAGCCAGCTGTTCTGAAATTGCAGTTCCAGCGCTTGTCCACCCGGTGGGGTAAGTCCATGGAGCACAGGAGGGCTGGGAGTTCAGTTACCTTCTGACTGCAGTAGAGCAACAAAACCTGCCGAGTGAAAAACATAATTTTAACTGGAACATCCAGTTCGTGTAGTTTATTTTTTAATAGTTTATCCAATTACCAAAATTACGTGTGTCAGTTTGAATTCTTTCTGGCTTAAATTCAAAAATTTTTTCACAGTTCCCACCTTTTAATTGTTTTTGACTGATTAGGAAAATCCACCCGCCCCTAAACCAAGCAATATAAAGAGATTTACTAATTTGAAACATGCAAAGGGGATTGTAAAGCCAGTGATGTCTCTCCCTCAGCTATCTGATTCCTGCTGTGTGCATCTCGGACTTTTGTGGAGGTTGGGTTTGTCAGCCTGTTACAAATAAGTGTTTGAGGAACTTAAAGGATCACCAGCAAAGGTGTCAGTAAAAATCAGATTTAATATAAGCAACAGCATGACAGTTCATTGGCAAGGTTCACTCTACTGCTTGCTAGCTGGTTAAGGCACACTGGGGTTTTTGCTGGTGTTGAAGGAGATGGGAGTGGCTGGTCCAGTAAGGGTGTAGACGAGTGTTACAAAAGAAAAAAACCTGAACAGAGCACTTGGCGTTTGTCAGTTTACACCTTTACCTGTGTGTCTGCAGATTGTCTACCCAGTTTAAGTTCTGCATTTTAAATCTCTAGCACTAAAACTTTTACATGTAAGAAGGGAGGTTTCATCTCAACCCCCTTGATGTCTTCCCCAGAGTGCTTGTGTTGTGGGAGTATGTCACCCACAAGAGGGAAGAGAGAGGCAAGAAAAGGATGTTGGAATGTTAATGAGAAGCAGAGGGTAAGATTTGGGCTTCCTGTGGCTCCAGGCAGCTCCCCCAGGCCTGTCCTCAGAGGCAGCCTTTTCATGTCGCTGCCCTTCATGCTGCCCTTCAGTGGGACAACTTCCCAAATAAGGCCTTGCTGACTTTCTGACCAAAATAGCGGCTGCGTGACAAAATGCAGCCCAGAGGAACGTAACCTTAATCCAGGCATCATTGTGTAGCAAGATCCAGGAATTCTGTGAGCTTCCACAGCAGCTTGGTGTCAGGTTTGTTGTTGTGTGCTCCCTGCAGACACTGCTTGGACATCAGTGACCAGCTATTGCATTTGATAACCCTGTGACACCTGTGCTCACAGCTTTCCTCTCTGCACAGTTGTCCCAGCCCAGAAGGGAAAGCTGTGGAGTTTGTGCTGACTGTGCCTCTGGGGGGGTCTCCTTTCTCCTGCCTTGTGAAATCATTTAAGTTCTGTTGGTGAAGTGAGGTTGGAGATCCTTTTTGGGGCCATTACGTATACAGAGCCCAGGAGGAGGAACTGGCAGCTGTGGCCCACTTGAAACCATTCCTATTATGCAGAGCTCTCTCATCTCTGGTATTTAAAAACTTCAAAATTCTTATGATTGAGTGTTTGGTATCCTGGAGGAGGACAAAGAGCTTGAAAGCATCTCAATGCTTAACAACTGCTGTACATCAGCTTATGCATCTCAGGCTTGCTGCTGCTGTACGTCATACTTGTGGCAGATTATTTCTCCCCTTTGCAACTAAGAGGACTCAGTATCAAGTTCCAGTTTGGCTCCTTTCTCTGATTTAAAAAAGAAAAAGAGCAAAGGGCATGTAACCAAATACCAAATCATCTCATTTGGCAAAGGTGAGCCATTGCTCTGACAGCCAAGAGCACAGAATTGGGGAGGGGAAAGCAAAGCCCTGCAAAATGCTCTGATCAGGCAAGATGTTCACTGGGAGCATTGATGTTCACAGTAATGATAAATAAAATATAGGGCTGGACACGTGTTGCTCTGTCCCCCTTTACTGCTTTTCAATAGTGTGGTCAAAAAGAAGCAGCAACAGAGCATGAGTTCTGCTTTGCCCAGATTTCAAGGCTTTTGCAGGTGTTTCTACACCACAGGGGCTTGGTGAAGTGTTCATCTGATGAACCTTAGCTCACATTACACTGCCACTGCCCTGCTGGCACATTGATGCAGAGGTTTTATTAGAGCAGTGTGTACAAAATTTCATCGGAGCTTCCTTCAGTCACTTGATCCACACAGCCAAGTTTTATTGAGGGCTGAGGAGAGGTCTCAAATACACTGATAAAGCTGCAAGCCAGGGCAGGAGTTTAAATCTACAGCAAAGGTAAGCAGATAAATGGCCTGAGACCTGTGGCAATGTCTGGTGGCATGGGCTGCTGTCACCTGCCTGTACAGCTCCTGTCCCTGCTGGGGAGGTAAGAGCACACAGATCTAGGAACTGTTTTAGAGACTGGTCAATGACTTTTTGCCTGATTTAAAAAAAAAACAAACAGTTAATTGCTTTTTTTTTTCCCAGACAATGTGGACATGTGTCACATTCCTTAAATGCTTTTGGACACCAGAGGTTCACTACACATGCAGTGAAAATTGTGAACTGGTTTGGAGTTGCACAGATACATGGATTGCTCAGGGTGGTTTTCAATCATTGTTAGCACATCCCCTGTGTGGGGGCTCAGCCAGGCTGATCCTCCAGGGGTGGCTGTTTTTTCAGCCTGCTCACCCACTCACTGGGCTGTCATGTGTTATATTCCTTGTGCAGTTGTTCCTGTGTTTTAGCCAACAGTGAAATCCACCCACGGCTCCTCACCCCGCAGCATTTGCTGTCTGACTGGGAGGACAGGCAGTGTGTTAAGACAATCCAGCCTGGCCAGTTTTCCTGGCTTCCCAACCTCCTGTTCTAAGGATAGAAAAAGCCTAAATAGTCCTAGTGTATCTGCTCTTCTAGTGACAAGTTTTGGCCACTACAAGACCTTTGTCTTCTCTTTCCAGCCACCACCTTCTCAGCTTTATTCTTGGAAAAGGGTGGGCAGCCAGTGAGGCTGTGGCTTTCTTCTTCCACTGCCATTGAGCCAAGGGAGAAGAGCCAAGACACAAGGCCAGGTGGCTCTTCCCAGCCATCCTTTTCCCTGGGTCACAGCATAGTCCAAACTACCAAGCATCTGCAGGGAAGGGATTAACCTTATTTATTCTCTTGTTCACCCTCCAGGGGAGCCAAAGCCTATGGGTAAGCAGTGGAGAATGTCTTGGAGGAGTTCTTTTTGGATGCTGGGTTTTGGCCAGGACAGAGGAGGATAAGGGGGCTGTCAGTGATGCCTGATGTGATGTGATGTGAGTGTAGGGGTGGGTTGCTTGTGGGTTGGGTGGCCGTGGGTGTGGGGACAGCTGGCATCACCTCAGCTCTTGGCTAAAACCCAGCTGTTGGCAACTTTGGAGGTTCCCAGGCCTGGGGTAAAACATGAGGACATGCTGTGTCCTCACAAGTTTCAGTGGGAAACTGCTGCTGCTACACTGCAGAGGCAGAAAGTGTTTCTTTCCCATCTCTAGGCTACAGATTAGTTGGAAACAGAATCTGTTAACACCTGGGAGCATTCCCTTTCCCAGGGTTCTTAGACCCATATTTCCATTGCTTTCTTGTGCACCTGGAGTCCTGCTCAATCTGCAGTAGCTATGGCATCAAGGGCTTAGAACCCTTGGGGAGATCCCTTTGTGTGGGTCAAACAGATTTTTGCATTAGAGCTGTTTCCAAAATACCCTGGATTTCTAGCTGACAGGTTCATTTTCTAAGTTTTTCTGTTGTTACAAGCCTTGGTTGAGCAAAATATTTAGTGCTGCCTGTGCAGAGGAAAGACACTGCCATGTCCTCCCAAGCAATCCACCACCTCTCTCATCCCTGTTTTCACCTCAGGCCTGTTTGCCCTGAACTGCAATATTTCGTTATTGCTATAAATGGGATTACAATATTTCCTTATTGCTATAAATGAGATTGTGTCACAGCTGCTTTAGGGTGTTATTTCCACAGAAGTGGGAGGGAAAAAATCAGGTTTGGGGAGGAAAGGCAGAAGGAGAACCCAGCAGAGCCCAGCAGTGGCCACCCAGGGCTCAGGGCAGCATCTCCAGGGCTTGCACCAACACAGTCCCGTGCCTTGCCCTGCCAATGTTTGTTTTGCTTGGGTAAACGATTGACTTTAGCAACACGACTGCAATGTGTGAGTTGTGCTGGGGCTGTAATTCGATGGGAGGAGGCAGCTATGTGCAGGGAGAGCTGCTAATGCCACAGGAATGCTGTGCTTCCTTGGGATGAGAGGAGACAGCCCCTGGGGACAGCACAGCTCCTTGGCCCTGCTGTCACCCTGTGCCCGGGAGCTGAGACCCAGAGGGGGGTTGTGCATTTCTCAGTGGCCCAAATCAATGTCATTTGTCAGGGAAAATTGGATGTCTCCTCATTCTTTGTAGTGAGGCTCCCACCCAGGGCTGCAGGGGGACTATGAGGGGCCAGTACCTGCCTTCCACCAGGCTGGGGGAGACAGGAAGGAGCATCCAGTACTGGTTGGGAATGGCTTTTATTTATTATCAAAGCAAATTGAGGTCTTTTGGCATCACGGGGTGCCAATCAGGTGGGGAGGAGGGGGTGGGGTGTACCCTCGGGATGGCCAGAGTAAGAGTAGGGAGGAGTGGGACTGTCCCTTGTACATGGATTTCAGTGATGGCTGAAGTGGGTTTTAATTCATATTTCATTGCAAAATGCTGCCAATGCTCCAGTTAAACCAGCAGGCACCAGTGCCAGCTCCTGCTCACCTTGGCAGGGTGAGGAGATGGAATATGGCAGCTCCCCACAAGCACCCATGGCCCAGTTAGATGGACTTGGCCATTGGGCTGGCAGCAGAATACCTCCTTGGAGGCTTAAAGCTCCAGCTGTGATGTCACCTTGCCAGAAGCAGCCCCCAGCAGTGGTTTCATTGATCATGAGTACACAACAGGGGTGAAGCTGTCACTGAAGGAATGAGCAGCTGAGGCAATGGGTATTAACAGGTTTTATTTCCCCCTGGCCACCCTTCTCAGTGCTCAGTCTTCATGCTGGTAGCCAGGGGACTTAGTCAAGGAGATGAGATGCAGAGCTGGAGGGTTTAGGAGATTCAAGCTGTCCATCTGGCCTCAGATTTATTCAACTCCCTTCATAAACTCCAGGAACTCTGCCAAGGGGAAGACATTGGAGACAAGAGGTGTGAGGTGAGACCCAAGTGCCCTCAAGCTGCCAAGTTACTCTTGGCAGCTTTTCCCAGCCCTGTCTCATTTTCCACCATCAGATATGCAAGAGGCCAAGGGGGGGATGGCTACTGCTCCTCTGACTGTGGCAATGACTCCTTGTGACTCCTGCTGGAAATGTCACTGGAGCCCTCAGCTGCCACCAAAACACTGGAGGTGCGTGCTGGGGGGGACACACGGCCTCTGACTCAGCTCAGAAATGGTCTGGGGCTCATTTTGTCAGCTTCACATTCAAAGATACAGCCCCTCAGAAATGATCTTGTTAAGGGGGCAGGAGGGACTGGTGAAAGGGGCAGAGCTTCAGTGCAGCAAGGGGGCAGTTTAGGCAGCCCCAGGTCCTTGCTCCCATTTCACAGGTGTTAGAGCCTCCCATCCCTGTGCACACGTGCTCCTGTCAGATATTGCCCTGCACTGCCTGCATGAGCTCATGCTTACAAGAGAAGGCAGCCAAGACCGTGGGAGCTGCCCAGGGGGATGACCAAGAGCTCGTGACCAAACCACATGCAAGAAGGAGTCCTACCATCATAGTCAATCCTGCCATCATTATTTTTATCCCCATCTTTCATCAGTTCCTCTATGTCATCCTCAGTGATGGTCTCTCCTGTTGCCTGCAGCATGATCTTCAGCTCCTCGAGGTCGATGTAGCCATCAGCATTTCTGTGCCAGGACAGCAGAGCTCAGGACCAGACAAACCTGCTGGGGAGGGGGAGCCAGGCTGGCTGCACCCCTCCCACCACCCCACCACACTGTGCTCATGGCTCTTACTTATCAAACATCCTGAAGAGGTCTGAGAGTTCCTCTTCAGTTTTTCCTTTGCTGTCATCTTTCATACACCGCACCATCATCACCAGGAACTCATCAAAGTCCACGGTGCCACTGCCTGGGGGAGGAATGGACATTCAGGGGCCAGCTGGTCAGCACCAGGACCCCGACTGAGCTCCACACTTCTCCATGAGCAGCTCCACCAGACTGGCCCACCCAGCTTCCCTGCACAGCCTCATTAATTCAGAACCCCAAAACCTTAAGTGATGGTGTCAAACCCATTATTGTTGAAGTTAAAAACTAAGACTGCCATCAGACAATGTCTCTACAGGTCAAACTGAAGAATATACAAGGTCTGATGCCTCAGTCTCTTCTCATACTGGGCTTAAGGAATGCAGGAAAGGGGAGCCCAGCTGGAGCCATCAGGGGTGGACAGGCAATGCCAATGAGGGATCACACTTCCCTTCAGCAACCAAGGGCCAAAACTCAGGAGAGCAGTCCTGAGTCACCTCAGGAGGCTGGAATAAGTGACTGAGGCCCTTCTCTGACCTTGTAACTGAATTTTTACCTTTCACAGTAATTTTTCCTTGGCAACAGTCCTTCTGGAAGCACCAAAGAATGGAAATTCCAGCTATGGAGATACCTCTCCATCTCATTAATATTGAAAGTTCCAGAAGGCAGGTGTTCATGCAGTGTGGATTTGCACCTGCAGTATAGCAGTGTTGTTTTCAATGACTCAGATGCTTTCTTTTTTTGCCTGATTTTTAACTGTTTTTTTAATTTCCATTTACTTAGTGTGGTATTTCTGCCCAAATGCCCACAGTGGATCCTGTTATGTGTGATCATCAGTACATTGATTTAATCAGTATTGACAGTTATTTATGTGGGAGTGTGTACACTTGAGCAGTGGGAGACTTTCCTGATGATAGCATCCTCTAAGAGGCATTTCTAAAATGGCAGTTCCTACATGCAGCCTAAATCTGTTTTTTAAAAGGATCTGTACAATTTCACAGTAACCCCCAAAATCAGTTTAAGCAGTCTGATCATTGTAGGAATAAAAATTTCTACAGTTTCTCTTTGCCTGGAAATTCCCTAAAGGAACTATACTGAGATTTGGTGGTGTTTAATGTGAATTCATAGCAGGTTGCACCCCAGAGCTGTGACTGTCCCCAGCACTGCACAGATGGCCCCCACACCCCCAGATGTGGGGATGATGCTTGGGAGAGTGGAAGCAACCCAAACTTCTCACCATCTTCATCCACCTCATCTATCATCTCCTGCAGCTCCTCAGGGGTGGGGTTCTGCCCCAGCATCCTCATCACCTTCCCCAGCTCCTTGGTGCTGATGCATCCATCCTCTGCCCCCAGCACGAAGATGTCAAAGGCAGCCTTGAACTCTGGAGAGAGAGGAGATGTGAGGGGGTCCTGCCCTGCACCTCAACCCTGCTGGCAGGGGGCTCATCCCAGGCACAGCCTCCCCTGGCTGTGCACCCCAGCAGTGCCCAGGCACACCACAGAAACCAGAAATGCTGGTGGATCAAAATCCCTGGGTCATGCCTGCCTTGGCCAGACTGGCCAAAGCATTTTCCAGAGTGTTATTGCTGAGGGCTGCTGGCTGGGGAGCTCCACTCTAGGCTGTGGTGTCAGGTTGAAGATGCACCTACCATTTTTTTGTTCTTCTGTCAGCTGCTCAACCTGTAAGACAAATACAGACACCAAGTCATTTTAATTTTGTCAGCATCACTAATTGTTAAAAGGACATGTTATTTGTTCAACAGCCTTTGCTATGGAGAACCAAACTTCACAAGAGGCAACATCATGTACCAGGCAATGTACAGCCAGGGGGGTTTTGACACCACAAGTTTTTGTAGCCTAAGAGATTCTTCCCCCTAAAGCAACTATTCACATCTCCTTTGAAGCAAACAACTTCTCTAGAGGAGTAGATGCTAATACATGGCAGAAATAGCCTTGGTACAAGCAGGGAAAGCCCACTGGGAAAAGAATATGCCTGTCAACCATTTGGGAATAATTTCTTGTTGCTGGCAGGTTTCACTGCAGGATGGCTGCACTGCTGAGGGCTGCTTGCCAATGTGGGCCAATGCCAGATCAGAGATGAGACGTGCTTGAGAGTTCCCGGGAGGGAGAGGTAGACAAGTCTATCCCTGGTAGTTGTTTTTCAGCCCTAGATTCAGGAAACTCCTTGCCTATCCAGAGCTTAACTGCTCTGCTTCCATCTGAGCCAGTGTTATTACAAAGGTGCCTGGCTCTCTATTCCCTTCAGTCTGTTTTGGGAATCTCTCTGGAGAAATGGCCTGTGGAGCCAACAGGCATTGGCTGACATGGGCTGGCAGATTGGTCCCAAACTCTGCCCTAGTTCAATGCCCATAGACCATCAGTGGGAGCTCATTAGACAGCACGAATTAATGAAAACAATCAATAAGGAGAGCAAAGGGGAATCAATCAGCTCTGTGCCAGGTACTGCTTAGCTGAACTTGCTGCCCTCAGCACCATGTCCAACTGCCCCTTTGGTAGCATCCATGAAAACATCAACTTTTCCTCCCTATGCTGGTCAACCACGTCTCTAGATCCAGCCATGTAGGACCCCATGCCTGCCCTGTCTGACCCCACTAAAACCTCCTTGCTGCCACCCCCAACACCCATCCCTGCCGTGTTTTGTTTGGGACACAGCCAACCCAGGCTTGTGGCACTGTCTTTGCACCAAAGCTGATTCTTTTGCCCCAAAGGGCAATGGTTTTACAGAAACCAGCTGGTTCCTCCTGCTTGCAGCAAGAAGCAGAGAAAGTATTGTTCCTTAGTGGGACAGAGCCTGTGGGAAGCAGGCAGAGCGTTTTGTCCCACTCCCCGTCCTCCAAGAGGGGAGGACTTAGAAAGCACTAAGGATGGCAGCAGGATTTTTGGGTTTTTTTGAGGAAACCCAAGCCCGGTGTGTTTCTGGTGCTGCTGAAGGCAGGCAGGCAGTGCTGTTCCTCTGCAGACATTGTCTGGGCAGAGCAAGGGCAGCCACCACCACGGTGGCCACAGCCGTGTCCTGCTGTGTAACTCGACACTCCTGCTCAGTCGCTATTTATAAACCTGGGTGAGAGAGGTGCTGGAGATAAAGATGAGCTCCCCGATTGTTCCCAGGCTTTGGTATTTATCCTTGCAGCCCTTTATCTGGACACTTGTCCCTGGCACTGTTCTAGGCACCGCTTGACAGAGCCTAAAAATATTCCCAAAATAGTTTTGTGTTTGCACACCCTTATCGAGGCATGAGTGGGTAAGATGAAAATCCATTGGGTTCTCTAGCTGCATGTAGGGGATTTGGCATAAATGTAATATTAATATATGCTATCAGCATGCAGAAAATATACAGCTATTCACTTCTGAAGCTTCCTTGAGTACTGAAGTGATAGATGTGGTGTATATAAATTAAATACATTGTTGCTATAAAGTGACATTTTTGTCACAGAGATGTCTCCTGAGCTGTTCATAGTTCACTCTGGACATGGGTGCTGTTTGCTGCCTTATTCCTATTTTCCCTCCATATCATTCCAGGAACAGGTTTTTCTGACTGCTGTGTAGGAAGACAAGCTCTAAGCTCACTGCAGCAGCCATGGTAATGCCAAATCTGCTGTATTTTGCTTTTATCAGCTCCATCCCATGGTTCCACTTGAAGTCAGACAGAAGAAACTGAAGTTTTTCAATTTTTTTCCCACAGGTAAATGTTTTCTAACAGTCTAAATTGTGGGAAATAAATCCACAAAAGAGTTGTTGGTCTCAGCTGTGCCTGGCTTGGACTTGTTTTACCTCTGTAAAGGTGTTGGGAGTTAATGCTCAGGACTCAAACCCTACATTTACCTAATTAATGGGCAGTAAGGAAAATGCTTGTGCCTTGAGTCACAGAGAACAGATTTAATTAAAAACCTTAATTAGAAAGGCCTGGTTTTCTTTGATTTTACAGGTTCCATTTTTCTCCCTTCTGAAGGTGTTGGCTGGGGGACTCAGCCTTTCCTGAACCTTTTCACACTACCGGGATCACTACAGGGGTTCTGTTTCCTGAGGTTCAAGGCTGACCAAAGGACAAGGGATGTGTGAGCATTGGGGCTTTTTTTCTTCAATTCCCTACCAAGGACTATATTCCTTCCCTCTTAAAACCTTGGAATTAAAATATGATGCATTTTTTGTGCTCTTGCTTAAAATCAAACTTGATCAGCCATATATATTTAAGGGGGAAAAGCACCAGAAAGCTCTTACTGTAAATCCATTTATGGATGCAATAGCAATCCACACAATCCAGAATCTATTTTCATCCTTATTCCACTCACACATTTTTATCTATGTTACAGAATAATGCAGTGTTCTTATTACAGACCAAATAGTTTGGGTTTACACAGTGAGCGCAGCGTGCAGCTGTGGAAGTTAAAATAGCCTAAGGATGCTCCACGTTCCCCAGGGCATAGCTCACATTCTGGATTCTGCACAGAGCAGGAGCAGCAAAGCAGAGGAGGAGGTTTGGAAATAACTGAGAAAAAAGCAAGTTTTTTTTTAATCCCCTGAAAAACTTTCAGTTAAGGATGGGGGAAACGTAACAATGGCAGAGTTGTAAAGCACCAGAAAGAAGAGGGTGAGTTTTACCCATACAAATGATGTTTGTTTCCTGGAAAATCCTCCTCTGCTTTGGCTGGGCTAAAACCATAGTCATCTCTTATGCCATTCAGGTTTTATTGAGATTTTTAGCTTCACCTAGGAGCCACCTCCCTGCTTTACAGTGAGGAACCAGGGGGTCACTGTAAATAATTTAACAGCAGGTTGGGAGTCTCACATTTGTAAGAGGAATGTGAAACTTCCAGATCCATGAGAGGGAAGGCTCTGCATCCTGGATGAGCATATTGACTAGAAGTTGCTGCCTAGAATTATTCCTCATTTCCATGAATTATTGCTCTCGCAGCTTTGGGGCATCCCTAGAGGCATTTCAGAGCCCTCCCCATCCCCAGGGCAGGCACTCACCGCTGCCTTGTAGATGTCATCCATGGCTGGATGGGGCCGGGGCTGGCGCTGACTGCGGCGCTGCCCCGCGGGCACGGCTCATATAGGGGGTGCTGGCCCGGGCGGGACCGGCCCACGGCAGCCCCGCATGCCCGGCCTCCCAGGAATGCCTGGCCTGCGTGCCTGGACACGGGGACACGTCCGGGGCCAGCCCAGCCCCGCTGCCGGCAGCTGGAGCGCTCCTCGTGACTCTGCCGTGCCACCGAGCCGGAGCTGCCGAAGCGCTGAGGAACGGCGGGTCGGGCTGTCCCGGCTGGAGCCGTGCCGTGTGTCACCTCCACCTCCGGAGCGCTCCCCCTGCGAGCTGCGTTACACCGATTGTACTGTGCCAAATCCAATTTTTAGTGTTGGTATTACAGGAAAGGCACGTGTCCCAAAATATCCCTGTTCCCTGGGGCGGTGGGAACAGGGGGTGTCAGGGTCCCTCGTCCCCTCTGCTGAGTGTCCCCAAATCCACAGGGGACTTGCAGCTGGGACATGTCCACGGAGCATGGGGGGACTGTGCAGTCCCAGTGCCACGGAGAGAAGTGTGGAGACAGTGGAGCTTTGCCTCAATCGTCTGTTTTCAGCCAGGGCTGCAAAATGTGGGGATCAACTGCCAAAACGGGGGTATAAACTCTGATTTCAGGGATATTTCTTGGTGCTTTAGGAAATCATGATTCATATCACCAGCCAGCAAGCTGACCTGTCCCTGCTGCAAATAGCTAAAATCCACACTCCTGGATTCACTGTGGATTTACCACGGATTTACCCCGCCATGGTGGAGGGCAAAACACACCAAAGGCCTCCAAGTGATGAGCAGTTCTCTCAGTGCAGTGTTTTAATCCACACCAATCAGAGACAAAACTCTCTTTTTAATGATTCAGGACTCCCACTTCTGTCCAGAGGGTTTGACACCTCAGGGTGGCAAAGCCTCACCTCCAGATGATTCATTTAAGAATTAGTTTGTAAAAATGAAAATGCAATTAATGCAACTGTTAGATTTCATCTTTTCTAAAAATCTCCCCTTAAGAGGAATCATGCTGCAGTCCCTATGGAATGTCCAAGCCAAAGCAGCATGAAGCAAGGAGCCAGGTGGGGATGCAGGTGAGCACAAAGCCAACCCCACATCAAATCCTCACAGGTTTTGAGTCCTGAAAGATTAATTCACTGTAGAGCCTGGTAGGGGCTGTGATCCTGTGGGCACCCTCTGGCCTTGATTTACCTGGGCTTCAGCCCAGCCCTGCCTCTGCTCAGCATAGAGGCAGCAGATGGAATAAAAAGGAAAATTGTTATATTTAAGGAATTGATTTTTGAAGCAGTTAGTCTTCCTAATTTGAATGCGTTTAATATTTTGGTTGCCTTTAACACATGAAAGTCAGAAAAAGTGCAGAGGGAAGTAGGTGTTTTGTTAAAGGGCACTGGAGTCTGTTCTTAGGAGGGCACAGGAGATGGGAGACGTGCTGTCCCCCAGAGCCAAACCATCACCCAAAACCTCCTTGGCAACCCCAGAGAGACCTTCCCAAGGAAGTGCAGTCCCGAGGCAAACCCCAGCCCCTGGCTGCTTCTCCCCCCTTGGGATTCAGTGCAGAGACAGTGGGGTGCAGGTGCCAGCTGGGAAAAGCTCTGGGCACTGCCAGGCACCAGGGCAGGGCTGAGGAAGCACGCCTGGCCCTGTCCCTCCATCCTGGAAAGTGATGGCTCTGAGTCACCCTGAAAACAGCCCCTGGGATGCATCAGAATATATTTAGGGTCAATGTAGCGTAGGAGGAGGGACTGTAACACTGCCTTTAAAAGGTCTGCTGGAGAGAGCTGGGATGAAATTCAGGTTGGGATGTGGAGGAAGGGTCTCTTGTGTGCTTAGAGAGGGGAAATTTGGGCCACTACCATCCTACGCACTGGCATGGGAAAGCTGCAGTTCTGCAAACATCTGATGGGAGCAGAGACTTAAAAACAGATCTGAGCCCAGAGGAAAGGATGAAATCCCATCTGGCAGCAGGAGGTGATGTTCCTCCCAGGGAAGGAGGTGCAGGTGAGTGGCATCATGCCAACCCCTGCCTCCCTGCCAGCTGCCTGGAGACAAAGCTTCCAGCATCCCCTGACTCTCCTGAGCTGATTGCTTACAAAAGAATTGGGAATTGGGGTTTTGTAGGGAAAGCCAGAGCCTCTGCCATGCACAGTACAGGGAGGGGCTACTGCAGGGATGGGGTGTTGTGAGGGAAAACCAGCCTCTCCTGCTGCTTCCTTTGCCTCCTCTCATGAGCCCCATGGCAGAGAGGGAGTGTGGCTATCTATAGCCTGAGGAGGGCTGCCAGCACAAGTGCCCTTAATCTGGGCATGGCTGGCTCAGTGCCACACTGAGGGGCTGTCACTGGGGTCAGGTACAGCCTGTTAGCCCCTGCTCCAGCTGCATCCTGACATGCTGTCCCACTTGTCAGTCACTCCAAGCTACCAAGACAACTGGGAAGCTTTAGTGAGCTTTTTTCCTCCAAAACTTCTTTTCATGTTCTCATTTCCAAGCAGGTGTAACCCACTGCAAAACTAGCAGAGACATTCTTGAGGTCAAATATAAGGAAATGAAAGGCAGAAGCCCAACTAAGTTGCAATTTTATTTGAGATCAGGGATGTCTGCAGGGCTCCTTGGGCTGTGTCATGGCTCCAAACTGCAGCAAAATGCTCCAGCATCCCCCTTTCCTACCTTGGGCACCTGGCCCTGAGAGATTCCAGACCCAGCAACAGCAAAATTCTTTGATTTATTGCTTCCTAAACCCTACTCAGAACGTTCTAGCTGAGGGAGGCTCCATTTTCCCTTTCCCCAGACACATCGCTCCTGTCATTTCCTCTTCTCTGTGAGCCAGAGCAGGGCTGTCACCCCATGAGCCACTGCTGTGCCTGCAGGCAGGAGCTGCTGGAGGAGGAGATGGGCACTGATCAAACCCGACAGCCGCGCCAGGGCTGCAAATTGTTATTTAATTAAGGAGATGGGACATTCAGAGGAAGCTTAATTAAAGTTGCTCTCCAAACCCACTTATTATCTCATGAAGAGGCTGAGCTCAGCAGCAGTTCCTGATGTTAGGACAGCATCAGAAATCCCTATTGGGCTGCCTATACTCTCTGTGTTTTGTCCTTGTACACATCATCCTTTGGCTACATCCTGACCAAGGGAAAACATTTTTCAGTGGAAAAAAAAAAACAACAAAATGGGTTTTTCCAGTTCTGTTTGCAGAGGTGTGTTTGCTCATCTGCCACCGCAGTTCTGGTGGCATCTGCGAGATACCAGCATTGCCCCTGCAGCTCTACACATCCAGCCAGGGCATTTTCACTTCTGTTGTAATTAATGGCACCATACTGAGTTAATTGCATCCTCTCTAAGGTAGCATAAGGAAGGGCAGACAGATGTTGCTTTCATTTTGCTGGAAGGTACTTTTTAACAAAATCTCTTTTACTTGACAGTCCAAAACATAATCCCTTTGCATGTAATGTAGCACAGAGTGCATTTCAAAGCTTTGATGGATGCTTGATGCATCCTTCTGCCAAAACATAATCTTTCTAGATAATCTCTCAATTTTAATACACTCAGATACTCCTGAAGAAACTCATTATATCCTCTCTCCTGCAATTTTCTCTTCCTGGGATGAGCACTCAACATATCAGAAAGGTTGCTATAGTATGAGTCCCCCTCAGGGCAACTCAGGTTCAGCTCAGGGGAAAAGGTTGAGGAGGGTTTTCTTGCCATCTTTTAGATTCTCCACTTCTGTTACAAATTCCTGGCAAGATCCTTTAGTGTGCACAGGCTTGAAACACTTCCCCATGCCTAGTGGGACAGTGAAAGTAAAGTCCCTGCTGTCAGTAAATCACCCCAAACAACACCATGAGCTCACTCTGGGCTCATTCCTCAGTCTGGCCCATCAGCCCAGCTCCTCAGCTCTGTTTTTGGGGTGGCACCAGGCAGCTCAGTCACAGAACCACTGTGGTGGCACCTCAGCCCTGCGTGAGTGTCCAAGCCTCCAGCAGCCCTTGATGGCCACAGATGTGCACACAGGCTGCCAGCAGCTGGAACAGTGTCACAGCCGCGGCGCTGGGAGGGGGCTCAGCCCTCGGCAGCTCGGCACTCCAGGGACTGCATCCCACTGGATTGCACTGCCTTGGGCTGGGTTGGGTTCGCTGCATTGCATTGCATTGCACTGTACTGAATTGAATTGCATTGGACTGGATTCTATTTCATTGGATTCCATTGGATTGCATTGGACTGGATTCTATTCCATTGGACTCCATTGGATTCTATTGGACTCCATTGGATTGGATTCCATTCCATTGGATTCCAATGGATTCCGTTGGATTCCACTGGATTGGATTCTATTCCATTGGATTGCGCTGGATTCCATTGGATTGGATTGTGCTGGATTCTATTCCATTGGATTCCATTGGATTGCCTTGGATTGGTTTCTATAGCATTGGATTCCATTGGATTCCATTGGACTGGATTCTATTCCATTGGATTCTATTGGATTGCATTGGACTGGATTATATTCCTTTGGACTGGATTCTATTCCATTGGTCTCCGTTGCATTGCACTGCACCGCACTGCGCAACGCCCCCCGGGCACAGCGAATGCGCATGCGCGTCCGGCTGGCACAAACCCCGCCCCCTTTGGCCATAGCCCCGCCCCGGCACCCACAGGCCCCGCCCATGCCCGGAGCACCTCCCCGTCCGAGCCCCGCCCCCTCGCTCCAAGCCCCGCCCCCGGGTGCCCATAAAGCGGCGCGGGCGGGGCGCGCCGCGCCCTGACGGGGTCGAGCCAAGATGGCGGCGGCGGCAGTGCGGAGCGAGCGGGCGGCGGGTGCGGGCGGCGGCGGCGGCCGCGGGGGAGCCGTGACAGCCTGAGCGGCTGCGCCCCGGCACTTCTCCCGGCGACATGGAGGCGGCGGCGGGAGGCGAGGATGGCGAGGAGCCCCCGCGGGAAGCCCGAGTCCTGGGCTCCGAGCTGGTGGAGACATACACGGTGCGGTGCGGAGCGGAGCGGGGAGGCCGTGCGGGACGTGCGGCCAGCGGGGATGGGAGCGGGTGAGGCCGGGCTCGGTGCCGGCTGCCTCCGGAGCTGTGCCCACGCCGAGCACGGAGCGAGATATTTGCCTTAAGCTTCCCGGGGCTTCGGGGAAAGGAGCTGCGCGGGAGCGGGGCTCAGCCGGGAGAAGCGGCCCCGAGCTCCGCGTAGCCTCGGTCCTTTGGGAGCGGCAGGGGCTCCGTGAGCAGATGTGGTGTTCGTGTCCATATACATCTGTGTGTATGTGCGTATGTTTATGGAAGATCGCTATCCAGTAAACAGAGCTTTCAAAGCTGGGCTAAACAAAGCAGGAAATCTTTCCTTCGCCTGGAAGTATAATTTAAAAATCCTCTGATCTTATTTCCAGAGGAAATCAGTTGATTTAGGATAGACAGTTCGTCTCTTACCACGCCAAAAAAAAAAAGTTGCCAGCGGTGTTTTCATTTGAGGAAGGAATGAAGCTTTTAATATATAACTTGTTTTTAATCTGGTCGCATTCTACCAAGAGTTAATTGGTCTGTTTTTCAGGAAGAAGCTCATCCTGAAACAAACCTCATTATAATTGCAGACAGAAAATGTCTCGAGCACACCACCCTTTAGTTATATAACTAAAAAAATGTTTTCTCTTTCTGCCTTATTTTAGTGTGATTTCAAAGACCTTTTTTCGGTAGAATGCACATGGATGACATGAGGCTTCCTACTGTGGGAAAGAAAAGGGAAAGGGGAGCAATGGTTTAGAAAGACAGTATTTGGAAAGTTGTATGATGGATACAAGTAGTGCTTCATGCTCCTGCCTCTGTAAAGATATCCAGGGAAAACAGCAACAGGAGAGTGGTTTCTGAGTTGTTAATAGGACAGAGCTTTACACAGCTGTGACACATGAAGAGCCTGACTCCTTCCCAAGGAGTGATGACCCTTGAAACACGATTGTGGGATTGACTTTCAGGTGGTGAGATGCCATATTTACAGGTAAAAAGTATGAAGCATTCGGTGAACGAGTTGGCTACAAGCTTGAAATGAATTTTTGAGAAATGCCTGAGCTCATTCTCCTAGCTGCATGATGTGTATTCTCAGAAATGGTACCACTGCTGTGGAGGTGTTACTGGGGGTGCTAGGATGTGGTTCAACTCTCAGCCAAGAGGCACAGTGAGACCTGTGGCTTGGGGACTGGAAATTTCCATGTCAGGTGTGAACCAAGACTCAGCAGTGCTGGTGTTGAAAATTTCTGTCAGTATTATGCAATACCAGTGAATGAGAAAATCAGGTGCATTCAGTTGATAAAATGTCATTGTCATCTGGCCCCTTATCCCTCTGCAAGTTATGGTGCAGGAGGTGAAACAGGAGCTCCTTTGCTGCTTCAGCCTGCAAACAAGTGCTGTGGTAGGGCCACCCTTTGGTAATACCATTAATGTTCTGGATTGAGCTGAGTTCAGGTGTGTTACTCTGCTGGTAGTGCTCTGCTGGTCAACTGATAGTTGAGGATAATATTTTAAGCTTATTTTTTCAAGACCAGATTTCTTTCTGTAGTAGTTATGGAAATACCATACTACTTTAATGCCTTTTTTCTTGAGAGCTTTAAAAGTACAGTGTACAAAAGACAAGATTTACCAGTATTTGGTCCTACTTTGATTCTCTTGCTGCATTTTTGAAGGCGTGTTGGCACTAAGCTTGCCTGTGTGTAAACCTCCTGAAGCTGTTAGCAGGACTCCAAGGCTGCTGTCAGCTTTTATGAGACAGGCTCAAGCCATTAGAAATGTGGGAATAGATCAAAATGAAAGCAGAAGTTTTACAAAATTCATCATGGAGTGAAAAGTTTTTGAAAAAAATAGCATGTGTTTAGTGTTCATAGTTAGTTTAGTGCTTAAGGACATGACAAAGGCCTGCACCAGGACAGAGGCTGTTAAAAAGTGTAAAAGTCAAATTTGCTAAAGGTAAGAAAGGAAATACAGCTGTAGCAGACTACATCTTCATCCATTACCATGTGGTCAGGTGGCAGTGATCCTATTTACATCCTTGTTTTTAAAACAGTTGTTTTTCTTGTGGCATATGAGCTTCCTGTTGTACTCTGTATTTCAGAGCTCAGTCTCAATAGAAGGGGACTGTAGTGACATCCATTTGGCAGTTGTGATATTAGATCCTGTAGAATATATCAATTCTGTGTAATTTTGAAGGTACTTTCAAAAATGGGATTCTTGTTGGAGTTTTTAGCATGAAAGGTGAGGCATGGATACATCCAGCAGGAAAAAATCCTGCATTGGTTGATGTGTTTTCAGTTGGGTTAGTAAGGTCTGAGCATTTCTACAGGGTGTTTCTCCTTGGTGTGCTGGTCCAGCTGATGCTGACTGAAGACGGGTTTTGAGTAGAAGGCCTCAAGGCTTTCAGTGCTTCATTTGTTTGACCCAAAATTGCCTTCCTGCTTTTCCTGTCTTTTTAACATAAATACTAATTTTGATATTTAAGGAGAATACATTTGCTTCCTTGAATGGGTGTAAACTGTCTGACTACTTGATGAGGCAGGGAGGAGGAGATGTGGCTGCATCACTGCTCTGGAATTTGGGACCTACTGGCTCAAGTCACTCCTGTGTCCCAGGCTTCCTGTGGAGAGCTCTGTCATTTAAGTGTTGGGTTGTTTGGTTTTTTACAGCACCTAAGCATGTGCAGGGGGGTGAGACACACTGTAGAAATGCAAGTTCTCCATGTAAAGTGAGGTGGGCAGGTTTTTGTACTGTGTATAAGAAGTGAATAAAAAGCAGTCTGGAATTGCTGTTGTTCATTTAATAGCTGGTTTAAAAATCCAGTAGGTCTTTCACCCCTCAATATTTAGGAAGATGAAGGGATGCTGTTTGATGTGTCCTCTTAACTGCAAAGAACTTGTAGTGGCTTGCTAGAAAATAAAGAAAATATACAACACTGCAAATATACCAAAATAATTAATTTATAGAAGGCTGGACAAAACTTTTTATACAGAAGGGCTTGGTTGAGACAGGTGGAGGAGGAAATCCTGTGAACGTAAAGGGTTTTGTGTTTTAGCTCAATAGAAGTGCAGTCTGTGGTGTAATGATGGGTGGGGATTTCACATGGTGTATTTATTTATGTCTGCAAGAAAGTGCAGTGTGAGAATGTCATCATTTATCCCTGTATTCCTTTAGCACTTGGTGTGACAAGCAGCCCTTGGAGAACCTTAACTTAAGCTGTCAGCCTTGTAGTATTAGTGCACTCAAAATTTGTTGATGCTGAACTTAAGCTCCTAAAACAGTGAGATATCTAAGGAGATTTTTTGCTTTCAAATTATTTGTTTCTATATTAAGGCAAGTCTTAATATGCACATCAGCATATTGCATTTATATATTTATTCTCCAAGATAATGGCAGCTTGTGGATTGATGTGAAATCAGTTGCTGTTTCTGCATACTGATGCTGTTTAGGGAGTAAATATGTACTGCCTGCTCTGGCTTTTTAAGGACTTAACTTAAGGAATTGTATCAGTTCATGCAGACACTCACTTTAACAGGTACTTTCCCAACCAGACTGTCCATTTCACTGAGTCCTGTGTTTCTAAAAGTGGTCAGTGCTTGCCATTTCAGCAAAAGGATGTTACACCTTTATTACAAATTTACTCTGTATTTTCTACAGAGAGGAGGGATTTCCTTGCTCACCTGGTGAGTTGTCAGTTGTGGGATATGTGAAGTTACTGAGTTTCCAGTGTTTAATCTGAAGTTTCATGCCTTGTGTACTCAGTGTGCATTGAATTTAGATGTGCTGCTTGCTCTGCCATAATTTGGCACAGTCAGCTTTTCAAAAGAACTGGTATTTTTATTATGGCTTATAAATGTAGTACTTCTTTACTTCAAAGTTTAGTTTCTTTGAGTCTCTCCTTACTTTCCTCAGGGTTATGAGGTGCTTTTGAATGCTGGTGTTGTTCCTGTTCTGGTTTGTCAGCAGTGCACAGTGATTAATCCTAATCTGCTGTTTCCCAACACAACATGACAGGAAAGCAGGCACAGGCCTTAATTGAGTCCATAATTCTGTGTGGGCATCCTGCTGTGCTTTCAGTGCTCATCCCAGCACTGATGTGTCACCCACCAGTCAGACATGTTGGTTTGGTTCTCTCTAGGGCTTGGGTTTTGTTCAGTGAACAGTGTCAGATGCTTACAAAACTCAAACACATGAACTACAGTTCATATTCTAAAATGCAAGTGGTATTCTATTGAATGTTTGACATTGTGCTGCTCTGTACTTGCAGCAAGTGAAAACTAGTCTTTTATGTAACAGATTGCAATTGTTGATGCTTTTTGTTTTCTTAAGTGGGTTTAGCAACTAGATGTGTATCATCCTCATAGCAGAGATGAGTCAGCTCTGGGTGATCTGTGGTAGTAAGCAAGTTCTCAACTGTATTAAATGCGTTCAGGATTTGATTACAAGTTGGTGTTTTCCCCAAAGAGTATATTTGGATTGGATAATATATTTAATTTGTTGTATTCAAGTAGGTGGGGAACTGGTTTTGCAGAGCCTTGTTTTTTTTCTTCTTGTGTTTTATCCTGTACCTTTAAAATGTCTTTGGGACAGCTTGTTTCTGGCATATCTAAAGGTAGGCTGAGTTTCCTGCAAAACCAGTGCTGTTCAATCCAGAAAGTCACCTAGAATGAAAATCTTTGTTTGGTACATGCATGGCTAAAAATACGTAGTTTTGTATTAGGAGATGTTGGGTTGCTTTAGATAATTGTAGTGATGCTTTGGGCACAGTAACTCTGCAGGAAGATGCCTTGTGTGCTTTACCTTAAAAGGAATAAAATAGCACCCACCCAACCAAAGTATTTGTTCAGTTTTCTCATGGGTTAACCTCCAGATTTCTGCTTAACTGAAGTGACAGCAGGATGCTTGCCAAGTTCCTCTGCCCATTGTGGAACTTGGTAGGTGAAAGAAGGGATGCTGCTGTCTCAGGCTTGTGGATAGCTGTGAATACCAACTTCAGTTAGCAGAAACTTTCAGAAAAAGACGTATCTTAGAGCCCTTGGTTATTAACCTTTGGGTAGCAAAAATGAAAGCCATTGCTTTACACTGATGCATCTGCATGTTCTTGTTGTGGAGCAGCCTCGAGTGAGATCAGGCATCCCACATCAGCCAAGTCACCTCAGAGCAGGGTTAGCATTTCCTTAGCTCTGGTCCTTGCAGAATATAGACCCACCTTACAGTGCTCCATCAACCAGCAGGTCTCAGGCAGCTTCTCTTTAAGGCAAATGTTTTGCAGTGTCCTTACTTGAATTTTGTCCTTCCAGGTGTACATTATTCAGGTCAGTGTTGGCAATCATCAGTGGACAGTCAAACATCGTTACAGTGATTTCCATGACCTGCATGAAAAGGTAAGAATGTTAAAATTGTGACCTTGGTCTCTTACAGAACTGTGTATGGTTCTTGTAGTTGTTTTACAGAATAGTTTACACATGCCATCTGACTGCAGACTTGTCCTTTTTGGGAGAACATTATTACTTGCCCCTGTGGCACTCCCCTTTTGAACTGGGGAAGGTTGATCTGGACAAATTTAGCCTCGGGTGGAAGCTGTGTCAGAGAGGAGAGTTCAGGCTGGAGTCATTGAACCTTTTTCTAAGAAGGATGTTTATGATCAGCTGATTTGGTGACCAAAGTCTCATCAGAGTGGATGATAAAAATGTTCTTAAAGTAGCATGGGATAGTTACCAATCAGTGCTGATAAAAAACAAATAAAAATGAGGAAAAGTCTACTTTATTTGAGAGTTTTCTGCTTTCTCAGAAATGCACTGGTTATTTTGTTGTTTTATCACATTTGTTGCATTCTGCGCTGCTACTGTGAGTGATCCTTTGAGCAGACACTTATTAAACTCTGATCATTCCATGACAGAATGTTCTTTCTGAAAATACCTATTACTTTGAAGGCAGTAGCTAAATTTACTGAAGTAATTTTATTTTTGGATCTTCCCAGGATCAGGCAACATTCACTTAATGCGTTCCATTGCATCTTTTGCACGAATTCAGATGGTGTGTCAGGTATTAACTCTGGTCTTTGTCTTTCAGCTTGTTTCAGAGAAGAAAATAGATAAAAATCTGTTACCTCCAAAGAAGATCATTGGAAAAAATTCCAAAAGCCTTGTGGAGAAAAGACAAAAGGAACTGGAGATCTACCTGCAAACTCTGCTGCTCAAGTTCCCTGTTACTGCACCAAAAGTTTTGTCACACTTCCTACACTTTCATTTATATGTAAGTTGTGTTTTTAGTGTCTGAATAGAGGCCTAAGTGTCTTTCCCCAGTTCTCACTTGGAGAGAATTCTGTGGAATCTTCATTAATTTGCTAAATTGGTTCTTTTTCAATATTATGCACAATATGACAAAACATATTTTTAAGATTTTTGACACCACTTTTTATTGCAGTAGACACTGTGCTAGGAAACAGTGTGGGCAGGGACTCTAAGAAGAGAAAACAAGTGCCGGCAGGAGAGTTGGAAGCTGTGAATAAATGTAAGGCTGAATTGGTTAGGCTGAAGTCAAAAGTGCTGGCTCTCAAATTGCATAATGGATCCATACCCCCCTACTTAGTGGCTAATAGTTGGAGCTGTGGTTCACACTGAAACAGTTTCCAGTAGCCCAAATGAAGGAAAATGATGCTTCTCTGTGGAAGCACAGTAATGGAGTGGCCTTTGGAGAAATAGCTCCAGCAGACAGAATGTTACCGTAAAGGATACTTGAAGCAAGAAGCAATTACTTGATTTCATGTTCAGATTGCACTTTGTTCATCTCTAGTGTATAATTAGGCTTTTTTTTTTTTT
>VXBI01000885.1:200689-284633 GCA_013397375.1 Toxostoma redivivum | reverse complement strand
TTTTTTTTTTTTTTTGCAATATGACATCATGTTGTAAGGGGGAGAATTTAATTTCATAAAGAGGAAAAAGCACCGGAGAAGTGCATGGAAAGAAGGAGCAGTAACTGCTTTGGGTTGGGATGTTTTCAGAAGGCCCTTCATTGTTTTATAGAAAAGCTTCAGAAATTAGTCACAAGTGATCCATTCGGTGTTAATTAAGTTTTAGCAACAAAGGAAAGCCTGGTTTAGTTATGTTACATAAAGATAATTATCCTGGTGAGACTTCAGAGTTTCTTAGATAAAAACAGTAGAAGGTTTATTCCACAGTGTTGCTATTGCCTTGCAGACTTGAGAGAGAAGCACAGATTTGTAACTATCAAGCCCACTGATATGGATTTGGGGTTTTAAATTTATTAAAAATGTCTGACATATAGGGAGAATTCTGTTAAAATAGACTAAAATTCCAGTGATCACCAGCAAATTGCATAATTTTTCTGTTCTGTGCCTGATGTCTTGCAAATGACATCTGTTTCATTAAAGTTTGTGTTGTAACTTCCACATGGTTTCTATGCAAGCAGAAGTTCTTCTTAGCACCTGACTTATTTCTCAGATGGACTATTTTTTCCCTCTTGTAATGTAATCTTTTTTTTTGCTTTTCCAAAGAGCTAGCAGTATTTGGATATGAGTACTTCCCTGTTTTTAAACTGCTCTTGGATATTAAAAGCAAAGTTGTTGCTTAATATGCATTTCTTTGCTTTAGGGGGATCTGACTTAGTTGTAAATTCAATTGTTTTTTGCTTGGAACTTTAGAATTCTTTTAAATATTTACAAAAAAAGTGTTAATTATTCAGGAGAAAAGCTAAATATTTGCCACAGTAATTCTACTGGAAAAAATTACCTTTCTGCAGAACTTTGTTCTTTTAAAATATCTTCATTACCAGATAACTCATGTACATCTTGGAGCCATTATAATCCCTGATATTACCTCATTAATTTATGTAGGAAGGTTACAATATTTTTGTCTATTCTTTTTTGTAGTATTTCCAATAAGGATTATTTAATTTTATTTCCCAGGCTAATAGAACTAAATGGAGTAGAAATGCCAGCCATAGATACATTAAACTCACTTTGAAACCTTTAGTTGTTCTTGGGTACAGCCTAGCAAAGAGAAACAGTTGCATGTGACAGCAATGTAGAACTTTATTGTTACTTTGACACTATAAAGGATTTCTGCAGTGATTTGGGGATGCTTATTTTGTTGCAGGGTCTTTGTCAGCTTAGAAGATTGGGTTGTTAAGTTACATATAGAAAGTTTTGCAGGAAAAGCATTGAGTACCCACAAACTGCTGTTCAGAGACACCTGCAAACAGTGGACCTCTGTGGGTGTGATGCATTTAAGTAGTTACAGCTGAGACAGAAGTCTCTTGTACATCAGACAGAGGAATAGAGTTCCTTTTTTTTGCTTGCTAGTCACTGAACAGTCTAAGTCATAATCTTGTTCCAATTATAAATGTAAAAAAAAAAATTTGGCTCTATGTCCCAGATGACAAAAGAGATACAGAGTAGAGTTTTCAATTAAGTCTATGCTTGCCAGATGAGTGTAATTGGCTTATTCAAATGCGAATCAGAATTGTTTAATTTTGTTTGGAATACAGCTTTGAGCTTGTTGTTCTCAAAACTATGGCATGGGGGCTTTGTTCATCCTCAGTGAAAGGGGTTTCAGTTGCACTGAGAATGGGATGTTCTGAAATCCTTGCCTCATCAAATGAGCTGAGCTGTCTGCTGCAGATGTCCTGTGGATGTACTCCCTTGTTATGAATCATGAGGTATTTGTCAGCAAAGTAAACTCATGAAATATTCATGTGGTGATGATCCATAATATCTGTTTATACTTTGCAGCTACCTTAAAATGAGATGAGGAGCTTCACCCTCACAAACAGTTTTACTTTGTTCTTTTTGTGGGCCTTTGAAAGGGAGCTGTTGGAAATGCTCAAAACTATTTCTGGACTTGCACAGAGCATTTGCTTTTTTGTGAAGAGAAGTGTGCCCAGGTGGGAAATACTCGCGCTGATCTCTGTGCACCTGCAAATTTAGAAAGTACAAATCCCTGCACTGAGAGTTTTCAGCCTTTCATCCTGTGGCTGGCAGTGCCAGGAGTGGAGACTGAGCACCTGGATGGGTCCAGGAGAGGAGAAAGGGATCATGAGAAAAGGAGGGATTCACATTACTTCACAGCAAGCACAGGAGAGTTGAAGTCCAGAAGACTACTTACTTCTTATATTTTTTTTTCCTGTAGACCTTTTAATCTAAATCTTTCTCTGTGTTAGTGATATTCTGAGTAAATGTTGAGTACTTGAAGCATTAAAATAGTCTTAATGTTAAAATTTGAAGAATGCTACACTTGTAATATTTTCATCAAAACAGCTGTCTTCCAAGTTGGGCTAATGATGGCTAGTAATAACTTGCTTTAGTTGCTGCTGTCCTTTTCTAATGTGTGCAAGATGGGATTATTTAAATATAGTTAATCTTGGAAGTGAAAATCATGTGAAATAAAATAATTTCAAGTAATTTTTATGAAGCATTTTCAAGTTACGAAGAAATCTGTAAAATACTCACTGCTGATTTCAGTTTTAAAAAAACCAGTCCTCTACCACAGCAAAAAAAAGGATACTTCACTAAAGGTACAAATTAACAAATTGGACCCATAAGTGTGTAAATAAAACTTGATTGCATGGTTCATTGTTTGCAGGAGATCAATGGGATCACTGCTGCACTGGCTGAAGAGCTCTTTCACAAAGGTAAGGAACTTGCTGGTATTTATCCAGGAATGTTTTTCTCTATGTTCGTGCATTCACATACCTTTGGTATTTTACCTCCAGACAATGAGAGATCTGATCTCTCATATCCAGCTCTGATACTTTTTCTCCCCCTTCTTTCTTTTTGTTTTTTTCTTGCTGCTTGCACTTTAATTCAAACTGCATTTTTTGAGGAGCTGCAACAGTCTTGCAGCCACTGTTGGAAAAATGAAATTGGTGAATTTATGCTTTGAAAAGGGCCTCCTAGTCTGTGTCCTTGAGGATGTGGCACTGGTGATCAGGAGCTTTTGCTAAGCTCTCTGTCTCAGTGTGTTTTAGTGTAACCTGCAAGGAAGCTTGGTCTCCTGATAGTCTGTATATTAAATGCAAGAGATCACTTTACATATCTAAATATTATTCTTCCAGAATTCAGGGAACAGGAGACCTTCTAGTCAGTTAATTTAAGAATGTGCTTTTCTGAGGCTGGCAGATGAAAATGAAATGCTCTTACTGGAACTACAGCAGCTCCAGCTGCTCCACTAACAGCAGGAGGCATGTGAAAGGTTTAATCCCTGCTATTTTTGTTTTGAAGGACATGCAAGATGCTACTGTACAATTCCAGTTGGCTGAGGCATGGTAGGCATGACAGGTGAAGCATGTTTCAGCAATGCCATTTCAGATTCTTCTGGCAGAAAGTTACCTTTAGGTGAAGCCATCTCAGAGAGTCCATTCAGCAAATTTTGGAATCTTAAGGAAGCTTGTGAAGAAATCTTTACTGGCTTTCTAGCACCTGTAGTCTCACTGATACAAGAATTGTTGATGTGTCACTGACTGCTCTGTATTAGTAACCTTCCAGTAATGTATGTGCAGCTGGACTCTTGGACTCACTCCCACTCAAGCTGAAGGGAATTTTACTCCTCAGAGCATTTCTGAGAATTTTGCTTATCATGAAAGCTGATGCTTTCTTGTCCATGAAGTCAAACTGGTATCCCTAAAAGGAAGAAAGATATTAATTCCATGTGTGTGTTCCAGCTGCTGTAGCCTACATCGAGCTTATGGTGCTTTCAGAGAGGCTTTTATATGCTGCTTCCTGCTGTTCCTACTGTTAAATTGGATTGTTGAATTATAATTAGATAAGGCATTTTCTGTTCTGGGTGTTTGCTTTGGTACTAGCATGCAGAAAATCCCCATACTTTCCAAAAAACACATTTACTACAATTCTGCACTTAGGCAGCATAGCAAGAGATCCGAGGTCTGTATTTTAGGTAGCAGTTGCTGTATTTTCTGAATAGAAAAAACCTAACTGCTATAAACTTAGAGATATTTCAGAAAAAGTAACTTTTGCATTATTTAAAGGAACTTTGATTCCAGTCCTGTTGAGACTGAGGGAAGTTTGCCATTAGTTGCATTAGGAACACTTGAATACCTGAATTATTTTGGCATTAAAAAAATCATTTTGCTACCTCAATTTTCATCTTAGAGTATAAATGACAAATGTATATCATTACACTTTCCATGTACCATTTATTCCAGTGTAACCCTTACAGCATTGTGTTTGATCATAAGCTACTCTGTTTTTCAGGAGAGCAGCTCTTAATGGCTGGAGAAGTCTTCACCATCAGGCCCTTGCAGTTGTATGCTGTCACTCAGCAGCTGCTGCAAGGCAAACCTACCTGTGCTAATGGAGATGCTAAAACAGATCTAGGGCATATTCTGGATTTCACTTGTAGACTCAAGTATCTAAAGGTGAGCTCAGTGTTAAGTAGGTGTTACCTTCAATCCACATTGTCCTCTAGCCAAGATGTTTGCTATGGGATGTGCTCTTTTCAGCAGTGCCCTCTGTATAGATGCAGCCACAGCATCTTTCTGGGTGCCAGTAAGGATGGGTAAAGAAATAAATACTGACCTCTTCAACCTTGCTTTCTTTTCAGGCATTATGGGTAGGCCAGTGTATATGAATATATGTGCATCTGTGCATCTATATAAACCTTGCCCCTTTCTCACTGTCTGACTGCATCTGAAAGTTAAAAATAAAACCCTAAAAAATGCCTCAGTTTCATAGATGGCCCTGAATTTCTAGCAAAAATGACATTTCAGAATAAATGTAAAATGGCCTCAGAACAGATAGTTTTTGACAATTTGACTTGTTTTTCTACCAAATAAGTGAATTAGACTTTCCCTGAGTAATATTTTTAACACTGCTTGCTATGATTCAAAAACTCATTTTAGCCCCTTTATTGCATGAGGAGTTGCCTTTTAACTGTGTTGTGTGTTCAAAGCTGAAATCAAATGGTGGATCAGGGGAAGCAAAACCACAGCTATGCTGGTGTTCTAGGGGCTCCTCAGTTGTCTTTGTTATCCTCTGTCTGTATAGAATCTTCACAAGGGAGGATTTTCTGGCTGGAGAAGAGCTTATTGTTTAGAAAAATTGCCATCTGCAGAATTTCTAACCCTACTGAATGCTTGTGAGTGGGCACATTCAGGGCTTGTAAGATACATAAAACCACAGAAAACCCTTAGAGTTTTCTCTCAAAATTCTATTCACAGCAAACATAAATGAAACCACCTGCTTTTTATGCTGCTGACATACTCTGAGGCCAGAATCCTATGGCCATGTGGAAATACCAGATGCGTTTTTATTGATGCGTATCAGTGTAATGCTTGTTTTCCTCAAACCCATCTTGCCAGTGCCTTGAACTTCATTCCTTGTAGTGGAATTAAAGACAGAGCTGACTTGGAGGGTTCACAGGTTTCAAGGAAATTGTTTTCAGTGAATGTGACTCTGATTTTCAGCTGGGAATGGAGCCTTGGTCAGCCTTGCTTATGATACTGTTTTTTGCTTGCCCCATGTGCTACAGAATGCAAGCACAAGGTGGCACTTCAAGTTCAGTGCACTTAGCTGGAGCAGCTAGTATTTCTTATCCTGAAGGGTTAACCTGCAAGTGTTGTGAATTCCATGTTTGAAAAGTGGGTTGGAACTTTGGCTGTCTTTCCAAGCCACTGCCCTTGGACCATTGCCTGTGTAAGACTGGAATGTGAACAAGTTGGATTGTGTGCACTAACTCAGTTCTTTATTGTCTGAAATGCCAGGTCACTGGAACAGGGGGACCTTTTGGAACCAGTAACATTCAGGAGCATCTTTTGCCTTTTGATTTGTCTATTTTCAAATCACTTCATCAAATAGAGGTAGGGCTGTGAGATACTGCTCATAAATTCATAGGTGTTCTGCAAATGCCAGGCCTGCTGCCTATTTCTCAGAATTGGTGATTCTCTGCTCTGATTTGCTGCTGGAATTGGGGAATGCAGAGTTTAGGAGGACTGTTTCATTTGTGAAAGAGTGGGTTTTTTTCACAAGTTTTGTAAAGAAGGACACAGTATTTACATTGGAAGAGCTTGTACTGTGTGTGTTTCAAAAAAAAACCCATTTCCAGTATTCACACAAAACCTATACCTCAGTGCCTTTCCACTGCCTTAAAGAGCTAACAAGTGGGGTAAAGTGCTTTTTATTTGGAAAAAAAAAAAAGGACACCAAGTATTTGTGAAAATATCCTGACATTAAATTTGTTTGTGGAAATGCACTTTTGGGTTTAGTGCTGCTTGCTTGATAACTTGCAGATTTTTTTCATTGCTCTGCTTGCAGTGTAAATACCAGGGTTTCTAGCAGTTTTCAATGGGTATTTTTTGAAATGCCTCCTTGACCACTTCATGTCTTTCCAGAGAGAGAGAATATCCAATTTTGTCACACAGTCTGTACTCTGTGCGCTTTTGATGGGTGCTGTACTTTTTCTAGTAAATGGGTGCTATTGTCTCATTGATATGAGGCAGTTGTTGGTTGAGAACTGAAGTGTATTTCTGAAGTCAGTGATTTATTGTCATTCTCATGTGGAAAGGAAACTGCAATGTGCTGTAGAGGGAGTCTAGCACAGCAGAGGGAATAGTGCAGAATTGTATCAATTTCCCCCTTTCTGTGAGCATGAATGTGGGGAAAAAAGATTGTAGATATTGAAGAGTTTTGAAATTGTGTGTTCATGAAAAGTTTTGGATTGACTGGCACTAGATGAACGCTTTCATCCCAAAGTAAACACTGTCCAAAAATTAACAGTGGTAATCTGGGAAGAATTTTTTCAAGAATTGGAGAAACTCTGTCAGTTCAGTGTGGTTTCCCTGATAGACCAGCAAAAATGTGCCAGCTCTTATGGTTGCACAATGTGTGTGACTGTCTACAGAGAAGGACATGGACAGACACTGCAGCAGATTTTCAGTAATGCTTCAAATTGAGTTACAGAAAAAGAGACTTTGTCATCTTAAACTTTAGTGTGTCTAATTAGCTGAATACAGGGTTAAATTGTTAGATTAGTATCCTCACTTTCTAGACACTTCTTTTTTCTTATGATAAAAATGACATCTGATCATCTGATACCCAAATTAATGTGTCTGCAGATAGATTCATAGCTTGAGATTTCTCTTTTTAGTAACAGTAAAATGCTGTGACCTGTTAAATCACCTGGGTAGTTCACCTTGAATATATGGGACAGGTGGAAAATCAGTGGAGTAGCTTTGTTTAAATATGTGTTTGAATTTCACTTTTCTGTAGTTATGTCTTTAATTTCTTGCTTTAGCTTTGCCAAATGTCAATATTTCTGACCTGATAATCTCAGGAGACTTTAAGGGAGTGCTGTAACTACTTTGCAGTTTGCTGTAGAATCTGCTGTTGAAGCTTTTAGCTGTCTTGTCTGTCCGTCCTAACATTTCTGACTTTGTAATATGATTTTTTAAAATAGATCAGTCATTGTGGAGGAAAGCTTATCAAAGGGCTGACTTCATCAAAACATGCTCTGGCCACACTGAGTGTTCGGTTTTCAGCAACATCAATGAAGGTAAGAGCAAGTTCCTGCTTCTGCTGAGTGCTCAAAGCATGTGCAAAACCAACATGCACAATGGGGAAATAAATAGCCATTTGGAGTCCATGGAGTTTTCTGTAGTGCCTATTGCAGGTTCTGTTTGTAAAACCATGGATCTCTGTAATTCTGTAAGATTACAGAATCTCAAGTTTCAGTGAAGGAAGTGTTTGGATGTGTCCCTTCACAGGGACACTTCTGATGCTTGCTTACCTGAGATTGTTGTGATAGTTTCCAAAACCATTCGCTTTCCCTGAAGATGTAAGCCAAATATTGATGTCCTTCTCTTAAATAGGAAATCCTGGTGCCTGAGGCCTCTGAGTTTGATCAATGGGAGCCAGAGGATGCACTGGACAATTCAAATTGTCCAGTGACAGCAATCATCCCAACCTGGAGAACTTTAACAACCTTGGATATGAGTCACAATAGCATCTCTGAAATTGATGACTCAGTGGTAAGAAATATTTTTAATTTGTGGAAAAATGTATGATTTATCTGTGGCATATTATACACAGCAAGGATTTTGAGTTTGTTCTGTTGCCTTTTCTGGAGAATTTTCAGTTGCACTTTATGTTGGTTATCTACCCAAGTTAATGCTTAGGAGATTTGTTCTATAAGAACTTAATTTCCTTTGCTAAAGGAGAATAGTTTTGTCATTTTGTGTTCTGTAGACAACATTTCTATGAATTCTCACTTTTTGAAATATGCTTTTACTGTTTGCCTTGGCTGTAGGAGCCAGTTAGAATTTTTTTTTTTAAAGAAATAACGCCTCAAGGCTGAACTTTGGAGTTGTTATCAAGGCTGAAACTTCCTGCATATTTAAAAACCTATGACTTGCTGGCAGCTTTCTTGACATCCAAACAATATGAAGTGCATGCAAACAGAATTTGGAGTATTTTGTCAGTACTTTAGATTTTGTTTTGTAAATCAGATATTAAGAAAAAAATTAACATTTATCACAAGAACATGGTAAAATATGAACACAGCTTTTTATTTGAGCTACTTTTATGAAGCAAGAAATAGTTACATGTGTAGCTCAAACAGACATCATAGACTTGGAGCATAATTATCTTATTCATGATTTTTTGTGATGTATATTTAAGATGCTTCAGGTCTGTGTGCAGGTCTTAACTATAAGGCAAATCAATGCTGAGGGTGCAACCAAAATAAAGCAGATGCAAAACCCTGATGTCAGAATTCAGCATCAAGTTCAAGGTTTGAGACTTCCAGAAGTAAAAGTATTTCTGAGTTAGAATGCATTTTCTACAAGTTTGTGTGACCTTGTAGTTCTTGGCTGGTGTAATCAGTAATCAGCTTACTCTGGGTTTTGGTACTACTGTCTTTATCCAGGTTTGTGTGGAGCATAAATCTCCTGGTTTATCTGTTTGATAAGACCAAAGCAGCATTAGTGAGTTTGATCTATAGTTAGTAGGGATAAAATAGAATAAATTGTCTTCAGGAAGAAACCAGGTTTCAGATTAAATCTTAATGGTGCCTCTCAGAGTAACTTGGATTTCTTAAGAGCAAGAGTCAGCTCTTTTTTGCACCAAGTCAGAAAACAGAATATTTTCTGAATGCCAAAACCTGGGAAGAGAGACTGTGTTAGATAACAACATGTATTTTTTTCCCTTCTAGAAATTAATTCCAAAGATTGAGTTCTTGGATTTAAGTCACAATGGGGTGTCTCTGGTAGAAAATTTACAGGTGAGTGATGCATTTGAAGATGATTTTTTTACCCAACTGCCTGAGACCTTAGAACACAGATTTTCATGCTTCAGAGTTTTGTTGTTCATCTTCATGGAGAATATTTCAAGCCTAAATATCTTGTTCTTTGTGACATCAAATACTCTTTTAATGGTGCATTTCTTTACTGCTCCTGGGTATTTTAATTTCTTTGCCAATATTGACATACAACATTTAGTTCTTAACTAAGTTCATTCACTGCCAGCTGTATGTGTAGGTTAGTGAAAATGCAGTGGAAGAAATTCCATTTCTCCAAACTTTAACCTTTGTAATGAACAATTTCATGTCATTACTGTTGTACAATAAAATGAGCCAGCCATTAGATAGCATCTTTGTCCAGTTTTAATTGGAGTATTACATGAATTTTCTCTGCTGTTTTAGCATCTGTATAACCTTGTTCACCTGGACTTATCCTACAACAAACTTACATCACTAGAAGGTGTTCACACAAAACTGGGAAACATCAAAACTCTGAATTTAGCAGGAAATCAACTGGAAAGGCTGTGTGGTCTTAACAAACTGTACTCATTGGTCAACTTGGATCTGAGCAACAACAAAATAGAACAGGTAACTGTTGACTTTTAGTGTCAAAATGTGTGTTAGATCACAAGCCATTTCTTTTGGTAGATCAAACTGCAAATAAATAAAAGTGGCTGTAGTGATTTTTCCTGATTGTTGTATGTATGTAATTTATGTGAGAAATGCTCAGTCTGTGTGCTCATTTTCATTTTGCTGGTCTGAATTAATGCTTTTATTCAAATATTTTCAGATTGATGAAGTAAAAAACATTGGCAACCTCCCATGCTTGGAAAAGGTGATGTTATCCAGCAACCCACTGAGCATCATCCCTGATTACCGGACCAAAGTACTGGCTCAGTTTGGAGACAGGGCCTCAGAGGTGAGCCCCAGTGCTGCTCTTCTCATCTTCTTTTCAGCCTGGTGAGGCAAAGGGTGCCACTGTTCTAAAAACCTGAGGAGTTCTTAGTGTGTATTGGAGAAGGTGTTTAGAGAATGAAACCTTATTCTTGTTACTCAGCATTTTACCCTGCCCTCATTGGGTAACAGTCTGTTAATATTGAAACACTGTTGTGCTGGAAGGGTGTTAAACTTACCAAACCTTGCTGAGTTTGCATTAAATTAATGTTAGCTCAAGGTCTGATGTGAGACTTGTTTCTGTGTAATGGTTACAAAGATGGACATGGTTTCATTGAGCTGTGGTATTTTTGATTATTTCATTTAAAAAAAATGCAAAATGCCTAGTTTTCAATATTTTTAGGTGCTTTAACTTTTTTCTTTTTAGGTTTGTTTGGATAACATTGTTACCACAGAAAAGGAACTAGACACAGTTGAAGTGCTAAAAGCTATTCAAAAAGCAAAGGAGGTGAAATACAAACTCAGCAACTCTGATAAAAAGGTGAGTCTGGTGCTGTGAGAGAAGCAGAATGTGCAGCACACAAAAGCTTGCAAAATTACTTCTACAAGTTAGATGTAAGCAGAATGCACTAAATTTTCCGGAGCATTAAAATGTTTTGCTTTGTGTTATAATGTGGTATGAATTTTTAATGTTGCCTCTTTTTTCCTATTTAGTTTTCAATGCAGTTTTGATAGTTATCTGACCTTCCTTTTTTGGCCTGGCTTGGGAGAGAGGAAGTGGGAGAAAAAGATAAAATTACTTAATGGTATAAACATTGAATTCACAGTCGACTTTAACAGTCATATTTTGTATCTTACAGAAGTATTGCAGAGCTGTGATTTTACTGCTTGCGTTGCAGAGTACTGAAATTACTTCCCCAAACTTTCTTCCTGTGGGTATTCAGCAGTGAGAGAGAATCAGAAATCTGAATTCTCCTTGCCTTCCCTTGTACCTGGCTGTGTGCTGTGTTGTTGGTTATTCTTGGTTTGGAAATCAACTTAGGGACAGAAGATGTTCTGTCCCTACAATGTAGAAATCCTGTTTTCAATCTTTTGATTTGTGAAACTGCAGATTCTGTCAATGCAGTGAATAGTCAGTGATCAGAATGACTTCTCTAAAAGAAATCTTAGTGGAATTCCACCCAGTGTGAAAATTGAGACTTAAGAGGAGGTGACCACCCCCACTGCCCCCCATCAAAAAAAAAAAAAAAAAGCAAAAAGCTGGCACTAACTTTCCTTTTACTAAAATTGAGAAATCTTGTGTAGACTTATTTTAGTTCAGGATCTCATGTGTCCTGTGTATTTAGTTTTTTTCTTTAATTGCTGCATACTTTCTTTATTAGATCAGTGAGGACTCCAGGCTCACTGCTGCCAGCTCCAAATCAAACTGTTCTTCTCTTACTGTTCGTCCTTCCTCTCCCTCTCTGCCTCGTCCTGTCAGCTCCAGCCAAGGTAATCATGTATGTATCGTGCTGCTGGGCTGAGCCTCTTGGTTCTGCTTTTCTAAGCTGCATTGATATACATGAATATTACATGCATGGATTTAGGGCTTTAAAGACAAGCACAAAGACCTGGTAGAATTGGCTTTGAAAGTGAAAGTTGTATGGAATGTGACTCAGCAGAACTGACTGTAGTTCCCAGCAGTGGTAAATACCTGGAGTGAGAGTTTGGGTACAGGACTTTTTACTGCATCACCCTGCAGAGGACTAGGTGCCATTTCCAAGTCTAGAGTCATGCCTTAATAGAAAACTGTGGCATACAGAGACATTTTAAAATTGCTTCTCTACCCATTCTTGGTCTGCAAAATGTGAGCTCAAGCAGCATATGTTCCATTAGTGCTTTTTGCAAGAGCTGCATTTCTGTCACACCAGGGGGAAGATAGAGAAAGGAGAGGAGGAAAAGACACCTGTGGGATTAGTGTTCTGGCTGGGCTGGTGATTTCAGCACCTCTCTTGTGCTCTGCAGTACCTGCTGACCTCACCTCAAGTTTTTTTACTGTATGTTTCAAATGAATATGCCTGTTGCATTAGGAACTTAGAATGACTGAACTTTCCCCTTTAACCCGTAGGACTTGACTTATGTGAATATTCACTTGTGACTTAGAAAAAGAGATAAAAATACTTTCTGGTTTTGGCTTTTGTCTGATTAAAAAGTGCAGTAGAATATGCCTAGTGAGAGAAGATTTCATACCCATTTAAAAGAGCAGGGATTATCCTCTCAAGTTCTTGAGGTGGCACAGCTTCCTCTTATCATTAATCACTGGATTGGTGGATAAGTGAGAGAAGCATTCCTGAGGTGCTTGATCTTTGGAAATGTTCATTGCTATGACTTCTGCAGAACCAGCAGAGGTTTCTGAGTTCACTCTAGAAAATGAAACTGTTCTGACAGCATTTGCTTAAGAGACAGAGACACCTTGATACAGATGTAGTTGCTATTTATGTACTTTGCCTTTGTAGCCCTTCTAGATAATTTTTCATCTACAGAAAAAAATGCCATTTTCTCCAAAACCAAGTCAATGCTTGCTTTAGAATATTAAACACTTAACAAACTGTCTCAGTCGTGTAACTATATAACAACCTGCAGTTGATGTAAAAATGCATGTCAGCAACCCCTGGGACTGTTTAAATTATTTATCAGTAGAATTTTTCTACTACAGTAGATGTTTAAGTGCAAAAGAAACTTGGGAGAAAAGAAAATATGGATCTTTCTAAAAGACTTGGGAGTTCTTTAGAGGGGCACAAGATTCAAGGTTTATTTACTGTAGTCCTTTTCCATAAGATTCCTTCAGTAGAATTTTGGGGAAGGCTTTTATAAATAAAGGGAAAATAAGGACTGTGCAGGCTGTTTCTCAGCTTCAAAAATAAAAATTGGTTATTTGCTACATATCTAACTATTAAGGGTTGTTTTCAAAGTACCAGTTTTGAGAAATGTATTTTAGAAAATGGAATCATGTTAAGCAGTTAATTTCACTGTTAGACCTTAAGTCATGAATAATGGAATTAATTTCCTGATATGCTATTTCTATGAATTGTTTTCTCTGCATTTTCTAGACACCATCTGTTTCCGTAACATATTATTCATACTAAATGTCATTGGGAAATGGCTTATGGAAAAAGATTAAATATTTATATAGGAAACAGAAAATCAAAAATAATGCTGTCATGTTCTGGTTTTCCTGTCAAATTGAGTTTCCTTCTTGCTAACACAGTATTTTGTTCAAGTAATAAATACCATTTGTGTTTCCTCTGACCATGAGATGTCTTGGTGCAATCTGCTGAACTTTACCATCAATCCAGAAAGATACATACAGGAGTTTTTATGCTCAACCCAGAAACGTGTCCACACTGTAAATTTGTTGATTATTTGCATATTTAAATACTTGATCTGCCTGGCTCACTGGCAATACTTGCAAGTTGATTTGCTCTGTTGTGTCAGTTCGATGCTGTGAATATCAAACTGGCAAAAGGTCAAACATCCCTGAGAATGTTGCCTTGTATTCACTCATGATAAGTTTTTACTGATGATTCAGCTTTGAACCCTTGAAAAAGGTTCCAAATAAGGTGAGGTAATATCTTAAATGGCATTTGAGAGACCAGAGCTGCTCAGTCTGGTTGAAGGCTGTAGAGGGATATTACAGATACTGTTCACTTGAAGCTTGCAGAAATCTGGGAGCGTGCTACAAAGTTCATGAAGAATGCTCTGCCAGCCTAGCAGCTAACTAATTCTGTTAAAACTGAATTGTGTGAAGATTTCTTAGACCAGAACCAGAGATTCAAATTCATTTTTAGTTTGAGAAAGAAGCTGTAGCAGTCTTTAATGCAACTTTCAGTTACTACTTTAATTAAACTAAAATTCTGCTTGCTTTTTGTCCTGGCTATTTTGTGAATATATCCTTTAGCTTTAATGATTTATGATTAGATCTTGATTATACAGTTTTAATTCCACTTGATTGGCAGTTACTATTAGATATTTTTTTTTTTACTTCAGTGATTCAAAGAGCTGTGTTTGTATTTGTTCTAGAAATAATTTGTGAAGAAACAGTCCTAGCCAGCAGTTTTTTGCAATCCAGTGGTTTGACTCCTACAGACCATACAGTTCCCCAGAGATGCTTTGAAATACCAGACTCCAGATGTAAAATTCAGGTAATTGCCACACTTCTGTTTATATTATAGTGTTTTAAAAAGCTTTTGCAAATGTATTTCTGATGTTAAACTTAGATTATCATAGTAATCCATAGCAAAGGGCTTTTTTGGTTCTCAGAGTTATTTTAATGGAAAAGGAGGTAGCCCCAAATTTGATTCAAGGGAGTTTGATGCAGCTTATGAATTAAATGCAGAATCCAAGTTTTACCAGAATAGCAGAGAGCTGTTGTCACTATGGCTTTGAGATGTTTACCCAGTACTAGTATAACATCATTTAATAGCCATTTAGATGCTGAGTGTAAGAATTGTGTCTTATCATATCACAGTATCAGTTTTTGAAAGGCAGTTCTCTTGCTGGTAGAGTGGAAGAACCTTCTCCCTGCCAATAGGCAGTGGCCCTAATATGTCTTCTTCAGTATCCTCCTGTCTGATAACTTCTGGTTTGTGATTTCATTTGTGGTATTGGAAGCACTCTTCATATGCATGGCTTCAAGGCATAAGACAGCGAGACTTGGGGGTGTCTCTTCCTTTGCTACCAGTGCAGTTGGTCTTTGTCAGGCTCCTTTACCATTTTACTTCGTGTTACACTAATTCAGTAAAAGTTTGTAGAGTGCTGAAATACCTGGGTCATAGGTTGGATCTGTTCTCAGGTCAGCAGCAGGTTCATTCTTCTTCTCCATTAGCTGAATGCCCAACCTAAAGGAAATATTATTTGTGGGCCCTCAAAGAATGGCTGTTAAGCTGCCAGTGAGTGCAGCGAGACTTGGCCAGCTTTAAAAAGCATGAGCCAGCATTACCTTTGCTTCTCCTGTGTTCTGAACTCTGAAGTAGTTTACAGCTTCCTGATGTTACTTTCTTCTCTTTAGGCACCTGCCTCTTTATTGACTTCATGCAACGAGTATGGTGGTGGTCACCATGTGTGGTAAGCTACATAAATAAATTCTGGTTTAAATCCTTGTTAGCTTTTGGGTAATGACAGTGGATACTGTTATTTTAAAACAGTGGATTACTGTTTTCTTAAACCCAGCCTTTAAGGCAAAACAGTCTCTTTCAGTGTATTCTGCCTCTGGTTTCTTGAACCAAAATCTGGTGTGCAGTGTTTTTAACCTTTGAACTCTGGAATGCAGTTGGTGGTTTCAGAGCCAGTAATAGCTGTATTGTCTAGTCCTTTAGGTCATGAGATGGTGCTTGCTGGGGATGGGAAAGGAAAGAGGAGTTAAACATTTTAGTTTTTACTTTCTATAGTATTACACATTACCAGCCTTTAAAATCAGTGGCTGTGCAGTACAAAGATGTTCTGCAAAACTGCACTGATTTCACTGTATTAACACGAACAAATACCAAAATTCTGAGAAGCAGCACCATGAATTGTAGGTAGCTACAACTGTTTTTAATCTCAAGTTTGTACTTACTGTTGCTTTTTCTCTCTTTTGAAGTTTGGAGAGTTCAGAGGAAGAACACTGTGCAGTACCTGACCCCTGTAGCACCATCATCTTGCCTTTTAATTGTATGTCCTACACTGCCACCAACCAAGACTTTATCCAGCACCTTTCTGCCTCGATAGTGCAGGCTGTGCAGAAATCTGCCCCCTCCCTCACAGAGAATAAAGGAAGCCCTGCTGGTAATTCCACAACAGACAAAGAAGATGGATATTTTGAAATGGGACTTCATGAAGGAGATCAGACTTTTGAGTTCAGCACTACTTGGGATACTCAGTCATCTGACAACATAGCAGTGGAGGGTGTTTACATAGTCAAAATTCTCTGGAGCTTTTCAATTCACATTCATAAAGGACTCAGACAGTTTGCTTCCTGCTTGGTTTTGACTGATGAGATGCTAGCTGTATTTGAGATTCCTCATCAGGAATTGAGAGGAAATTGCCAGCACATCCCTTCTGCCTTGAAATTAACGCTCTGTTTTCCCTACACTGATCTAATAGAATTTGGCTTTCTCCTGCCAGAAATCTGTTTAACTCTGAAGCTGAAAAACAGTGACCACTACTTGTTTATTGTTTCAGACTCCCAGAATCTTCAAGACTTTTATTCCTGTTTACAAACATGTTGCTCTCAACACTACACATCAGTGTTACCAAGCTCCTCATGGTACTGTAGAAAAGCAAATCTCCAAGAATTTCTCTGTCAGCTTATGGAATTGAATTGCATTTCAGCAGAAGATGTTGAAATAAAAGGTTGTTTCCCAACATATCTTGTTTATGGGGGTAAAACCAATATTCAGAAAGTCTTACATCAACCAGAGTCTGCTGGCAATAATAAGGAATGGTCAAAGAATGTTTTGTGTTCTGCACTTTATTCTTCAGTATATAAATCTTCTGACCAGAGTCCCTGTGTGGTCCATCCGTGTTGGATATTTCTAACACCCCAGCATTTGTACATAGTAAAGGTGGATTTCAGTTTACTGCCAGCTAAAAGGGTAAGCACAGAAGAGTTGGGAAGTGTATTTAAGCTGAACAGAATTCCACTGGCATCACTTGTGCTGCATCCAACTCATGGTGCCACCCAGCAGAAGGGTTCATTTTTGGATGGACACGTGCTGGAATTGCTTGTTGGATACAGATTTGTTACAGCAGTGTTTGTTCTACCTCATGAGAAATTCCACTTCCTAAGAATCTACAGCCTTTTAAGGACACTCCTGCAGGATGTTAAGACTATTATTATTTTCAGAGCTTCAAGTAAATCGGATGCTGTAAAAAATCATTTTGTGGAGGCAAACAGACACGGTCAGGCAGCCAGGTAATTATTCCTGTCAAAGGTCTCTTGCACAGTGCTTGATGTGGCCTGTCCCCTGTGTTTGCTGCTGTCATTGTGACTGGCTTTGGACTGTGGTATTGATGAGATACTTCTGCATTGTGCTAGTCTGGACTAAGTGTGAATGGTTATCCTGGACTGTAGCAGTCTACCTTTTATTTCTGTTTTGTTGCTGCAATGTAAAATGTAATCTCTGGTGGAAGGAAACTTCCTGTTTCATGTGCCTGCAGGCTGAGGTCATGGCAGGTTTACAGCTAAGCTCAAGATAGAAATAATTTAAACTATTAAAAATGGAAGTTATCTGGTCTTAATTTTTGAGTGAAATACAAATATTCTTGTAGGTGAAAAATTACATTTTGGTAATTTGTGTTCTGGATTTTTTCTGGTTTTAGCAAGCCTCATCTGACACTGTCATCCTTTTACCCATCTGAGCTTCTTATGCAGAAGATAACAGAAGACAACCAGATTCCTGTTCACCTTCATGTTTCTGTGTCTCTGCAGTATGTGGCTGGGCTGAAGGGAAGAGCCCTGGTTGAATTTTTCCATAGCAACATTGCAGAGGTACCATGTTTATACCAAGTGGACAAAAATGTGCTTTGTGACTTTTCTGTACTACACAGTAGCTATAAAAACTTTCCTGATCAAATTTGACCACAAGAATTAGGCTGTGGGAAACCTGGAAGCATTTAGGTCAAGAATCTGTGTGTTATTCCATTTTGGGTTCCTTGCTACAGCAGTTGGGATCCTGCAAGGTGTATTTTGCTTTCTGTGGTGCTGAACAGGAGAGCGTGCTAGTGTATGTCTTGAAGATGTGATTGCTCCAAGAATGTTCCCTTTTTTTTTTTCTTTAAAATGGCAAAAGGAAAGAAGATAACAGGAATTAAATTACTTTGGGATGGTTCTTAGCTAAATCAATAAATAAGTGTTCTGACTTGTATTTGTAATACTGTGCATGACTGCAACACATGTGCATGGCTGCAGGTACTCCAGAAACAGGAACAGATAAACCTGATTTCTGAAAAACATTAAAATATATATAGGGAACATCAGATAGAAAAGTAAAAATATTACCCAAAATTTATGATGTGGCTTTTTGAATGGAAAATTACTGTGATCTGAGTACAAATATCAATTGAAAAGCTTGAGAAACAGATACATTTTTCTTATTCCCTTACCTCACTTCGAAATGTTTTCAGTGAGCACAGTTACAAGCTGTGCTTCTCTTTTTATATCAGGAGAAGCTGATAAAAAAAGCAGGTGACTCATTTAAGGGTTCACTGTAAGCCCATCAAGGCAGAAGCTGGGAAGATGCTGAGTTGGAACAGCACCTGAAGGCTCAGCAGACTTGAGGTTTGGGAGACCACTGCTCAGCTGGTGATTAAAGTTTTGTCTGCAGTGTCTGCCCTAAAAGGTTTTTCTTATAAATGAGATGTTTTTCTGTTGTGTTTTTTTTTATTATTATTTTGATCAGAAAACCAGGAATAATTTTCTTATATAAACATAAGATATTTTCAGTGGCTGCCATTGTGGCCTCATTTAGCAGCTTTGAGGTGAAATACCAGAGCATATTCAGATACTTAAGATTTTGAAGTTGTTTCTCTGGGGGCCTAAAGTTGCCTCTAAAGTGATGAAACTATCTGAAATATCAAAGTTTATTTGTTTATGAAATAAAATTTGAATCTTAGGTGGAAAATGAAGAGTTGAGACACCTCATGTGGTCTTCAGTTCTGTTTTACAAGACTCCCAATGTGGAAGTGATGTCTTGTGTGCTTCTCTCAACAAAAGCTATTTACTTTCTGTTGGATGATTCTTTTATTCATGCAGATGAGCACCAGTCAGGTAAAATACTTACTTTGATCCTTTAATCACATTACCAATTTTGTCCTCACTCTAAGTACCAATTTTGGTCAATATTCTTAATTAGACCTCCTAGTTGAAGGGGTCAGTATTTGCATAAGGCTTTTATGTTAAAAGAAAACAGGGTCTTGAGTCGTGTCTGCTTCTCAGACAGACCCTTTTAGCTGCCATTGGATCCATGTTTTTCTCTGATGTCATTTCATAGTTGCTTTCATAACAAAAATGGAAAGTGAGGGATAATGAATCTCATGGTGGGCATTCAGTTTAAGTGTGTTATTAATGCATGTGCTGGTTTATAACTGGTGTGTGACAAATGTTTAAAAAAATGCTGCTAATAAAATTTGCTTGTATTTTGCTTGAGAAATTTTTAGCCACTGTACCCAGTTTTTTCTTAATTTCTTTCTTCAAATGTAAGATAAGTATTAGATTGTAATATAAAAATTATTCTTATGGACAGGACAATCCTTTTCTTTCGACCTTTTTATCATATATATATTTCTTTAACAGATTTTTGGAACAAAGAAAACTCAGACTGTGAAAACAGTTCTTTCCACCTCTCTTGCTGCTTTGTGCTAAAACTTAATGACCTGCAATCAGTAAATGTTGGCCTGTTTGACCAATACTTCCGAATTACTGGTGAGTACATCTTGTGCTGTAAGTTTTTCCAGTTTATTTTGTTCTAGTCCTTTTTAGATGTATCCCTGTCTATTAGTGAGATGGAAGAGAGGTTTTCTGTTGCTTCTTTTTCTTGAATCCCTAGAGCAGTATTTGAATCATAAGTATACATTGTATTTTAAATGGAATTATGTATTTTTGAGGGATTTGTAAGGATTCTGTTGCTGTTTTCAAGAATTTGAAAGATTTCTGAATAATGATGCATGTTTTCAGGAGAAATAACCTTAAAAAAAAAGTCTTTTCTGGTGACAGTTGCATGTTGGTTCAGGAAATAGTAATGCCATGTACAAATCAGTGAGTGAATGGTGTTCTGTGTTCTCCTCAGGGCATTCTGCAGATCACATTGTCACCTGCCTGACAAGAGACAGTTACAACACTCACACCTTCATCCAGCAGCTTATGGCAGTCCTGTCACTGCTTGCACGGACTCCTTCACCTGAACCAGTAGATAAGGACTTCTACTCTGAATTTGGGAGTAAAAACACAGGTGAGTGATTTTTTTTCTACATGCCATGACTTACTTATTTAGGCATCATACTTGAGGCTTCACCTAAACTCTACTCATTAAAAACTCTTTTGAGGGACATTTATGTATCAGTCATTTCCTGTTTGATACTTTAACTAAACTCCTTGACTTTAATTATCTTAGATATGCCTTATGTGAGCAGAATTGTTAAATGTAAGAGTCTTGCACAAGTAAAGTTAGTGATGGCTTCTTGCATTCACCCTGGACTTATATGGTTAGAAATTTGCAGAAAACTGTGTTGGTAATGCAAGAAGGACTCCAGCTGAGACCTGCAATCCAAATAAAATTATTCCAATATTGTTTATAAGGAACAGCTGCAGCCAGCTGTCAAGGGTTGTTGTTTATCCTACTACATTAAGAAAATATTGTATATAACTAAAATAGAGTTATAAATATGTATGTTTGTTGCAGGAAAAATGGAGAATTATGAACTGATTCACTCTAGCAGAGTAAAATTTATTTATCCAAATGAAGAGGAAATTGGGGACCTTGCTTTTCTAGTGGCAGAGAAGATGGATGGTTTGACCAATCTTCCATCCCTCAACATCCTTCTGTATGTGCTGGCATTTCAAGTAAATCACCTTGAAGGATCTGCTCAGAACACTAGCTCACTTCAGCCTAAAACACTGATATTGACCAGCTCTGATTTGTTCCTCTTTGATGAAGATTACATCAGTTACCCACTACCTGAATTTGCTAAGGAGCCACCAAAGAGAGATAAGTACCAGCTTGCAGATGGAAGACGAATCCGGGATTTAGATAGAGTACTCATGGGCTATCAGACATACCCACAGGCCCTGACATTTGTGTTTGATGATGTCCAGAATCAGGACCTGATGCAGAATTTAACACTGGATCACTTTGGAGAAACTGATAGTGTCCCAAAGGGAAACTCCAAACAAGAGGGCAGCAGGAGCAGAGAGATCCAGTGGTACATTTTTATCCCAAGTGCAGAAAGCAGGGAGAAATTAATTTCATTGCTTGCAAGACAGTGGGAGATCCTGTGTGGTAGGGAATTGCCTTTGGAACTCACTGGGTAGTTACTGCACAGCCAAGTGATTTCAGTGTGTATTACAAGGTAAAGCACAGTGTTTAAGTAGATAGCACCTGTCAAGTTCTCTTTGTTTTCATGAGGAGCTGACCTGGACTCCCTTGCTCCCTGGTGCAGTGAACATGTAATAGTACATAGAAGTATTCTGAAGTGTTAACTGGGGACTGACCTTCTTGTACAGTCTATTTTTTATGCAATAGTATATAGTGAAAAAAAAAAACCATGAGAAATCCTGGGAAACTGTATGGAAAATTTAAGGAGTCAACACTAGATATTCTCTCATCTGGGGCTGTTAAGGTTTCCACTATTTTTCTGTATATATCAGTCTTGCTGTTCTATACAAATTCTAATGTGTAAATAAGGGTAAATGCTTGTGTATGTTCAAGTGCAATGTTCTTTGTACAAGAAGTATTTTGGGTATGCTGCTAATGCTTATTATTTAACGATCTTACAGTTTTACAAATGTTTTTCTTTGAGGCCAAGTGTAATTATTTGCTGCCAATCATGAACTTAATAATAAAATTTGAGCCACAAGCAGGTAACAAATTCTCACAGGAAACTATTTTCACAGGCATTCATTTTCCTTATCCAAGGATAAAAGAATTGCTTGATAAAGATCCCCTCGGTATTGTCTTGGAAGTGGAAATACCCAGTGTGGTTATATCAGCATTTTGTCAGCAAATAATGGATTTGTATCTCTGAACACAAAGTCTTTCTTTTGCCTATCTTGTCAATACAAATAAAGTGTAATTTGACAGTTTCCTTTTGGCCTTGTCTTTATTCAAGTTTCTAACTTGTGTTTCCAGGATACCATATGGCAGTTGAGCAGCACACATTCTGTTCCTAGAGTGCATTGTAAAGTATGAAGTGTGCAGCAAGATGAAAGAAGAAAATAGTTCATTCTACTACAACAAGATTGCTAGTCCATAAACACAGCTGAGTCATGGAAACAGGATCTGCAGCCTCTAAACACAATTTGAGGATTTATTTCAAGTACTTTTGCTCCTCTATTAGATAGTCGAGATTTTCTTTCTAAGCTGTCATGTTTAACTTGATGGCTACTGTGCCCAACAAGTTTTAGCCTCCATGAGAGTAAAATCCCTACTCACTATCATGCAGACATATTGAGACTTTGAAAAAGAATGTTCTATATCCAATGGGATTAAGAAGGGAAGAACAGTTTTGATACTTACATGGCAGCTGATGCTGCTTAAAGCTGATGCCCCTTAAACACATAGAGACATCTGGGTTGGAGGAGACCTCTGGAGGTCCAACAGTCAAGCTTTAAACAGGGCAACAGATTGCTCAGGGTCTGGTCCAAAGAAGTTATGAGTTTTCTCCAAGAATGGCAAGTCCACAGTGGTATTAGGAATTCGGTGGTTTCACAGAGTGTTTTTCCATGCTGTTGCACAGCTTGGCTGTGCTTTTTGGATTTCAGAAGGCACGAGTGTCGCAGTCAGTGCAAGGATGACAAAGAGGCAGCCAGAGTCAATTGCATTGCAGGATGCAGTGGAGTTCCCTAAGCCAGCAGAGATGAGGAGCATTGCTGCAGTGCAGCTCTGTTCCCAGCTTGGCAGAGGAAGCCTAGCTCCTAAGCTTAGACTGAACTGAACAGTTAAGGTAAGTACTGCAGGCTCTTGGAGAAAACTAAGTTTTCCTGTACTTTAGAGCTCTTCTATTCTCTGAAATCTCAAGGTTGTTTATGTTCATTTAAGCTTAATTATCATTGAGTAGAAAAAGCTAATTTCTAAATTAAACATCCTAGGAATAAAGTAATTAAAAGAAATTTTAGGGCCTTCACTAGTTCTTTCTGAAGTAGCTCTGTTAATCACTTACTAATAATTGTCCAAGGTAACACTTGAGGAGCCTGTGACAACTTAAACAGTCTGATTTTCAAAAGCATTTGAGAACTTACCAGATGAACAGATAATTTACAAGTGAATGCAGAGGGACTCTGTAAGGAGTCCTCTGGGACTGCCTGGGATTGTATCCAAGATGGACAGATCTGTCTCTTATGTGAGGGTTGTACTTGTTACAGCTTCTGGAGAAGTCAGCCCTGCTTCCATCTTATAAATAAGGGCTGTTCTGTGGGGCACCCTGTGCTTGAGCCAGACATGAGTTCTGTTTTAAGCATCTTCTGTAAAACCCAACTGTTTCAAGGTATTTTAATACAGTAGTGAGTATCAGAGAATCTTGTATTACAGTAAGCAGGGATAACCCCCTGTTTGTTATATACTTTGAGCAGGTAAGGCCACTTTTTCATATTTTATTGCAGAAAAAACACCTCTAGTTAAACTTGAAATTCTTTTTAAGTTCACAGCTGTTTAAAACATAGAATCTGTCCCTTTGGGTCAGATTATTAATCCAGGAAATAGCTGCAATTCCTCCTTGATATCTTGGTAAGCATTAATCACATTTTAAGATTAATGAGATGTTCAGTACATACTGCAGTACGTTTTGATTCTTCCCTTAACTATCTTACCTGTGGTGCTATCAGAATAGTTTATTTTCAGGGCATTTTTTTGATAAATCATCTTTTATTCTCTGCTAAGTAGAGCATGGGCTATATAAAGCTTTTTTTCCTGATACTTCACCTCTTTTTCCATTTTTATCTGGAAAAAAAATTAGACATGACAGCCCAACCAAACCCCAAACAAGAAATCCCACTCTCTCCTGCTACCAGATATCTGATCCCCCATTCCACAGAACGGTTTGTGTTGCTGTGGACTTTTAAGATCATCTCATTGCATCCCCTTCCATGGGCAGGGAAGCCACCCACTTGATCAATTTTTCAAAGGCCCCAGATACTCCCAGGGATGAGGCATCTACAGCATCTCTGGGCCACCTGTGCCAGGGCCTCTGAGTAAAGAATTTCTTCATAACATCTAATCTAAATCTCTGCTTTTTAATTAAAAAATATTCCCCATGATTGTATCACTGGCTGCCATGGTAAAAAGTCCCTTATTAAAGGAACCCTTTAAATACTGATATGGCTGCAGTGAGGTCTCCCTGGACCTGCTTTTTTTCCCAGCCTGAACAGCTCAAACTCTCCCAGCCAGTCTCCAGAGGAGAGATGCTCTGTGTTAGAACCTGCTGGAGTCAGTGCTTGTGGATGTGCATTTCTGTTCATTTAAGTGTAATATTAAACTGAAAAATTGTATAAACTGTTGTTCTTCAGTGCCAACCTGTTGTCTTTATTGTCTAATTTTAATGTAGTCGTTTGTTCTTAACTACAGGGATTTAAGTGAGGTTTTCTTGGAAATGTACAGTCATTTATCTTGAAACTGAACTGATTGCTTCAGTTCATAAAGATTTCTCAGAACTTTCCACATTCAGTTTCTACAGGAAGCTCTAAAGAACGAAGTCACTGTCAATAGCTGAGGTCACATAGAATAGTCTTGATTTCTTCCTCTCTTTTTGCAAGAGCACTACAAAGCTCTGCAAGGGTATTTCTCTTTAGTAACCCTCTGTCCTCAAATTCTCTCCAGCTTCCAGCCCTTGTTGAACATTAAGACAGTACCAGAGTAGCTGAAGTTATGACCAGAAACACACAGATACAGGTGGGGGAACCTTTGTCAGGAAAGCATCTCCTGAACTCACAAACTTCTGTGTTCTGGCTTTGCAGCTGATGGGGATTTTTGCCACCCCAGGAAGACCCAGACAATTATTTTTGTTCAGTGTCATCTGCCAAGGATCTGCCCAAAGGTTTTAAAACTTCCCTTGTATTACAATTTAAAAACTGTAAATGAACCTCATTAGGAAGGAAAGTAAATGAGGTGCTGGCCTGGGCCACACTGTTTGCTCTGCAAGAAGTAATGGCAGTGTGACCTGCATCCTGTCTGTCCTGTGTCCATTCCTGTGCTGCTTTGTAGAACTCTGATCTGCCTGGCTGTGGATGTACTGCACACTAATGTGTTTCCATCAGCCCCTCTGCTTTGCCTTCTTGTTCTTATCAGCATTGATAATGAAGTGGGTTTTTTAATTGATGTAACACTAAGTGCTGCTGCATCTTACTTGCATTCTTATCAGAAAGTTTACTTCTGCAGTACTAATCTTCAAACATACCAAATCTTTGGCAGAAAAGCAGCAACATGAGGAAAAGTGGGAAGGTATGGCTCAGAGGAGACTACAAGCTTCTGTTTCTTGATGTCCACCTGATAATTAAGAGCATATAGTAACTTGGAAAGCTAAAAATCTATGAGGAAAAAGAGAGGATAGTATATTAGACACAGAAAGCACCAAAAAAGAGACTGGCCAGCACTGGAGAATCTACCTGAATTAGGTGCATGAAGAGCAGTGGCCAGAGTTGATAAGGTGGGCACCAAACCCTTGTGCTTCAGTCTTCAGGGTCTCTGAGAGGGAATGACAAGAACTCCCAGCATCTTTGAAGTTGCTGAAAATGTAGAGCTGGCAGGATTCTGACTCCCATCTCCATCTGTTCTCAGGCAGACATTCTGTGCTATCCTTGGCTAATTGCTGGCTACAGCTTGAGTCAAGCACACTGTAGGCCTTTTCTATCCCTTATAGACAGCAGGATCTGAAGAATCAGCAGCACTTCATGGGAGAGCTCACTGCCCCTGCCATCATGCTCCTGTCAGCAGGCTGAAACAAACAGTTTTACCCAGAATTCTAATTACTATTGGATATCTGCAGGGAATTTAGTCTGACTTTCCAGTACAGTCCCAGAGTCCTCCTAAATAAATGGGAAAAGTACAAAACTAAAACCAAGAGATGGGAAAATGTCACTGGTTTTCACTGCACCAGAGCTCAGAGTCAAGAGAAAATGATAGGGCAGACTCAAAGAATTTATTTACTGACATTGGTACTGCTGCCCATAGAAGTTTTGGAGTAACAGGATGTGAGCAACCACAATTTCTTTGGACTATTGTGTCTGTGTGAGAAAGAGAAGGATAAACAGACTCCTATTCTCTGTGCAATCCTTGCAGGGTTTTCTTGCTTTTATGAGCAAACCTTAAAAACCCTGTTCCTTCCAACTTGCCAAGAGGAAAGGAAAATTAGAATTGTGTCCTTGCATCTTCACCAGGACCCCGAGGGCATGTTGGGTAAGTGTGGTTCAGCTGGCCCCCTTCCTACACACAAGCACTGTTGGCTTGGCCTGTTTAATCCTTTTCAAACTCAGCCTTCTTACACCCTTACAATTCAGAGCAAAGGGACTTAATGTCCTTTCCCAGCTTTGCCAGAAGTGCAGAACACGAGTCCTTTTCTCTCTGTGGACATAACCATATGGTCAGTTCCCAGAGAAGCTGTGTGGCAAGGTGGACTGGATGGCAAATCACTTGCCTTTGCTCAGTAGTTTCTAAACAAAGGATTTCAATAGCAGGAAATTGCCCGATCAAGCCAGGGCTGCACACACTTCACAGAGCAGAGCTGGTGACCCAGCATTTTAAACACAGGGTGCCTGCACAGGCAGGGAGGCTGGGAGGGTTTGTATCCTTATCCTTTGCCATTATCGAGGTGGGGATTTGGTTTCTTTTACTGTGAAACAGGTTGAGTCATTTTTGGCAGGAGCTTCTCAACTTTAAACGTTAATGTGTACGCAGTAAAAATGCCAGCTCTTAGATAAGTTGCTTCAGAGGACCCAGCTTGTCATTGGTGCATAAAGAAGAAGAAAGGAGATTTTTCCCTGAGCGGGAAAAATCCTGAGCATTCCTGTTGCCAAAACAATGCTGATGACTGGGGAGGCTGTCTTGGTTTGAAAAGACAGGTGTTTATTAAGGAAGGCAGGAGGTTTTTGTTGAAATGGAAAATGTAAACTCATTCTTGCTAAATTATTATCATTTTGAAATTAAGGAGCTTTCAGGCAAAGATATGGGAATACAAATGTCAGTTTTTTATTAGGAAAACTAAAATAATAATAATAATAATAATTTTAAAACAGTAATACAAAAAACCAAAACACTGACAGAGTCAGAATATAACCTGACACCCTGTCAGTCACTCAGGGTGTTGGCAGCAGTCTGATTAAATGGTGGCTGCAGTCCTCATGGAGTGACAGATGTGGCTCTGTTGAAGCAGTGGTTTTGGAGAAGGGTGTAGTTTTCTTTTGAAGGTCCGGTGGTGATGAAGATGGGCTTGGTTTTCTTTTGGGAATCTAATGGAAAAAGGCTGACTGTGGTGTTCCAAATCTCAGATTATATTCAGGTAGGAAATGCTTGGCTCCTTCCCCTGGGTGGAGCATCTCACAATGGGATNTCAGCCCCTCTGCTTTGCCTTCTTGTTCTTATCAGCATTGATAATGAAGTGGGTTTTTTAATTGATGTAACACTAAGTGCTGCTGCATCTTACTTGCATTCTTATCAGAAAGTTTACTTCTGCAGTACTAATCTTCAAACATACCAAATCTTTGGCAGAAAAGCAGCAACATGAGGAAAAGTGGGAAGGTATGGCTCAGAGGAGACTACAAGCTTCTGTTTCTTGATGTCCACCTGATAATTAAGAGCATATAGTAACTTGGAAAGCTAAAAATCTATGAGGAAAAAGAGAGGATAGTATATTAGACACAGAAAGCACCAAAAAAGAGACTGGCCAGCACTGGAGAATCTACCTGAATTAGGTGCATGAAGAGCAGTGGCCAGAGTTGATAAGGTGGGCACCAAACCCTTGTGCTTCAGTCTTCAGGGTCTCTGAGAGGGAATGACAAGAACTCCCAGCATCTTTGAAGTTGCTGAAAATGTAGAGCTGGCAGGATTCTGACTCCCATCTCCATCTGTTCTCAGGCAGACATTCTGTGCTATCCTTGGCTAATTGCTGGCTACAGCTTGAGTCAAGCACACTGTAGGCCTTTTCTATCCCTTATAGACAGCAGGATCTGAAGAATCAGCAGCACTTCATGGGAGAGCTCACTGCCCCTGCCATCATGCTCCTGTCAGCAGGCTGAAACAAACAGTTTTACCCAGAATTCTAATTACTATTGGATATCTGCAGGGAATTTAGTCTGACTTTCCAGTACAGTCCCAGAGTCCTCCTAAATAAATGGGAAAAGTACAAAACTAAAACCAAGAGATGGGAAAATGTCACTGGTTTTCACTGCACCAGAGCTCAGAGTCAAGAGAAAATGATAGGGCAGACTCAAAGAATTTATTTACTGACATTGGTACTGCTGCCCATAGAAGTTTTGGAGTAACAGGATGTGAGCAACCACAATTTCTTTGGACTATTGTGTCTGTGTGAGAAAGAGAAGGATAAACAGACTCCTATTCTCTGTGCAATCCTTGCAGGGTTTTCTTGCTTTTATGAGCAAACCTTAAAAACCCTGTTCCTTCCAACTTGCCAAGAGGAAAGGAAAATTAGAATTGTGTCCTTGCATCTTCACCAGGACCCCGAGGGCATGTTGGGTAAGTGTGGTTCAGCTGGCCCCCTTCCTACACACAAGCACTGTTGGCTTGGCCTGTTTAATCCTTTTCAAACTCAGCCTTCTTACACCCTTACAATTCAGAGCAAAGGGACTTAATGTCCTTTCCCAGCTTTGCCAGAAGTGCAGAACACGAGTCCTTTTCTCTCTGTGGACATAACCATATGGTCAGTTCCCAGAGAAGCTGTGTGGCAAGGTGGACTGGATGGCAAATCACTTGCCTTTGCTCAGTAGTTTCTAAACAAAGGATTTCAATAGCAGGAAATTGCCCGATCAAGCCAGGGCTGCACACACTTCACAGAGCAGAGCTGGTGACCCAGCATTTTAAACACAGGGTGCCTGCACAGGCAGGGAGGCTGGGAGGGTTTGTATCCTTATCCTTTGCCATTATCGAGGTGGGGATTTGGTTTCTTTTACTGTGAAACAGGTTGAGTCATTTTTGGCAGGAGCTTCTCAACTTTAAACGTTAATGTGTACGCAGTAAAAATGCCAGCTCTTAGATAAGTTGCTTCAGAGGACCCAGCTTGTCATTGGTGCATAAAGAAGAAGAAAGGAGATTTTTCCCTGAGCGGGAAAAATCCTGAGCATTCCTGTTGCCAAAACAATGCTGATGACTGGGGAGGCTGTCTTGGTTTGAAAAGACAGGTGTTTATTAAGGAAGGCAGGAGGTTTTTGTTGAAATGGAAAATGTAAACTCATTCTTGCTAAATTATTATCATTTTGAAATTAAGGAGCTTTCAGGCAAAGATATGGGAATACAAATGTCAGTTTTTTATTAGGAAAACTAAAATAATAATAATAATAATAATTTTAAAACAGTAATACAAAAAACCAAAACACTGACAGAGTCAGAATATAACCTGACACCCTGTCAGTCACTCAGGGTGTTGGCAGCAGTCTGATTAAATGGTGGCTGCAGTCCTCATGGAGTGACAGATGTGGCTCTGTTGAAGCAGTGGTTTTGGAGAAGGGTGTAGTTTTCTTTTGAAGGTCCGGTGGTGATGAAGATGGGCTTGGTTTTCTTTTGGGAATCTAATGGAAAAAGGCTGACTGTGGTGTTCCAAATCTCAGATTATATTCAGGTAGGAAATGCTTGGCTCCTTCCCCTGGGTGGAGCATCTCACAATGGGATGATGTCATTTTATCAGTCATGCAGTGGGACTCAATGGCCCATTAAGAGAAGAAACCTCCCTGGATGGAGGATGGGTCCTGGAAAAGATAAAAAACAGTGCCCCACCTGGTTTTAACAGCTGGAGATAGAATACATACTTTTGGTTACATCCTGCGTTGCAACTCAAGACAGAAACTGAGCCCACAAGGTAAATTTTAAGTGTTTTGTAAAAGTCATCTCGAAGAAGTCAGGGCCAGAATCTGAAGATGTTTCTGAGATCCGTGTCTGTGACTTCTCCTGCTAAACCACCCACCTTCTGTTGTGTGGGTAAGAGACACTTGACAGAAAAGTCAATCTCCATGCTTTCCAAAACAAATTAAAGTTCATGTGTGAAACCTCAGAGTAAACACACTGTCACACAGCTGACAACTCCTACTGTATGTTTTAAAATTGGATTTACACAATCCTATTCAAACAGACATTGACCAGGAAATGAGTAAAACTCTCCTAGCCTGCCTGCACAGGACTGTCTGTGTGTTCTGTCATCAGACCTTTACAAGTCTTGCCTAAATTTTCTCTTTTAATGAAAGCTCTCTGGCAGATCTCAGGATCTTGCTTTATGTGATTTTGGGGGTTTGAAATGCTTTGTAGAGATGCCTCTGTACATGAGCAGGTCTAGCATTGAAATGAGTGAGGGAACTGGGGTTTCTATTTGTTGACAGTTTTGAAGAGTATTGGACAAAACAGTGGAATCAAATAATCAATCCAATGCATTTTGCCTCTAAGGTATAAAGTTTTTATAGATGTCATCTATGAAAAAATACATTTATCTGCCTAGGAGGAATCCATCTATCAGAAGAGAACAGAAACTGTGAGGAGAGCAGTAATTTGGGTTTGTTAACTCCCTTTTGGTTCCTGTGCTGTTTCTCTGCTGGTGTTGCCATCTTTGATGACACTGCCAGCTGAACTGCTGCTGAGAGCACCTTGGCTTCTGTTCACTGAACATTATTAATTGCTCTTGCTACCTATTAATTTAGAGGTGGTTGGTGTTTCACCTTCTTACTGACTTCCAGAATCATGAAGATCCAAAGTTGTTGCAGATTTTGGTGTTCCAGATCCAGCAGCAGTTTCCATTCTCTCAGAGCAGCTCATAGTGGCTGAAACACACACTGCTTTTGCTGCTTGATCAGGAAAGCACCCTCTAAGTACAGATGACCTTTTCATTTTTCAGTTTGTGCTCTGCTGCTGTACAATGGCTTTAGTCACAGTTTGCATTTTTAGCCTGTGTATTGCTGTTGTATTGCTAGCCTTTAATTGAGGTGAAGTCAGATAAGGAAGCTGGCTGTGGACCTTTTGATGTTGCTGTGAATCTGATTTATTTAATTCAGACGGGAATTTCACCAAGCATTTCTCTCCCTTCCTGATTTCCCTGCAGTAGGTCAGATACAGTGGTGATAAGCAGCAGTGGAAAGCCCTGAAATCAGTCTTGGTGTGTCTTTTCTTGCCTTGCACCATTTTCAGTGCTGAGCCATTTAAAAAACTGTCTGAAGACCCATTAAAGAAGCCAATGCATCTTCAAGTGCTCCAGGGTGAGCTATTTTCACCTTAAACCTTACCAGCTGTGTGTGGATGCTGACAACTTAATCCCTGTGTCATACAGCCAGCTCTTGGAAAACCCATCAACATTCTTCCATCCTTCTTGGCAGCATGGAGCAGAGGAGCAGCCTCATTCTTGTGTTTCCATGGCCAGCTCAGGACCATGACTGCAGGCCAAGAAAGCACTGCACAGCTTCCATTCTCTACAAAAGTGTCCCCACTGTCCATTTTGGCTTTCCCATCCCTCCAGAGCTGGCTTGAGCCATGAAGCCTCTGCCTCATTTTGAAGACCTTGAGTGTACCAAGTGTTTTTCAGAGCAGTGTGAGCCCTCTGACCCTGGCAGAGTGGCACCAGCTGGGCAGCAGCAGTCCTGCAGCAGGACAAGGGGGCTGAGCTGCTGGGTTGAGCTGTGGGCTGGTGCTGCTCACATGGGTTGCAGTGGATGGTTGTGTGCCTTATCTGCTTCCTGTTAGTGCAGGATATATAGCAGGGCTGGCTGTTCATCATGCTGCCTTTCCCTGTAGGATGAAGGCAGAAGTAAGGCACAGCTAACAGCACCAGTAAGTACAGCAGTTCCTCTATGCCTCATGTGTGACTTTGTGGGGATGCAGGGGCAAAAAATATTAATGCTCTCATTATTTATGGAAACACAAGAATAGCTCCCTGTCCTGGTTTCATTTAGGCATCTTCATGTACTATTAATGGCTTGAAAATATGAAGGTGAGATTGCTTGGTGAGATTTGTTTTTAGTCCTTAGACTGCTCAGGATAGTGGGCTCTCTTGGCAGGGAGACAAAGGCCATGGAAAATCTGTCATTAATCAATTCTTTGTAATGCTCAATAGGAGAATAGAAATTGCAGACTGTGACTCAGGTTAGTGTGTATTTTTTTAATACTGTTTTGGGACTTTCCTGTTGAGTGCTGTGGAAGTGCTCCTTGGATTCATCAAGCTGTCAGCGGATCATTTGGAAAATTACAAATTTTGCTATTGCTGCCATAGCATCAGCTTTTTTTGCTGAGAAAGTCAACTATTTTAAAAAAATATCAAAGCCTGCCCAAAGTGCTTAATTGATTGATCAATGCAATGTGCTCCATTCCTGCTCTGAAACAGCCAGTCACACATTGCTTTGTTCTTGCATATTTTGGGATAGGCAGTGAAGAGATAGATCCAGCTCTACCTTCACTTTGAGTGTAATGGAGATATTCACATCAGTGGCAGAAGGAAATTAACTTACCCTCCATGAATTTATGGTATTTAAGTTTGCCCATTGGATTTGCCTTCTGTTAAGCATACAGTTAACCTCTTTTCATTCCAATTAGTTGAAAACTAAGGATTTCCTTCCTTCTGTTTTGAACTGATATGTAAGAGGAAATCCGTAGACGTTCCTGTTTTGAGTAAACCTTTTACTAAGGAGTTCTGCTTGTGCATTTAAAAAAAGAATGGAAAGAAAAAGGTTATGTTGATTCAGAAATAATGCTAGAAGTAGCAGATCCATTTCTGAAGGCTTTGCAGCCAAAAAGCACAGTGCAAAAATGCTCTCTCCCTGTTTACTTTTAACCTCTGGTTTGTCTTGGATCTGATTCTTGGTAGGCGGTGTTATCTTACAGAAATTGCAGCCTCTCTCGCCACCCCTTTTGTGTAAAGGGTCCTGCCTGTAAAAGCATGAAAATGCATCCTCCTGGATTGCTGTTTTTCTTCTTAGCAGCATGCTTCACTCCCACAGCTGACTGCCAGAGTCAGAAGGTAAGTCTGCGGGTCTTTGTTTAAATGTTCATTGAACACTTCTTCATACTGGGATGGTAGCATGCTAGGAAATAGCCCTCTCCACATTTACATTTAGTTAGGTGCAGAATAAAATCAGTATAAACTGTAGGGCTGTAAGGTATCTTCTCTGTAGTCCAAACTGAGGAACTAAATATAAGGTTGAAGGGAGCTGCTTGAGTTTTAAATCAGATTAAATTCGTGTTTATGTTCAGCTTTGAACTTGAAAGAAGCAACAATAGAGGGAAACACTCAGCATCTTTGTCTTCTGCTAGTTTCAGTATGTAGGATGGGAACTTTGTATCCATCAGGACAGATCCATACCTTTCCCAGGAGAATTTTACTTTAAAAAAAATTTTTACAGTCTCATCAATTTGTCCCTTTGCAACAGTTTGTTTCAAGTATATTTCCCAAAATCTCCTCAGTAGGGATTGTTGGATGCTTTCCATTTTACTTCAATTTTGTTGATTTTCTTTTGATTCCTTCATCTCTGCTCTTCTGTTTAGCAGCAGCATCTAGGACAATGTGTGACACCTTTGTAGATCTGTTCTCTAGACTCCATGGTGAGGCAGCCCAGTTCCTGTGGGCTGGAATTCACACTAATTCACATTATATTGTCTTCTGCCATCCCCTTCCTTGTGTCCTGTGGGAGGAACGAACTGGTCTGCTAAGCCCAGAGCTCCGGGGGGCATTTGGAAATTCCCCGGGGATGGGAAACACCCTGTGGAGAGTTGTGTTGTCTTGAATGACACAGCAGGGCCTGGTGGGGAGTGGGCAGACCTGGGAGTCTTAAGGACTTAATTTAGAAAAGGCCAGAGAACTGGAAAGATGCTTCAGTGTCAGAAGCTTCTGTATGGACTCTTTCAGAAAAGGGCCATAAATGAATGCTAGGAATGTTTGTAGGATCATTGCAGTGAGCACAAACATGAAGTGTCCCTAGGGCTGGATTTCATCTGTCTGGAGATGTGGGTTCCAGGCATGGGTTTCAGATTGTGTTCAGAGACACGGGCTCATGTCTTCACCTGGTGGAAGGGGAAATGTAGGTCTCTACTTGGAGACTCTGTTGGACTCTGTAATCACTGAGGATTCTGGCTTGGCATGAAACAGGTACATTATCAGGTAGTGAGTGCTCACTTACAGAGAAATTAAATGTTTTGAATCACCTCTGGAGCAGTTTATTTAATCCAGGAATAACTCCCTTTTAGAGTTTTTTCCCTCAAAAATTTTCTCTTTATGGAGAAAGAGAAGAAGCATTTGGAAGGTTATAATAGGAGATAAGGAAAAATAAGGATCTAATGAAGCCTTCTTTAGCAGTTTAGAAAACCCACTGGATCTGACTGGAATAAAAGTGTTGTGATTCACAGGAGGCTTTTCTTGGCTTACAGGGGCCATTGAGAGAGAAGAGGGATTGTGTGCTACCTGTTTTTCAGTGATGTTACCTCAGGGCTCAGCTTTAATGCTTCTAACATGACAGTGACTTTGTTAGTCTGATTTGGGTTTTTATACCTCTTGCTATGGGCTGGGGAGGATGCAGCAGGTGTGAGAACCATGAAAGTTTTTCTGCTGGGAGGAGGCCAATCCCAGGCTGTGCTGGAGGAGGAATGGAGACAGGTGGGAAATGAGGAAAGTGGTCTCAGCATCCCCGTGTTTCCTGTGCTCTGCAGCTGAGATGCTGGGAAACACCCAGGGCAAAGGTAGATCTCATGTTATGTGATCTCTGAGCTTGCTTGTTCTTCCCTGTGCTGCAAAGTGTCCTCCTGGAACAGGTGTGAAGAGTTTGTGTGTCCAGGAGCTGCTGCTCTCTGTTCAGCTCAAGTGTTCCTGAGAGCTGCCTGGGGAGGCACATGACTATAATGGCTCAAGCATGTGTCTACAGCTCTGTTTTGTAAAGGACAAATGCACTGGAAACTTGGTGATTCATTAGATAATGGCTATTTCCAGAACTGGCTCCCAGGATTGTTGGAGCTGAACACTGACGTCCAGATATGTTTTTCTTTCTTCCTTGAGATTTTTACCATGCAGAAGGATTTGTGTTATGGTTTGGGAGGAAAAGATAAAGAGTGAAAATGAGGGGAATGGAACTAGCCCTTACGAAATACTTCCCAGCTTATTCTCTTGAGGTGGAATACAAGAAATGAGCACTTGAGGAGGGAAGGAAGCACTGCAGCATCCAGAAGCTTGGATGTGTCTCAGCTGAGTGCAGAGCAGTGGCTGCTCTTGCACAAGCATTGGAGTGCAGGGAGAGAACACAGCACAGCCTGGAAGTCAGAGGCACCCTGGCTCTTAACTTCTTTTGGCTACAGCTGGATGTCTTCTGCTTTAAAAACTTCTTTTCATTTTGGAGATATTTGAGAGCATTTTCTATTCCCTATACCTTTTCTGTTCCTTTGTACATGAACTGTGACCCAGTGCAGGCTCACAACATCACCTGATGAGAACAGTGACTGTCACCAGGCAGCACTGCTGCATCCCAGGGACACACATCCCCTCCTGCTGCTTCCTTTCCAGTGGCTCTGCACTTAGAAACAGCAGTCAAAGATGAGCCCAAGGGAGCAGTGCATCATTGTTTTCCATGAGGCTGTGCCCCAGGAGCCACTTCTGACTCAAACTTCTGTCTGTCTTTCATCCTCTCTAGAATCTGATTATCCAGACTGTTGCCTTTATGTCCCTTGATTCCATCTTCTGCTTTCCTAAGAAGCAAAACTCTCCAGAAAACGACTGCTTCATCAGTTCTGTCACTCAAATTAGAAAGGAAATACTTTTTTTTAATACTTTTCCACTCAGCTCTTTTCTTCCTCTTTCCTCCTGCCTGTTGCTGCTGACACAAGCATATTTCCTTATAAAAAGGGGAAGGTCTTACTGGAAAGCTGCCTAAAGCTTATCAAGTGTCCCAGTAGGGTAGGGGGGATTCCACAATAACTGTCTTGTCTTAGAGGTCTGCAAGTAATGGAACATGCCAACAGGAAGGAATGGCAGATATCCACCTCTCCATTCTTCATTTCCATTGAGAAATGGAGCCACATTGATGAAGGAAAGAGAAGGGAAATAGAATAATGCATGAATAATGGTATCTTCCTCCACCACCATGACAGAGAACACATCTAATGGCCCAACTGAAAGTACAGATGAAATAGAAGGTCGGAGAATTTTAATTTAGTGGTTTGTGCTCTACTGTTTATTGGTCTTCTTGTTAGAGATATGGTGGCTCAGATACCTGGTAAAGGTTTGTGGCATAATTCTAACTCATAGGAAGGAGTCCACATTGGTATTTCTTGCTCAGGCATCTTCCCATTCCTATTATCTCAGGAAAGGCTAAGGCTGGGATCTGGTGGAACTAAGAAGACAGGAGCTGTGCTGTTCTGTGAGACCCATGTGCCTGGCTTCAACTGGCTCCTTTCAAAAGCCCAGCTTTAATCTGAAGTCCTAATTTAAGATATAATCAGATGGCTGGATGGAGGCAGAGTAGTCTGGAGGCAGTACCTTGTTTATTCATCCATATTGTTTGTCTTTTCTATCTTGCTCCATGAAAAATGGGAAATCTCTGCCTGCTCTGTGTGGGTGGAAGCATAAGGAGCAGCACAGCTGATCTCTGTTCTGCTGGATAATATCAGTAAAGCTGGTGCTCACAGGAGAGATGGATTTGGTGGATCTCAGATTGTTTTTGAGCTCTTTATAATTCAAGGGAGTCTTTGACATAAGAGGCTCCTTAAGGATTCTGCTGCCAGGGGAGCTGGAGGTTGCTGTATGGTAGGGAAGACTCAGAAGCACAACTAGAAGTTAATATCCATTGGAAGGGCAACCACAGACACAGAAATAATTTCCTGCACTGGGCAGCATTCTTACATGGATGGCAGAAAGTGGATCCATAAACATGAGAAAAAGCTCAACAACTCCAGTCAGAGGGAAGGAGTTGGGAAATATTCCAGGGACATGTCCCTGTGGACTTGAGACTTGAGGGTTATCTCTCAGGAGGTTTTCCTGACAGGGTCTGCTGCCTATCATCTGGGAGGGCCTTCCTGAGCCCCTGATAACTGATGGGAAGCCACAGGCTTCCTCCCTTGCCTTGAGGCTAATGTATGCTTCAGAGGAAGCAGAGCTGAGATTGCTGATGGGAATCCAAAACAAGGAGTTCTGGGGACAGAAGGGCTGCTGCATTAGCAGCATTGTTCAGGATTGGCTTAAAAATTCCAGATCAAGGCCTCCTCCCAAAATTTGATACCATGTTTTTATTTTTAGAAAATACAGTGCCTGTAGAGGCACAGCTGAGATGAGCTCTGTGGGTTTTTTCCAGTCAGTGACCTGGGCATACACAGATCATACCTCTCAGCTTTTCTCTGTCATCAGCAGTGGCAAATTTTTCAAAATTACCCATGACTTTTCCATGCCATTGCTTGTTTCCAGAAGTTTAGAAATTCACAGAAATGCTTTTGGAGCAAAGTCACAAGTTTTAATGACAGGCTGGCCTGTGATGAGGATCATTCACTCTGAGACTGTCCTTTGTCATCTGTGAAGCATGAATGTGCAGGGGTGCAGGAAAGCCCTGTGAGGAAAACCAAACCCCTAAAGTCATTCTGGTTGGGTGGAAGGGCTCAGCTGATTTCTTCACCAGCCATGTGATATATCCAAGTGTCCTACCTGATCTTCATGCCAGTGTTTATGGAGTCCTTCTCACCTGGGGTCAAAGCATCAAGGTGCTCAGAGAGGTGCAGAGCACCTTTCCTTTTTATCCATCTCCCTGTGCCTCCTCACACACAATTGCCATGAGAAATATTTCTGGGAGCAGCTCCTGGCTCTGAGAAATAGGCTGAACTAACACAGTCAGCTCTGCAGACCCCTGGAACAGCAATGAACTGGATTTTACCCGTGGCATGGAAAAGATAAATGCTGTGTTGCCTTCCAATTCAGTGCCTTCTGGCAAGGGTTATTAATTTAGGACTTGTCCTCACACACCACTACTATATGTTTGCAAAAGATTAGCTGAAATTAGCAGTGCAGAGTTGTGATTATTTTAGAAATGGTTAGAATTTTTGCTAGAGGAAGGATAAGATAGCTGTGATGTGCCCTGCTGTTTCTAGCTGAGATCCAGGTGGACCCAAGCAGCAGGAGTTCAGTCCATGGGAGTGTGTGGTACCTCCCAGCAGCTGCACTAGCCACTGCCCTCCCCAGTGATACCTAATGAATGCTGCAACTTGATAAAGATATTACAAGATTGGCAAGATAAGTGCCTAGGACAGCAATTTAATCTGGGGCTATTTCCATTCTGTTTTTTCTTTTTAAGTTAAAATCCATGCGCTGCAATGTCAAGACGATGTTCACCTTGAATACAGCGTGTACTTCTTGTGCTGCAGTGCCTAAAATGTTGTGTCCAAGAGGCTGGTTAAAGACCACCCAAAGAACAGGGGTGAGGGACTGCAGGTAAGGCCTGTTTCCTAACTGGGTTATGCTTTTGGTGCAGCCCTTCTATTGCAGGGAGTAGTGTGTGTCTTCAGGAGAACACACACATGGTTTTGAGCTGTAAAGATCCATGGAGTTTTGTTTTCAGATGGATTTATGGCCTCTATTATTGTTGCTTTTGTCTCATTGCAAATCCCACAGACTTTTTGCTGGGCAGGTTCTATATACACAGAACAAATTAAGTTACAATAACCTCATAACTTGCCCTAAACAACCCGAGTTTGCTAATCCTGCTGTAGCAATTTAACAGAGGTCTGTCTAGCACAGAAACCTGTTTCAGACACAGAATTCCTTAGTGGCTTATTAGGAAAATAATATAATGATAGTTCCCCTTGTATATGCTCCCAGCTTCCAGCAATAATCCTCTGAACTTTTAACCTTCCTAGTTCAATTTATGACAATTGCTTGTTCATGTGCTCCTTGCTCATACTCTGTTGAGCTTGGTTGGTAGGAAAAGGATGAAGGAAAACTGAATTTACTTAGGAGGCTATTGTAGAACGAAACACTGTAGATTATTGTTTGTGTATGTATTCAGAAGTGAATGTTAACTGTTAATATATAGCTCCATTGTCTGCTCCTTCTCTGATTCCCTCAAAATGCTTTAAAAATAGCAGTGGCAGTTTTGCAGTTTATAGCAGTTTTTGCACACACACAGGAGTCAGATGCAAGCCAAAGCAGCAATGCTATTGAGACAATTTCCAAACTCTTTTGGGAAGGATGTGGTACCAAAAATAAAATGAAGTGTAAGAATAATGTGAGTCTGTGGAGCTTTATGAGTGTTATCTACTCTTGTGGTGCTTGTTGGACAGACCCAAGAATAGTTTTGTACTGTGTACGTGCAGAGCAAGAGGCACTCCCACCAAGGACTCACCCTGTGTGTAGAGGGGAGGGATGATGGGTTGAAAAGAAGATGCTTCTTTGAGGGATTTAAGGCACTTGTCCAAGATTTAATAGAGAATCTGTGAATAATATGGTTGTTAAATCCAAATTTGCAGCATTTTGGTCTGGAATCTTTAGTAAAAGACATAAAGGGATAAGTCCTGAGATTTTATTCTTTCAAACTTGTTTTAAATGTGAAGTTGAATGCTGAGTCACCCTGGAAATCCTAACTTTGTTTCTGTGCTGTTTAACCCTTCAGCACCCAAGGTTTCCATCCTGTTGCAAGATCCTGTCCCATGTCCAGTCCCTGACAGGCTTCTTCTAACCAACCTTTGAGGCTCAAAACAATGGGCCTCTTCAGAGAAGGCATAACTGGAGTGAAACCTCTTGTGTGTGTGCATGGAGCAGGGGATGAGGGCCCTTCCTTCCCTTCAGAGCTCAGGGTGCTGCAGTGTGATTGCCTAGAAACCTCCAGCAGACCTCTGCTGGGTTTGTGGTAAAATCATTATCTTGGATTATTCTTTTTAAGATACTCTGTCAAGTTAGGAGAAAATACCCTTTCCCTGCCAGGGTGCCATCACATGTGCAAGAAGGAAATTGAGGAGAGAAAGTGCTGTCCAGGATTCTGGGGGACAGAGTGCTATGGTAAGTTTTGGGATTTTTTTGCAACAACCTCCTGCTGTTGAACAGGTCAAACCAGTTTTAATAGGAGTCATTAAATATCTAGTGAGGTGATTAATTTTGATTATTCCTTGAACACTCACAAGGTCTCCATTATCTGTCTGGGAGCATATCTGTCTGCTCAGCACATAATCTCTGCTCCAGATCAGTTGAATCGCCTTACATTTAACACATAACATAACCTCCTGTGGTGGAACTTCCTTTTGTCTCTTCTATAAAAATAAACGTTTTGGAAAGGGATGTTTTTGTTCCTCTTTACAAAAGTTTCCAAAGGAAGAGGAAGATCTTTCTGATATCCCTCTTGTCTGCAAGACAAGTGTGCCACGTGTGCTGCTCTATAGTCTGGAGTTAGTCAGCTGTTCAGCCACAGAAAATACTTTGCAATTCCAGCCTAAGGTGAAATTAACCACCCCACAACTCCCACTCGGATTTATGCCAAGTAATGAGAATTTGTTTTGTCTTGTCTCAAAAATCCAAACATAAGACCTACTAAGCTGAGTATTTCTCACACGTTTGACTGACAGAATATGGAGAGACCCCCTCCAGTTCTGCAGAAAATGGGAGGCTGAGTGCCTGTTCTCATACTGGCTTTGAATAAGCAACTAGTTTCATCATGGACATCACAGATTTCAGAATTATCAGAAATAGTTCTCAGAGTTTGGAGGTATCCCACTCTAAAGATGTGGGGATCCCGTTTTTCTGGGCACACTTACAACTCTCCATGAAGTCAAGGAGAGCTGAAATGCTCAGTGTCTTTGCAAAGCAGGCTCCTGTCTGTTCCCAGTTCCAGAACTGCCCTCACCTCTTAGTGCTGCTGGCAGCAGTGGCCCAACCTCAAAAAAAAAAGTTTCAGTGCCTTTGTTGAAATTTAGTTATGGCTTGTTGGGACTTTTCCTTAGACCTTTCACCTCTGGGCCAGTGTTAGGCGTGCTGGATAATTTGCTAGTGAAGAGGCCTTTGTTTTGTACAGCTGGAATACCTGGGGCAGGAAGAGATGGAAGGGTGCTGGTTGTTCAATTTAATCTCATCTGTCCTGTCTCTTACCTGCTAGAGTGTCCAGGTGGCTCTGAAAACCCCTGCAGTGGCCATGGGACGTGTTTGGATGGATTACAGCAAAATGGGACCTGCATCTGCAAGGTCAGTGCATGATTTCCTCCGGGGTGATGTGCTTTGTCAGAGGGAGCTGTTTGTGTGGTGTCTGTGCAGATGCTCTGGGGGGAGGCTGTCCTGCTGCCTGGAAAGCCATTTCCAGCTCTTTCATTCCAGCATCAGTGTCTGTGCTTTTCCTGCAGCATTGGTGCACTGGTGGTCATGGTGTGGAGTTGGGAAGAATCTCAAGGGTGAAATAAGGAAAGAATTCCATTAATTTAACCCCTGATCAGTTGAAATAATTGTGTCTGTCCGTGGTTGCAAGAAGCCCCGAGACACTTGGCTATTAATGAGCCGTACCCAGGTAGGCAGAGGCTCCCTCTCTCAGGAAAAGCAGGAGAGATGAAAAAGAGAATTTTGGGCAGACTTAGTACAACCAAAGTATAAACAACTCCTGCACATTTGAATTGAATAGAACAGTGTTTCTAAAATGCATAGGGTAATGAATCTGTGTCAGACTTGAAACTTTCCCTGATGAACTGCGTATTTTTACAGCATCCTTAATTAACAGCTGGAATCCTACCTCTTGGACTCGTCTTTGAGAAAAGTTGATTTTAGATTTAACTCAAAGACACCTTATATCAACTAAAATGTATGCTGAAGGTCCCTGAGCCCTGTAAAATCAATGTAAAAAAATCCCACTGGTGTTAATGAATTCCAGATTCCTTTTTCAGAGAGATATCAGGAGCCAGCTGGAACATTCCTGTCTGTCTCTAATTAGGACATTATTTCCCCAGTGCCTACCAGAGTTTCCTGGCATTTGCATTCCCTCTGTGTGTCAGCTTACACTGGATCTCCTTTGCCACTGGGGCTGGTTAGTACTGGAGCACAGAAGAGATCAGTTTTCTTTACTGTGTTGCTTCAGATGTCACAGAAAATCAAAAATAGGGGGAGACTTTAAACTAGAATGATGTGTGAAAAAATAAAGTGATATAGAAAAATAATATCTGGCACGTTTTGGGGTCCTTCCAGGAGCAATACAGTGGCTATGGCTGCCAGAACTGCCGGGATGAGAATCATTTTGGCCCAGACTGTCAGTCAGGTAAGAATAAGTCATCCAAGTGAAACCCCCACAAAAATAAGTGAAAACAAGTAAGGAGGAGGAAGAGGTTGAGTGAGGAAGGTGCTGGAGAGAGGGAAAGTGGCAGAGAGCTGGCATGTTCAGTAGCAGGTGTCTGGGCATTTTGTGTTTGTGCCCCTCTGCACTGTCCCATTAAATAAATGATTCTCAGTATCTCACTCAAGCAATCCATTTTTCCTATTGTAAATCTCTCTCCCCCCTCTCTTACCAAGGCTATCCCACTTTCCTCTCTCTTTCTAGCCAGGCCACTACCTACATCCCTGAAACAACCCACACTCACTTCCCAACTGTTTTTCAGACTCCTTATAACAGCTCCACTTGTCTCCCAGCTTCTTCCTTGCTGCTCTCTATAAAAACATGGTTACACACTGTGCTGCCTCTCATGTATAGCATTTTGGGAAATGATAATTGCCAGTGCAGCCTGGCTGTTACAAGAGCCCCTTCTGTCTGGGTCCTGCTTCCCTGTATCCACACAGGTGGGATAGATGTGATCTTCCTGGTGGTTGTGCTCATGTGTTAAAAACACACCTGAAAAGCTGGTCTAGGTCTGGCATTCAGGGCTGCTCTTACCTTGTCTTCTTGAGCCCAGGACATGAAATTTACCCTGTCAAAGCTCTGACTGGCATGGCCAAATTTTAAAAGGAGCTAGTGGATTATTGGTGGGAAATCAGGATGCCAAGTCCCAGAGCAGCTGGCCAGTGTGTTCCTGGAATTCTGTACACTGCCTGGCAGCCAAAGGGCTGAAGCTTTGTCTGGACTTGCCCTGCAGAGTGTGACTGTGTGCACGGGGAATGCAGCAGTGGCGTCGCTGGCAACGGGAGCTGCACGTGCTATGGAGGCTACACAGGCCCCAGGTGTGACCAAGGTGAGCACACTGGTGGCTGCAGAGGGGCTGGGGGAGCAGACATGATATGGGCTTGGGTGTCCCTAAAGGGCCAGGGAGGCTCTGAACAGGTTGGCAATGCAGAGGAAAGGTGATTTGAGCATTGGAGATGGAGATAGAGAGAAGAATTGGGGTCTACTCCCCACTTGGTGACAGGGGTTAAGATGTCCCATCTCTGTATGCCTCTGTTCTTTCTCTGGACACCAGCAAGACCCCTTCTCTCAGTCTTGGGGGATCTGACCTCCTAGGCTGCCAGGAATTTAGATCTGCCTGCACTGCTCATATCCTTGGGGTTTTGTGCCATTTTGGGGTCCTTGGAAACTACATTTGGCTTTATTTTCCAGCTATTCTGTAAGGTGAATTCTATCTTACCAGTGTCCTACATGCTGAAAGGGAAACTATCTCTGCTGTGTGATTGCAGAGCTGCCCCTTTGCAAAGGTGTGACGTGCGAGGCCAACAGCGAGTGCGTGGTGAGGGATGGAGCAGCCCTGTGTGACTGCAAGCTGGGCTACACAAAACAGGGCAGCACTTGCCAAGGTGAGGAACTTCTCTGTGGCCCTAAATGTTTGGAAAAAATCCTATCACACTGTGTCTGCAGAGGAGTTTGATTACTGTGAGCACAATGACTACTTCACTGCAGAGGTTTAAAAACCATTTTTTCAGGAATATCCCTAAGCTTAAAGGCTAAGCTTTTGGCTCTCCTCTCACTTGGTCATAAAAGCAAGAAGTGAATTAGAGTTGCAGGTTCCATCCAGCACTCACTTATAATTATGTAGTAGTGTATAAGTACTATAATAATTATGTACTCACTTATAATTATGTACTATAGTAGTGACAGCAGGATGTTGGTGAGACTGAACCAGTTTAAATAATGTGTGGAGTCCAAGGAGTTCTTCACTGATTTCAAATTTAAGTTTGTGAATTGATTAGAAAAATAAAAATTAAAAAATAAAAGACAGTTGATAAGATGCATATGGATAGCTGTTTTCACTGGCTCTTTACAGGTTTTGTTGACCAAACTGCAGTTTCATATCTCCTCAGATATGATGCAAATTCAAAATCAATCCAAGCATCCTCTGTCACTCACATTTCTGTTACTGAAATAACATGAAAAATGTGTCATCCAAATTCTTCAGAATGAAAACCCTCAAATGTCTGCTGTCTGGAATTATTTCATTTCCCTGTGAAATTTTAGAAGTTTAGCAGCACAAATTCCTTATGCTCCGTTCTTTCCATGCCCTGCAATATGCTGTGCTGCATTAAGTGCTGTTTTGAAAAGAGAAGTTTGTTTCTGCTCACCTCTAATCCCTTTGATTGCAGCTCAGGATCCTTGTACTCCTTCTCCATGCTCCCCCTTTGCTGTTTGTAAAGTGCTTGGATCACGCACATATGAGTGTACCTGCAAAGAAGGATTTCAAGGAGATGGAAAGATTTGCCAGCCCATCAACCCTTGTGTTGACAGCAATGGAGGCTGCCCAGAAAACTCTACAATTTGTCTTTACAGACGTCCAGGAGAGGTAGGGTCTGAAAAATGGCCAGGGAAGAAGTTCTTCATGTGGACTGATGAATGTGTTGGTCAAAGCTGCTCTCCTCACCTCAGGTTTTGCAGAGGGAAAGCAGACAGCTCTTTTGTAGGATAACTAACAGGGTACAAGATGGTGAATGTAGCTCTATGATCACCGTGTTGCCTTCCCTTAGGCAAGCTGTGTTTGCAAGCCTGGGACGAGCAGGAGAACTCCTTCATCCGAGTGTGTGGCGTTTCCCAGCGACTGCCGGCAGTACCTGTGTGATGTGACTGCCACCTGTGAAGTCAGCTCTCAGGGGACTCCTAGGTGAGCCACTTGGAAAACTGCAAATAAAAAGCTGATTCTGCAGCTAGAATGGAAACTTGGTTTGGATGAGCTGAATTTTGAAGAAACTGAGGATGATCTCAGGATCAGAGGGGCCCAGAGTCGCCCTTTGAGAAGACCCTGTTTGTAACAAAACCTATTGAAAGAAGAGTTTTACATCAGTCATTTTAAACTACTGCACATGGGTCACAAAATGCTTTAAATCTGGGGTGGCAGAGTCATGTGTGATGTGAGCTGGAGGTGTAGCTCCCCAGGCTAGTGGTGGTAGAAATTAATAATCATTGAAAGGGAGATGTGTGGCTTGTTTGCTCACATTTACATACATTTGCTTCTGAGGAATAAGACTTTGTCTCTTCTCCCAGTCAGGCCTGTAAGCAATAAATAAATTAGAGTTGCAGAGTGACAGAGAAGGGGAAAGTTGAGTGAAGAACACCAGACCTCACATAGTCCTTTGGAGCAAAACACTTACAAGTTTGTACTCCTTAGATGAGAAATATGGCTGGATAGAGGATCATTTTTACATAATGGCCTCTCAAACACCAGAGAAAGCTTCACTGAGAATTTTATGTGGTTTCAAGAAAAGTTAGAGCTTCTCTGAGACTGAAGAGGGAAAGAGCAATCCAATTCCCTTGATCCTTCCTTCTCCAGTGCTGCTAAAACAATTAGCATCCACTTGCTCATTGTGTGCTCCTGGCCAAGACTGAAACACAGTGGCTTCCCTTTCTGAGGATTGGCTAGCACAGTGCAGGACACAGTGTTCAGCACAGCCCCTGCTTTACAGATCTGTTCCCAGCAGCTGGCACTGAGCCCTCTGAGGTTGGAGTGATGTCAAATCCCTCCCTGTGCCGCATGTCTGCATGGCCGAAACAGAAAGAGCACAGCTGATACTTGGACAAAGCCCAAACGGGAAAAAACATCTTTGGTAGCCTCTGAGTGGTGACTACAAATCCGTGTGAACCAGGACAGAGATTTTCACATGTAGATAAGCTTTTCTGGAAAAGTCATTAACCTGCCTGGACCTCTCAGTGGGTTCCAGATGAACCAGAGCTACCTGATGTGCTTGGGCTGCTTCCCACTGAAGCCAAGGGGTCACACTGGAGCTGTTTGATAGATTGTCACTGACTGAATATCTAATTAGAAAGGTGTCAATAATTATATTGTGGCAATCTGTACCCTGAACTCTAGAGCAGTCAATCCTCATGTTGTTTGTATCTGAGAAAGCATTTTCATTCCCTTTGGGTAGATACAAACTGGCTTGCCTGGCAGATATGTGTATATTTTTTCCTGTCACTCAGTTCATGCAGAAGTTACTCAGCCCTTACCTGCATCCTTGGAAGAGTTCAAGGCCAGTTTGGGTGAGGCCCTGGGCAACCTGGTCCAGTAGAAGGTGTCTCTGCCCATGGCAGGGGGAGTTTGAACTAAGTGATCTTTAAGGTTCCTTCCAACCCAAACCATTCTCTGATTCCAAGATCTTAGAGCTGGGATTGGTCTTTCAAGTGTAGAAAATGACATGTTGTTCTACTTGGCAATTGTTGAATGAATTGCAAACTGGTTTATAATGGTTTGTCATGTTTCATTCTTGTCTCATAGCTGTGTGTGTAAAGAAGGGGAGATTGGAGATGGGAGAAGTTGCTATAAAGATCTCTTGGGTGAGATAAATCAGCATAATTTGCGAGGAAGGTTTATTAGGAAGCTGAACGTCGCCAAGAAAATGTTTGGTAAATGCTTTTTTTATTTTGCTTGCTGGAGGGAGCAAGTTGGGGACAGGGTAGCAGTGCCAAACTCCCTCTGCTTCCTTGTAAGCAAATATTTGTTGCTTGCACCAGGCTGATAATGTGTAGATTGAATTGTGCTGTTAACTAGAGGAATATTTATTGCTGTGGTTAAACCATCACTGCCTAAGTACTTCACACTGCCTTTCTTTTCACAGCTTCTGGGTGCTCAACATTGCTGACTAAATATGGGCCCTTCACAGTCTTTGTACCATCCCTTCTTCCCATTCTTGATAGAATGGAATTCAATGTAAGTTTTCTTGGTTTTAGCAAATTTTTGTCTTAAGGTCCTTTCCTGCTTGAGCTCCGCAGCCTGTAAAAACTGATTGACACAAGAGAGGAACTTTGGCTTGCACTGTTTATAGAAATCATCTCTTGGGAATGCTTTTCATTGTCAGGTTAAGTTGCAGTCTTATAGAGGATGATACATCCCTCGCATTATTTTTAAAAACCTCTAATTCTTTATTCAATACTGACAGAGTTTGTTTATTTGTTTTTTTATTTGTAAGGCTTTCTGGCCATTCTTCTTCCAAAGCTCAAACCTCTTATGTAGGACTATTCTTAAAATTTTAAGTAGCTTTTTACTTCCTGAGGGCGTGATTTTCAAAAGGGGTCAAGTATTACACCAAAGTATTGGAATTTTGACCTATGGTCAAAAATAGTAATTTCTATATCCATAGAAAATATATCAGGAGAGGCCCCCAAGTCGACCTGCTCCCCCAAGAATCTGTTCCACATAAATCAGTATTGACAGAAGATTGTTCTAAAAACTCTGGTAAGCCCAGAGAAGAAAAGAAACTAAATGTAATTTCAGCAGGTTAGACCACCTACATGGTCCAGCATAGGCAAAGATTGCATCTGGGGAGCTTCAGCAAATTTTATAATCTGGAGCATGCAAGGAAAATTTTTAATTTTTCCAAGTCCAATAGGTTTCTGTCCAGGGAACTCCTTTGAAGTCACTTGCAGGTTAATCAGTCTCCCTCTTGGATGTGTACACAAACAGAAGAGTTTTGCCAGAGTGCTACTCCAGTGAATCAAAATTAAGAGGAAAGCTCAGTCTTGTATGCTAAGAATTTCTCTGTGTGTGTTAGCTAGGAGAAGGTGGTGTTGTGGTAAATGAAGTTTGTGAAAGAATGTGTCCTTTTTCCTTTTGATGTGGGCTTTCCTCCGCAAAGGACAGCACTGCTGAGCAGTTGTGCAGAATGCACATTGTTCCTGGTCTGCACTTGATAGAAGACATGATAAAAACCAAGACTATGTGGACCTTGTCAGGACATCAGCTGACATTCAGTAGCCAGGTAAGGAATCTCCTGAAAGCCTGGGGCATTGTTTTCACATAGGACAGGCTGCAGCTTGAGCATGGTTTCTTTGAGGGGCTTTCTTCACCAGAAAACCTTTTTCTGTGATCAAAACAAGAAGCTCCTTTGTGCAGTCTAAAGCAAGGTGATTTAAGAGCAGACATCCCAAGCAACCACATCTCCTGTCTCACAGAGAGCCAAGAATCAGACATGTGAATGGTCTTGCCATGCTCTCTATATGCACTGTGTTCTGGAGAAGAGACATTTTCCCTACACCACCAGCATCTGCAATATCCATGTGGCTGACATGGGAGAGGCAGCAAAGTCTCCCTTCACACTGAATATCCCTGCAGTTTGTGTGCTTGGACACAGCCACATGCTGAATGTTTCCTCTTCTAGTTTCTCTTTTCCCTTCTTTCTATTTTATTTTCCTTAGACCTCCTAGCAAAGAAGTTTTCATTGTTGTGTTCTGATATGGCAGGCTCTTTTTTCCTTTTCCAATTGACTCACATTTTCCGGTTATTTCCAGTGCTCTCTCTCCATCCTGCACCTTTCCTGCATGGAAGCTCACAGGTGGCCCAGGGGGAGAGCCCTGTGTTTCCTCTCTGAGATCCAGCCCTGGCCTTGAGCTCTAGGTCATAACACATCAAAAGGACAAAGCACTGCTGGGAGCAGGGGAATCCGAGCTGAGTGTGTCAATGCTCCTTTTAAAATTCTTTCCTGTTTGTTTACTCAGGAGCCTTTTGATATGGGAAGTCTGCACTGCCCTTCCTTTGTTTCAGGCTGAGTCCTCAGTGACCTGAACTGAAGTTTAGGGCAGGGAGGAGCAATTCAAAATGCACGTGGTAAAATGAAAAGCACAGGAAAGCTGTGCTTCCCTGAGCTTGAATCACCAAGGCTGGGATGCTCAGTGTGCAGGTTAACCTGGGACACCCTCCACACCAGGCTGCAGTGCATGGATCCATACAAAGGGCCTTGAAATTCAGTGAGCCTGACTGCTCTGGCTTTGCTCTGGACACTCCCTGTAGGCATAATAAGTCAATAAAAGCTGCAGTCAAAACTGTAGTTCCAGGATTGCCTCCAAGTAAGCCATGTGGTGGTCAGGGTGACCACCTGTGATCCCCTTTTGTGATCAAGCATTGCTCACACTCAAATTTAATTCTGGAGCAGGGTGTCCCAGGTGAGATCTTTCTTTTTTTTTTTTTTTTTCTGTATTAAAAGTACCACTCAGGATCAAAATATCACCCAAACTCAAGTAGGGTAGGGTGCCATCCCTTACATTTACTTTTTCAAGAGTAACTCTGGCAGTGCCTTCCCCTTGCTGACCCATAAGGACTGATTTATAGCTGTATCATGGTAAGACAGATGTACCACAAGGAAATAAATTATTATTATTGTTATTGTTTTATTGTTATTTTTATTACTCAGACATACATCAAATCTTTCCGGTATCAAGACTTGCCAGGGGAACTGTACAACATCTTGCAGTCAAATGTCCCAGCAGCCAATGGCATCATACATATTGTCAACAGCCTCAGGAAAAAAACCAGCACTGACAACCTCAGAAACCCACAGGTACAGAAGCATTCATATTTCTTCTCTTTTATGGGACAGCAGAATAAACACTTTTAAAAAAGCAATTTCTGTCATTAATCTTCCAAATCAGCAAGGCTTTATTTTAAAGGGAAAAGGCTATTTATTTTGTTTTCAGCTCTCATAAGACCTTTTAGGTATTATTAAAATACCTTTAAAAGTAGGTAATACTACTAAATAAGCCAGATAAAAATCTGGCAATGATGTTTTTACAATATTTGGATGAGAAGAGAATTCCACTTTCATGAATAAAATAATGGCAAATGAGCTCTTCTTCAGCTGTATCTTACAGAATATGTATCTTACAGAACAAGTATTGAAAAGCATTTTTCACAGAAAAATCAAATTAAGATTTTCTTTAATTGGTCTGTAGTGCATTTTGAAATTATAATCAAAAAGTTGCCTGTATGTTATGTTAAATGAAAAGAAATAATCATTAGATTGTGCCCATCCCTTTGAGGATGATGATCTCCTGTCAATCTTTGGCCAACCACAATCTAGACATTCCAGTATGTGGTCAGACCTGGCTTCAGCCCCAGCCATGTTTTTCCTCTTTGTATCTTCTTGCAGAAAACAATTGGTGAGATCCTTGCTTCAATGGAGATCTTCAGTAGATTTGAAACTATACTGGAGGTAAGCAGGTTTGTGTCTGCCCAGGAAGCTGTACAGGTATTGCTGCTGTACAAAGCCTGCTGCTGATTTGGGGGGAATTTTGAATAGCATTTAAATACATCTCAGTGGTTTGGCTTTCTTTCTGGATGTTTTATTCTGTGTCCTTTTTTTTTTTTTTTTCCCAATTTATTTTCTTATTTTACCTAAGCAAATGTAATGGAAAAAGTTGGAGTTTTCACATCTGTAGGGGATCTGGCACAAGCAGTAAGGGTACATTCCTCTTTCTCATCTTCCTCCCCACATCCCCTTCCCCTTGTCCCTGGAGAGTTGTTCTCCAAAGCATGTTTAGTTCTTGACCACAGTTGAGTCTCTGTGTGTGTATTTGTGTGTTTAAAGCATGCAGGGAGCATTAGCCCAGGACCCCCTTGTTCACATTTGCTGCTTTCCTACCAGTGCCTTCATTGTCCCAGCTGTGGTTTTGTGGCACTTACACCTCTCTTATATCACACACCTGTCCCTGGTGCCCAGTTGCCTCTTGCACATTTTGCTTTACAACAGCTCTGCCTTTAGTGAGTTGTTTTATATTTCCTCTCACTTCCTGCTGGACCCCCTCAGTAACCCATGTTAGATCCATGATGAAATCTTCTGTTGTTTTTGCAGAACTGTGGCCTGCCTGCAATTCTGGATGGACCAGGCCCCTTCACTGTGTTTGTACCCAGCAATGATGGGGTGGACAGGCTGAGAGATGGAAGGCTCATTTATCTTTTCACAGAGGTGAGAGCCCATAGTACTGTAAGGCACCCTGAGCTGGCTGAGCTGTACTGGGCTGTCCTGGAATGACTTTGTGCAATGGGTCTGGTCATTGCTGAAAGTTGTTCTTCCTGGGGTGCTAAAGCATGTCTTTGTTTCTGTAAAGCTCTAGGAGTGAAATGGGTGCTGATGGAGCTTGCAGTGAGAAATATGGTCAGCCAGATTGCTGAAACCTGGTGTTTGACTTTCATTCCTCACCCCAGCTTTGGGCAGGGGAAAATGAAGGAACTTATTCACCAAGTGAATTCACTGCTATAGGCATTGGCATGGTCAATCACTGATTAGAAGAAAATGTAGTTGCCTCCTCTTAGTCCTGAGCATTGAAGGGGTGTCTAATTCTCATGTTCTCTTCCTTCCTTAGGGCATAAATAAGCTTCAGGAACTGGTGAAACATCACATCTACACCTCAGCAGCGGTAAGGCAGCAGCTCTAACCCCAAACCTCCTTCAGACCAACACCTTGCCAACTCTTTTGTCTGGCACAGTGGTCACAGTGTTGATGACTTCAGCTGCTGCTTCTTGGACTTCCCCCGGAGGAGCAGAAATGTGACTCGGGATCTGATGAGGCAAAATGTTTGCCAGGAAAGGAGTTGCCAAAAGGGACAGCTGTGCTCTCCATCAAGAAACTCTGAGTTTTCTGAGTTGGTGCTCCCTAGTTGGATGGCCTTTACAATGAAAATATTGTCCAGCAGAGTTTGCTGCAGAACACAAAAAAAACCAATTGTCCTGGTTCTCAGAACTCTCCACTCAAATCATTAAGTTTCTGAGTACAGAAGATGCAGTTTACATTTTTTCCTGCCTTTAAGCTTATTTTTTCAGTCAAAATATGTTCTCTATTGTGCTTCTGGCTGAACTTTCATTGTTTATTGTCTAAGTCCTAGAAAAAAACATTGTTAGTCTGGCCCTACTTGCAGCTGTATTCATAAGAGACACTGTTAGTGTCTCACTGTTAGTGAGACTTGATTTTAGCTGTGCTGGACAGTTACCTAAACAAGGAATGAAAACCAGCACACAAGGAAACACACCAGCACTGCTGTGTTTGTGGTTCTGCAAACTGTTCACACAAAGTCCTGGATTACCCTCTGACCCCTTGTTTGTTTTTCAGGTATTTCATGAACTGTAAATGTTAAATCCCCTTGAGAAGTTTTTCAAGTGGCAGGAATCATGGAAGAATTCTGTAAGCTGCACTGAAATGATCCTGCTTTTTCATGGTACCATCCCCTTGTGTTTTATTTCAGGTGACTGTAGAGCAGCTGATAATGATGCCTCACATCGTTACCATGGCTAACCAGATACTTACCATCAACATTAGTGCAGATGTAAGTGTGAATGAAACCCCTTTATGGCAAACCCTTCTCTGTTAGGAGAAAGTCATGGTTCTGAACAATGTGGTTTCAGCCAATCTCTGCTTCCTCCTCTGCTTAAAAACTAGACTTAAATGAGATCATTTAATTAGTTCACTTCTTATCCAATCTGTGACTCCACTAAGAGACTTGACCATTTGTGTGGTTGCCCTTCATGTTGTGAACCATCTGTTTCCCACATTGGCTTTATGTAGTTGATCCTGTCTAATGGGCTAAAATTGTGTTTCTGCATCAGGGAAGAATTCTGATGGATGAATCAGGGATCCCCTTAAACATGCGAGACATTGTGGCTTCAAATGGCATTATTCATACTTTGGATGGCATCTTCATCCCTCCTTCAATCGTTCCCATTTTGCCTCACAGATGCAATGAAGAGCAACATAAAATTGTGATGGTAAGTCAGCTTCTCCCATTCTCATGCTCAAGCACAGCTGGTGCTTGCTGTGCACCCCACGCTCACCTGGACAGCCAAAGCAGGCTGTGTGAACTGCATTTGGGAATTGTGGTCTGTCTGAGAGTTCCCCTGGTGTGAACCTTGGCAGCACTGTCAGTGTTTCCTCTGCTTGCACTTGGCACTGCTTTCCTGCTCATCAGCAAATGTTCCTTGGAGGTTGTTGCTCTTTCCATGCATCCATCCTACCTTTGATTCCAAAGTACATTTTCCTTTTCCTTTATATGCTCTTCTTCCTAGTGGAGTTGCTAACTTGCTGACAGTGCTTTTTTCCCTCCTCTGTCAGCACTGGTGTCCTGTAGCCTGGACAGGCAGCATTCAGTAGCAGGACCTACAAATGCTGTGCAGTATTCTCACATTAACTGTTTCACACACCTTAATTGAGCTGCTTAGTTAATTGCTCCCCAGTTTGATCATTGGTAGGTTACTGAGGAAAGAAGATGAGGCTCTGAATAGCAAGAGTTTTGGAGAGACACAGTGAATCCCAAGGGGCCAGAGTGTCCACATAACTTGCTGATTCAGTGAGTCTTGCTGCTTGGATGCCCAAAATGCTTCCCAGCCTAGCAGGATGTCTAGTGGCAGAGAAACTCAGAGAGTGCAGACAGATCCCAGCTTCAGGCAGGTGCAAGCATCTCCTTCAGACACATGAGAAATTTTATTTAAGTGATAAACTTGGTGCATTTCAGAGTGTAGAAACTAATAGCAGTTAAACACTTCAGATACATGTTGTGAGGTTTTGGATATATGTACTGGGAACAGTAGCTCTGTAGCATTCTTGGCATGGGGAAGGGGTTCCTTGGAGAAGATTACATTTTTGCCTCTTCTTTTCTTAACAGGGTTCTTGTGTGGATTGTGAGGCCCTCAACAACAGCATTTGCCCACCTGGCAGCAAGGAAATGGTAAATATTGGTAGTTATTTCTGTAATTTCTTTGCATAATGACAAACAGACACACTGACAGTTTCTAACTCAAGCCACTTTCAAATAAATAGGGACCAGAAAAGGCAGTCAGTAGAGAGGCTTGTCAGAGGATATATATGGATGTATCCAAGCTTTGTGATCCCAGGCTGCTGCCCACTTACTGCTCTGTGCCCTCTCTTGTTCTGGAGTCTGCTTGCTGAATCAGTGTGGAGCCTGGTGAGAAATTCTGGTCTAAATGAAACTGCAGACTTGCAGCTTTTAGCACTTCTGCTCTGCCTCAGGCAGAGCTTTCCTGCTCACATGCAGGGTTTACCATCTCTCCAGAGTCTCAGAAGCAAACCTGATTTCACAACCATTATCCAGAACTGCCTCTGCCTATATCAGAGCCAGAGAATCACAGCAACCTTCCTGCTCTCCAGAGGATGAGAAACAGTTTGTTCCCTGTTGATTCAGAGCTGGGCAGAGCTAGCTGAAGGTGGAGGAAGGAGGAGTGCTGCTGTTTGAGTTATCCCATGCTGAGGTTAGCAGAACAGCAAGTTCCAGGAAATGGCAATGTGAAGGCCAGACCCAAGATGTTGTTTGTGAAATCCAGGGACGTGCTCACCACCCTTCCACTCTTGGGTGTCCTCTGAGAGGTCTGACTTTCAGGAGAACTTGCTAATGCTGTCTCAGCATGGATGTCTGAAGCAGAGATCTGCAAATGCTAATTTTCCTCTCTGATTGAGGCTGGCAATCAGAGCCCAATTCTGACTGGAGAATCAATCCAATTCTACTAGTGCCCAGCTCCAGGACAGGTCACTGAGCATTGTTCCAATGTTATTTGCAATCCTTTCTCCCATGCCTTCCTCTCTTCATCTCACCTTCATCTTTTTCCTTCCCTCCCTCACTCTCTCATTCTCTCCTTACTCTGTCTATGCCCCACTCTCCCTCTCTTCTCCCCTCTCCCCTCTCCTATATCTTTCCTCCCCTTTCTTACCCTCTATTTCTCCTCCCTGCCGCTCTTATCTCTCTCTTGTCTCCTCTCCCTCCCTTCCTCCCCCTGTGCTTGCTCTCTCCCTTATCACAGATACTATTATCACAACTAAAGGGCAGCACCTTGGCTCAGGCCTGGGGACTCTTGGGAGCAAGAGGAGGTCACTGTGTGCCTTGGTTCATCCTGCCACAGCTGTGTGCTGCTCACCTTGGCTGCTCAGTGAACTTCCCCTGCTCACAGACAGGCACAGCTGCTCTCTGCAGAAAAAAAAAAAAAAAAGGAAGGTTACAGTGCTAATGGCTTCTTTTGCTTGTGCAGGAGCCAACACTGTACCCAAAGGAATGTGTTTACATCCATGACCCACAAGGCCTGAACGTCCTGAAGAAGGGGTGCGCCAGGTACTGCAATCAAACCATCACGGTGAGTGTATGGAGGAGCACAGCTCTGCTTCTCCTTCACCAACAACAGCTCTGAGTCCAGAGGGCTGGATGGAGCAAAAGGAAAGCTGTACCCAGCACCATCACCTAAATGAGCTGCCTGCTTTTCCTTTGTCCCAGAGGACACAGGGCACCAACCTGCTGCAAATGTTAGAAGGCAGCTCAGTTAAACCTGGGTGCAATAAATAAATAAAATTAAATAAGGCATCCAGCCTTATTGTGACCAGCCTAGCTGTAGGAAGCCATGATGGTGCAGTGTTAACTGGAGTGTCCCAGCTTTAATATTTCTCCCAGAGGAAGCTGAGCTCAGGGAAAGTGCTGTAAGCTGTGAAATGATTGCATCCTGTTTATGAACCACTGTCAATGGTTCGGGAAAGTCTCTCTGAGTGAATTTATGGACCTCGTGTTTGTCTGCAGCTCCTGAGCTCTCAGAGTGCCAGCTCTATGGAATGATTTGTGGGTGTTTCATTAAATACTGCTGATTGTTTATATTATGATTGCTCTTCCTTTGGTCACTCATGACAAGGCCTGCAATCCAGGACTGCTACATCCCTCCACAGGAATGTAGTCCTGGGCAAGGATAAAGTAAAAGTGAGTGGACTCTTAAAGAGAGCACTCTTAAAGTATTAAAAGTTCATAAAAAACATGCATCCTGTGTGTTGAAATCACAGAACAAGCAGAATATAATGGTTTGTTCTGAGAAGAATTGGCTGTGAGCAGGAAAAGGGTCATTGTTGAAAAATAATTTAAGCGCAGGAGCTCCTAAGAAACACAGGTGCTAAATACAACATTCTGTTTCCCTCCATGGCAGAGAGAAAGACCAGAATTTGAGAATTATGAGCACAGGATTACTCTAGGAAATTCTTCTTAAGTCATGCCATACCTTATCAATTTTGCTTTTTATTTTTTCCCCAGAAACCTGGATGCTGCAAAGGGTTCTTTGGTCCAGACTGCTTGCCATGCCCGGGGGGGTTTTCCACTCCATGCTATGGCCGGGGAAATGTAAGTGTGGAGAAACCTTCTGACTGCAATGAGCAGGTGCATCAGTGCTGTTGGAGAGTCTAGTTTGAGATAAGCACAGTTCAGAGTTTGTGCTCCAGGGATAAGCCCACAGAGGTGGTAGTAGAAGATCCAGGGAGAATGGCACATATTTAGTGTGAATTAGGTCATGGTTGTTGGGCACAGCTCTGGCTGTGGGGGAATCTTGTATTACTGTGACCAGTCTTCAAAGTCCAGTTTGTTACTGTGAGTATCAAAGTGCCTTTGATGATATCAGTGCACTCTGATACCTCAATAACCTCAATGAACTCATTTCTCTGAGTTTCAACCACTTTGGGTTTTTTCTTGTTTTCCTTCCAGTGCAGTGATGGCATTCAAGGGAATGGGAACTGTCACTGCTTTGAAGGTTTCAAAGGCATAGCGTGCCACATCTGTGCAAACCCAAACAAGCACGGCGAGAACTGTGATGAAGGTTGGTAACTCTGATGAAGAGACTAAAGGAAAATTTAGAACAAGGATAATGATGCAAATTCATGTATATTTATTTCCCTTCTGGCAAGACTAGCATGAAAGAAGTGATAAAAATGTGTGTCCCTTCAAACAACAGTGGAGAAAACATGTTTGATATGACAGTGGTGATGTTTTGGAAACATCAACCTAATTTAGATCTCTCCTGTTAGGAAACAAAAGATAGTTGACAATGACCTTGAGCTTGATAGCCTAAATTTGAGTCTGTTCTTACAGCCTGTAGAAAATATGGACCCAGACAGATGCAGGATCTGTTCCCTGGCCAGGCTTGATTTGTGATGGACGTCTCTAAGCAAACATCCCTCTGTCAAAAAAAATAATGGGATGATTATTTGGTGTCGCAAGAGATTATGAAGGAAAGTTGGGAATCTACAACTATGGTGGATTCTGGACCTTTTGTACTTACTGATCTCACTGCATGTCCTTGACAGATTGTGGCTGTGTCCACGGGGTCTGTGACAACAGGCCTGGCAGTGGGGGGGTGTGTCAGTCCTGGTCCTGCAAGGAAGGCTACACTGGGAAATTCTGTGACAGGACATCCAAGAACTGTGGTCCGAGTGGGCTGTCCCAGTACTGCCACCAGCACGCTGTCTGCAGCCTCAATGACACAGCCAGGTCAGTCTGGGGCAGGGTCAGGGGCACACTGCCATTGTACAGACACCCCTGTGGCTCTGTGTGTCTGGGAACTTGGTGCACTGGATGGCTTGAGTAACTCAGCCAACCTGCTAGTAATAAATCCTGCTTGCTGGAGGGACTGCTCTACCTGTGTCCCTGTTGTGTTTATACTTTCAAGGTGCATCTGCATGGATGGATACGAAGGGGATGGGTTTTCCTGCCAGCCCATTGACCTGTGCAGTCAGCCAGAACGGGGAGGTTGCTCACAGAATGTAAGTGGGGTCAGACTGTGGAGCATGGAGAGGCAGCTCCTCTCAATCAGGAAGGGATCCAGGATTCCTGGGACTGTTACAGATTTTGTGTGCTAATTTTTTCTGTCTGTCAGATGAGATGGAATAGCAAGTGCCTTGGCACAGTCATTGTAAAGATGTCAATCATTTGACTTGGTGCCAAAATGTGACAGTCCAAGGATAGTTTGGCTGGTTCACACCAGATATTTTATCAGCCACACAGATTAGCTGTTCAGATAATTTTTGGTCCCTTCAAGGTCTTCTAACATGTTACTTTCTCTGTAGCTTACTGTGAGATCCAACTCATATTCCCAGGAACCATCAACACTACATTTTTATCCATGGTTAAAGACTGTGGTTCTTCATGTTGGAAATTACTGCCAAATGGTCAAACCTCATCATAAATTAGACCTTTCAGTCAGAGGAGGACATTGGGCCAGATACAAGAGAACAGGATGGTACTGGGTACAAAGTAGGTCTTTTCCTTTTCTGCCATCTATAATTGATTCCATCCAGGCAGGAGATTGTGATCCTCCTCTTCAGGGAATACTTAACTGTGTAATGGAAAGAGCTTTACATGATGATAATGAATGTTCTGTGAGTTCTGAGCCACCTTAGACACAAGTGTCTACCTCTCTTAAAACACAAAATGTCTCCAGAATCACTTTATTAAGAAGTTTTCTGGAGAAGATGCTTACACAGCCAGCCCCCAGTGCTAGAATCAGAGTGGGTCAGTCAGAAATTCTCACAGTGTGAGGAAGGAGATTTGTTGCTGTGTTTTCATTGCACTCTCTCTCTTCTGCTGGGTGTAATTCCTTCTGCTGGGTGTAATTCCTTGTTTCCCTCCTCCTGAAGGCCCTGTGCACCAGCACAGGCCCTGGCACTGCCACCTGCCAGTGCAACGTGGGCTGGACTGGGGATGGCAAGGGCTGTGTGCCCATTGACAACTGCGTGCTGGAGAGCAGAGGGAGCTGCCACCTCAATGCTGACTGCATCTACACCGGGCCAGGACAGGTATGGCACACTGGGCAGCCTGCCACTGGAATTAACAGAATTAACGCTCCCTCAGCTGCTCTGGGCTGCCTTGGACTGCCAGAGGGAAAAACTGGGCTGGCCAGCAGCCAGGCTTGCTTGGGCACTGCAGCATCACAGAGTACTGGCATGGGAGGTGCAGTGGTGTGTCTAGGGCTGCTCTGGCACTCGTGCAGCCCAGGGACAGGACCACAGCCTGTAACACAGCTTGATCTAAGGCAGCAGCCTCTGCACCCCCTGTCCCCAGAGCACAGTGCTGAGCAGCATGTGCTGCTGTTCAGGCAGTCTGTGGAGGGAGCTGTGCCAACAGCAGGGCATGCTGAGGTGGGAGGAAGGGGCACAGAGAGGAGACTCCTCAGGTTGCTGCTCCTCCCCACTGAGCACGGGGAGCATTGCACTATGTGCTGAAAAAAGGCACAAAAGCTTTAGCAGATTTTAGTGAGGTGAGATGTGCAAGTGCTCCTAGATATCTTGAAAGCAGGAAGCTTTGAAATTAACTCCTCTTTCTGCCATTCACAAAGCCTGTGTCATTCCCTAAAAACCTGGAAATAAAGGAGGAAACCATCATCTTCAAGTGACCCCCGCAGCCAAGCAGTGCAAGGGATCAATGTGCTTGAGTAACCAGGCAGCTTGTGTGCTGTGATGGAGGATGATGCTCTGCTAAGGAAACTGCCCCACATTTCCAGCTCTTGAGGGACCAGGAAGAAAACTTGGGAAAATAAATTAAAGAGAAGTTTTGCTGCCTTAGATATTTTTTGGATAATAAATGAGGATGCTCTGGTAAGTCTGTAAAACTGAAATGTCTCTCTCTTACAGAGCAAGTGTGTCTGCAAGAGGGGTTATGCTGGTGATGGCCACAGCTGTGATGCCATCAACCCGTGCCTCATGGACAATGGTGGCTGCCATGACCTGGTGAGTAGTTAAAGAGCTGTCCTGGTGTGGCAGGGGAGGCTCCCCTGCTCACTGACAGGTTTTACAGCAGCCAGGGCATTGAGGGAATTGCAAAGGCTTATGTTATGTCGTCTTACTGGCCTGCACTGATATGCTTCAAAGATGGGTCCTCTGATTTTTGTGTGTTCACACACCAAAGCAATCACCTAGGCTGAGCTGCAGGAGGGGAACTCTCAGTGCCCCCACAAGGGCAGCAGGGGGAAGGTGTTTGTGTGTGCTACTGCAGCCCAGCCCTTGGAAGGGCAGAATTCAGTTCTGAGATAGGTGTAACACTACATAACCTGTGCTTGCTCTCTAATTTCTTCTTTCTTTCCTTGTATTTGCAGGCTACATGTGTGCCCCTTGGTGGAGGAGAGAGATCCTGTGTTTGCTCTGAAGGCTACGTCGGGGATGGCATGACATGTTATGGGGACATTCTAAAAGTTAGTGAAGAGCCAAAGTCTGAGGCCTTTTTGAGACTGCAGAGAACTGGCTCTGCTCTCTCTTTACTTTTCCCTGCTACCTTAGTTGACTCCTTCCACCAGCATCAGCGTGAAGCCAAGGCTATTCCAAGACCACAGGGACAGAAGTGATGCCAACACTAATTACTGCCAGTAAAACCATAATTTCTAAGCTGCTTTACCCCTGTGTAGGGAGCACCTGCCCTGTGCAATAAATCATCTTTCCTTTGTTGTTTGGAAAGTTTTTCAGGTCAGATCTCTCAGGCTCATTTTCTGTCATTATTTGTCCCTGATACACATTAACTCATTGCAGATGAGTTGAAAATAGTTTGTTTATTTGGAAATGTATTTTTAATGGGTGAAGTTTGGTTTTAGAAGTGCCTATCTCTCCTCACAATACATGGTGCCTGTAATGGTTGTGAAGTGAGAAGAATGTCAAAGTCATTGTTGCCAGATTTGATATTTCAAAGGGCTCCTCTCCCCCACCCTGAGCCCCCCAGCCCTGTACCCTGTGCTCAGCAAAGATAACTCCTCTGTTGTTTCTATTTGAAAGGAGCTGGCCAGGAATTCCCACTTTGTAGGCTTCTACAACTGGGTTAAGGTAAGAGAAACCAGGGGACACCCACATGGGTAAGTTCTGTAGAAGTGAAGCCTGTGAATGAGTCTGTCAGAGGACAAGCAACTCCATTTATCTTTTTCTTTAGAGAAAACAAAACAAAGCAAAGGAGAAATGGTTACAGAGCAGGCATGTAGAAAAGCTGTGGAGTTTGCTGTAGAATGAGGGCCATGATGTGTCTTGGGGCTTTGCTTCTCTCACAAGAGGAAGCTGGGGCTGTGTTACATTTAATTTTCATGGTTGTACCATCTGTAACTGCTGGCCATCAAAAACAGCACAGAAGGGAAAGAAGGGGTAGCATTATGTTCAAAAGAACATACTTTGGCACATTAGAATGCATGTTTGTTCCTTTTCTCTGCTGCTTCCCTGTCTCTGGTGTGGGAATAAGAGACATCCTCCACAGACTGCATCAAGCCTGTGGAAACACACTGTGATGGACAACCTCTGACTGAGCTTTAGCTCACCTGACCTGCTGCATACAAAATTGCTTTTTCCAGCAGTTATCTCAGTCCCTCCCCCAGGACTGATGTTGGGATTCAAAAAGGACTTATGGAATGACTGAATGTGTTTGAAGGAAAACTGAATTGGGAAGGTACAGCTTAAAGCAGCAGGGTTTCCCTTGGCAATCAGGTGACAGCTGTTTTGGCTAAACCACCTGTGGCATCCATTGACTGCCATGCCCAGGAGATCCTGCTGTGCTGCTGTGTTCCTTCACATCCCTTTCATGTGACTGTGAGTGTGGGATGCATTTTGTACTGTGGATGTGGCAGAGGTGTGTCTTATTTGTTCATTTTTGTGCTTTGGACGACAGAAATCTCTCTTCAGCATCCCAGCAGGAGCCAATGTCACTGTCCTGGTGCCATCAGAGGCAGCTATCAAGAACTTGAGCAATGCTGACAAAGATTTCTGGCTGACCCCTTACACTCTGCCATTTTTAGTCAGGTACAAGGAACCTCCTGCCTTTGCTTTACTGGGCCAAACAGCAGTAACAGAGCCATGAAATGGATTTTTTCTTGTGCGTGGCCAATAAGGAGATATCTTGAGATAAATATAGAAGCAAATTTAAATATCTGGCAGGCAAAAATTAAGTAGGCATTTAAAACATAACAGACCATGGGAAGTGGGTTTATTTTTCCTGTATTTGCAGAGAGATTTTCCCATTCAGATGGCGTCAGAACAATTCTCTCCATTGTTCTTTGCACATGCTAAATTACTTCCTGTGAGAGATGTGAATGTTGGGTGGTGTGATCTTATCTCCCTGTCATTACCAACAGTTCCCTAATCTTTTCTTTATCTTTGTTCCCCTCAGAGCCCACTTCCTTGAAGGTGTCTTCACTGCTGAAAAGCTCAAAAAGCTTGATGGGCCAGAATTACCCACTCTCAACCCACAGACCAGATGGCAGATAAACACCACGAGTGGTGTAAGGGTTTCTTACATAAGGCTCATGTACCAATCTCAAATTTAACTGCTGAGGGGCTGCTGTATCCAGTGGGGAGCCTGGGTGGGACAGCAGTGCCCTCACATGCAGGCTTCTTTCAAAAACTGTACCCAGATTAACCATGTGCAGCCTTGAATGAGCAACATATTTGTTTTGAACTTGCTTGGCACTTCCTCATCCTTTTGCTTCTCCCTGTGGTTCTTGTGCAGGTATTGATGATCCAGAATGCAAGCATAGTTGTTAGTGACATCCCTGCCAGCAATGGCATCATCCATGTCCTCAGTAAGGTATGTCAGTACTTGTGGCACTGGGAACTGCTGCAGTTGTAGCAGCAGGTTTGTGCAGCAGCCTCTGTGATAGTGCCAAGGAGGAACACATGTCTGGATGGTTAGGGAGGGATATAAAGGCAAAATATCTGAGGTTATCACAAGGTCCTGGCAGATGTTTCCTGTGCAGCAGTGGTCACTGTTTAAAACGTTTGTCTCCAGGACCAGTGGGAGGAGAGTTCCCCTTCTCTTGGCTGCTAGAAGAGTTCAGGCTATTGCAGAACTGTGTAAAATGAGGCCTTTTAATTGCCTTCCTTGAAAGCAGGGCAGGAGTCCAGTGAGATTCCCCTCAGCCCCTTGCTCAGCCTTGCTCTGAACCTGCTTTCTCCACAGGTTTTGTTGCCATCCCCAGGAGATGTCCCACCCAGCCCTCCTGGTCTGCAGGAGCAGCTCAGCACGGTGCCCTCGTTCAGCATCTTCAGGGAGCTGCTGGAGGTGAGCAGGGGGGTGAGCACAGCTGGCACTGTCAGAACTGCCTTTTGAGCAAATCCACCTTACCCTGGATTTGGAGTGCCTGGGAAGAAAGGGAGATCGTGTGTGTCCTACATGAGGGATCTTCTGGGAAAGCTTTTGAGCAGCCAAAGAGTTAATAATTACAGTTAGATCTCTAGATCACTGGCATGTGTTACAGTGCAAGATGACCTGTCTACTGCAGGTGCTCTCATCCCTATACAAGGCAGAGAAAACCAGAAGAAAGGGAAGGAAGGCTTTTTCACAGCTGGGAAGCTGCTCTTATGTCAGCCAGGGCTAGCAGCAAGCAATCAGATGTGTGTGGCTGAGTAGAAGTTGTATATCAAATTGTATATCAAGCATTTCCTCTTGCCATTATAATTGATCTCATGTGTGGTTTGGGTTTTAGCGAGTACAAGTGTAATTGCTAATGTTACTGGTTGGACATTTTTTAGGAGTACCAGCTCATTGGGAAAGTTGAGTCCTCTGAAAAATACACAATTTTTGTTCCTGGAAATGATTCTATTGAGGAGTACTGCCGTGCTGCCAATGTGACCCAGCTGGTAAGCTCAGTGCTTGCTTGCAGTTTGAATGTGTTGTGGTGGGTTCAGGGGCATGTACACTGGCAAATAGTAAGCAAACTCAGGGGATTTCAGCATGCAGAGATGAACATCTGATGCTAAAAGCTGGGAGAAATGTGGCAGAGAAATGAGAGGATTTCCAGGGGTGTTGCAGTGGCATCTGAAAAGAATATTTGGACCCCAAGTGCAGAGTAAATTAATATGTGGATAGACAGCACAATATGTTCTGCTTCCTGGCTGGCTGTGGCAATTTTTAGACTTCTGAAAGGTTCCAGAAAACATTAATGGGTTCATCAAGTATCAGAATCATCAAGTGTGATCAGTCATGTGTGACAGAGAGTTACTAAGCTGTGTGTGCTTGATTAGCCATTACAGGTTCTTAGGAACATTTCTTATGCCATACCTCTGACTGAATTGTAGTCTAGGAAGTCAAGACTCCAAACATTTGTATTTTTGTGGATTTAGGACAATGAAACAGTGCAGTACCACATTGTATTGGGAGAGAAGCTCTTTCCTGCAGACTTGAGAAGTGGAGTTCATAAGGAGAGCATGTTAGGGCTCTCCTACTGGCTGATGTTTTACCAAAACAGTACTCAGGTAAGGGAGGCAGACCTCCTCCATCTGAGGCTCTGGCTTCACCTGTCACTTGCTAAGGCTGGTGACTCAATGCTCCCATTTCCCTCACGAGTTTACTGCTGGGACTGTCTTGGGGCTGCCAAGCAATCCATGCAGAGGAGATGAAGGTTATTGTCTCAGCTGTTATTCCTGCTTTGCAGAAGTTTGCCAATAAGATTCCTTTGGATGGAAGATCCTTTGAGACGAAGAATGGCATCCTGATTGGGGTGTCCCAGGTGCTGCAGGTGCAGAAGAATCGCTGCACTGCCAATACCACCACTGTAGTGAAGGTAATGGTGATGACCAAGGAGCTGACACCATTTCACAGGGCTCCTCCAGCTGCTGAGCCAAGCTGAGGGTAACAGACAACCTGCCTTGGCTGTCCTCATGGATGAGACAGGAGCTTGTGGTGTAACCCCAGAGCCTCATGGAATGGGGCTTTGTGGAGATTGGGCAGCTCCTACCTGGAGATTCTGTACATCTACAGCAGCTCTTGTGCAGATCATGTACCAGCCATGGGGCTGGCTAGTGCAGGGGCTCCCAGATACTCAGCTATGGTAGGAAAATCCAGCTCAATTTTTGCATGCCATCACCACAAGCTCCCTTAGAAAATGCTCCCTGGTTTGCCTGGGAGTCATGGCCAAAAGTCCAGCTTGCATGTACCCTGTGGCTCATGGCAATTGAGCCACTAAACCTGAAGATTGCAGCGTCAGACTGAGGTAAGTCTGCCTGCTACAGATCAGAAAAAAACCCGTATTTGCAGCCTTGTGGGAAGGAACCCCAGAGCTACAAAAATCCCTGAGACTTAGGAAAGTTGTAGTATATGATCTTTTCTTTTGGTGTTTTGAGTTACAGAGATGAGAACATCTTTGTCCCAACAGCACACTGTAGAGCAGCATTTGTAATTCAAGATTAGTGCTTTGGTGTGATGTGGGTAGAGGGCACACTTGTGACTTTTGCTGTTCTCTGTGCCCTAGTCAAGGTGTGGCAGGTGTGACAAGGGGATCAAGTGTCCTTCTGGATCAGTTCTTATGGTGAGTCTTGGATTCATGTGACAGCTCACAGACTGGTTGCAGATAATGCTTTGAGATCCTTTTAATGCTTTATAGGTATCATCTTGATACCTGAAAAATGTGCCCTTGAGACCTCTGGGGCTCATCCATTGCCAAGGTTTGCAAGAAAAAGCAGAAACCAAGGGAGGGTTATACAGGAAAACACATGTACATGAATCATGAAGCTCCACCCAGAGCTGCTGGCACCAGGCTTTGCCTGAATTACAGGAGCCTTTTGGTTTTCCCACTTAACAGGGAAGAAGATATGTCCTTTTTTAAAATTTTATCTCTGACTCCTTTGGCATTATCATCAAGGAAAGCCAATTTAGGGGTGCCTGTAGCAATTTTCCTGCCTGGACCATTGATTTGTTCATGCAGATGAGCTGGTTGTGCCTGCAGCTTGTTTGTGAGTGAGTGACAAACGCTTCCAGAGAGGAAAATAAGCATTTCATTTCCATGCTGGCTGCAAATTGCCTAGCAGCTACATCTGGCCTCTTAAGCCTCTCTGCTTTACCCTATGCCCAAAAGTTCCCAATTCTTTTTTCTCAGTATTCAGACTAACATGTACCATGGGTTTGGCAGATAAAAAAATAGACTCTGTGTAGTGACCTCACATCCAGAGAAGCCTCATTGGTCTCAGCTCTGGACAGTTCAGATTTTTAGGGCTATTCCTGTCAGATACAAAGCAAGAACACTGCCATATGCACCAAAATGTACACTGTTTGTCTAAATATTGTAATATCTCCTATCTTTGTCTATGTCGATTATCTCCTCAGGAACCCCCTGGAAGCAAGAATCTCCTTACATGTGGCTTGCGCTCTCAAGGGCAAAGAATAGATGGCTGCCATTTCACTTGTGCAAAAGTTTCTCTGGTGAGAAAAACATTTGCCTCTGATTCATTTTGGCAAAAGCAAGATGGGTGTCAGAGGCACAGCCATGGAAGTGCAGGCTGTGCTGAAATCCTGGCTGTGTTTGTGCCTTTGCATAGCTGAGATTGGGGTTGTCTGGAATTACTCTCCTTCCTGGAGGTGATGGGCACTGGAACAACTAAAGATCTGCAGAAATGTCTGCACAGTGATGGATTGGGATCTGCTGCTTCGATATTGTTGCTCTGGGTTTTGTCCTGCAGAGGAAGAGAAGGAGTTGAATGTTTGCAGTCTGGTTTCCTAAGGAAATGAGGCGTGAATGATGGCATTCTGCTTGTGCCTTCCCGAATAACTGATGACTCATTGGAGCTGAACCAAAGGGAGGAGCAGAAGATCTCACACCTCATGTTGTGTGTGTTATGGCCCCTAACAGTTTTGTGAAAATGGGTTGCTGGAAGAAAACACTTAAAGAGAAAATGGTTAAAGAAAGAAATTTGACGTCTTATAGGTGTTGCAGCATCACTTGGAAAGTTTAGAGGGAATGGGAAATTGCAAAGGGAGAGAGGGAGTTAGACTGTGCTCACGTAAAGAGTTTCAGTCAGAACTTGTACCTCATTTGGCAGTTTTGCATTGCTTCATTAGATGGTGTTTCTCATCACCTGTACTGTCCAACTTTGTCCTGTCGTGATTTTCTTCCCTCCATGGGTAGAAGCAGAAAGAAGTGAGAGCAGTGAGATCAGGCTTTGGAACCAAATCACCTCCTGGCAGAGCCTCTCTCTGCCCAGCAGAGACAATGAGAACAGGCAGCAGACAGGCTGGAGGGGCACAGGACATTTCAGTCACTCACCAAGGAGCCCGTGTTTCTCAGGACAGTGCAGACCTTCACATGAAGCTCTGGCCAACAGAACACCCCATTTCAGGGCGTCCACTCCATCCTCCTGCTCCTTCCATGTGTTGTCAGAACTGATGGCTGGCACACAGAGAGGGGAACCAAGCAGCTCCCACAGCGAAGCTGTACCTGTGTGTGCTGCACAGGGTGGCTCACCCCAGCTTGTTCTGTTTTCCAGAGGTCCGTGTGCTGCCCCGGCTACTACGGGCACCAGTGTGAGATGTGCCCCGGGAAGCCGGGCCAGTGGTGCTCCGGGAACGGGGAGTGCCAGGACGGCAGCCAGGGCAGCGGGGAGTGCCGGTGCCTGGAGGGTTTCCATGGCACTGCCTGTGAGATGTGCGAAGTGGGACGATACGGCTCCGACTGCAAAACAGGTGACACCGACGGCTGTGTGTGCTGGCTTGAGAGCAAAACCAGTGAGAGACTCCAAGTCAGAAATACAATTTAATAGGAAAAAGAGAAGAAAAAATGAAATGCATGCAATAGTACAAAAGAAAACTACTGACAGAGTCAAAATACAACCTGACACCCTGCTAGTTGAGGTGAAGTGTTCTTGTTGAAGTAGTGATCCTGTAGAAAGGTCTGGTAGCTCTCATCCTCTGGAAACCAGTGGGTAAGGGCTGCCTTGGTGTTCCAAATCTCAGATTTTATCTAGGTAGGAAATGCTTGTCTCCTCCCCCTGGCTGGAGCATCTCCCAATGGGATGATGGAATTTGATGAGGCATATACTGAGACTCCATGGCCCATTAACAGGAGATATCTCCTGGAGGAAGGATGGGTCATGGAAAAGCTAAAAATTACTGCACCACCTGTTTTTTAACAGATGCCCCATTAGCAGAGGATATCTCCCACAGAGATAAAGAACACTGCCCCACCTGGTTTCAGCAGATGGTGATAGAATGCACACTTTTGGGCACATCTTTCAGGGTAACCTAGGACACATGCAGCTTGGTTCTGCCAGACTGCTCACAAGGGCAGAAGAGTGGCCACATCTCAGCTCTCAGGAGGGGTGGTGGAAGAGCACAAAGGTGCCCAGACTCTGAGACAGGCAGATGGCTGCCAGGTCTCTGAGAGAGAGACAGGAATGAGCACCTGTGTCCAGCCAGAGGAGTGGCCCCATTTCATCCTCAAACCAAGCATGGGCTATGCTTCTCTTCCTGCTGCCACCCAAACTACAGCAGAGGCAGGTGATCTCTTCCTGGGCTTTTTGGCCTGGCAGTGAGGGATCAAGAGCTGATACTCCTGGGACATTTTCTTTTGATATTCCTGTGACACTTTCCGGATGTCAGTTTGATGTGTTGGATTTGGAAGAGAGCAGCCAGTGAAATGGCAGCAAGACTGTGCTGGTGAGCCCAGGCTGGTGTGACAGTGGTGTTTGTATTTCCCTGCAGAATGTGCCTGTGACAATGGCATTTGTAACGATGGGCTGCAGGGGGATGGGAGCTGCCAGTGCTTCCCAGGGTGGACGGGCCCCACCTGCCAAGAAAGTACGTGAGTGTGAAGGGGCACAGAAATCTGGGGGATCATACTGGGTTATCAGAGCAGCTCTGACACACAGAGTCACATGTACTCTGCATTCCCCCAAAACCTTTTCAGACTCTGCTTTCTCATTCCTGCACACAAACTGCATTTGCTGTGGCTTCCCCAACACTACACGAGCCCTGGAGTTATTTTGGTAAATGAATAAAAGCTTCAACCTCCACTGAGGACAAAGGCACTTCAAAAGCAGCCCCTTGCTCTGGGAAAGAAATGGGAGCTTCCAGTTACATTGGGCTGGTCATGACATCGCCTAAGGAGGTGGCAGGGCTTGATGTGAATTTTCAAAAGGCCACAATGTGTTTGCTGAGCTGCTTTTTCTGCTCACAGATGCATTCACTCAGGTGAGCTCAGGCCGTGGTCTGCAGTTTTCAATAAATCTGTCATTGTGTGTCAAAGTAACATGTTGAAGATGGATTTGGGATTTTGATTAGCATTTGGGTGAGGAGAAACCTGAGCTTCTAAATGCCTTCAGATTTAAAGGCGTGCACACAAAGGTTGATTTCATTGTGAATTTAGAAATAGAAATCAAGCAGAGCTGTCCTATCTAGTGTAAATGTCAAGCATGAAAGTAATTCATCTTTTGCTTCAAAAGGGCCAAAACCAAATGGCTCTGTATTCTGGATTAACAAGGTTTCAGTCCTTGTTCCACTCCTACTAGTGCAGAGGCCACACAGATAAAATCAAATTGAACCATTAGCTCAGACAGAGAACATCAAATTCACTCCCTTGCAAAGTGCCAAAACATAAATCCCATGAGATTTTCCTGCTGCCACATAGGACAAGAGAGTTAGCATCACTCCTGGTTTGCAGGCTCCTTTTCTCTAGATGGTAGAAATGGCCCCAGCTGAAAATTCCAAATTATATTTGTGTTTTCTCTTGCAGGAATCAAGATTGACTTATGCAATAACACTTGCCATCAAATGGCCAAGTAAGTGCAGTGTGTTTGTGTGAGTTTTACACAGAGGTGATTCTGGCTTAGGGCTTGGCAGAGGGCTGGCAGAAGGTGCCTACTCATCAGAGATGCATAATTGTCTGTTCCTTTCTGGGAACTCTCTTTGGCTCCCCAAGGATTTTGTCTGTTCAAGCATAAATCCATCTGAGTTCCTTCAGCATGTGTGGATGGGAGAAAGCAGAGATTCCAAGGCTGGCCTTATTCATGGAGCCATTTACAAGCTCCTTCTGCCCCTGCCAAGGAACGAAACAGGGCTGGAATGACTCCCTCTGCTCCCTGCTCCATCCATTATCCAGACTCCTGTTTCAGGCAGGGATCCTGCCATCCCACTTGTACCTTGCAGAAGCTCCTGGCTGTGGTAAGGCTGCACTGTGGGAGGCCTGGGCTGGACACCAGGTCCTGCCCAGCATGACTGGAGTGTTTGGAGCTGTAAAGGAATCCCTGGAATGTTCCTCCTGTGCTCATTGTGGTCTCTTGCACACACCAGATCTGTACAGTGCTTCCCCCAGCCGAGCACATCAGGAGGTGTTGTCAGTGATTGTTTGTCCCTGTCTTGTTTCAGCTGCCTCAACAGTTCCACAGATTCCCTACCTACCTGCTTCTGCTCTGCTGGATACACAGGGAATGGGACCCATTGCACAGGTGTGTCCAGCAAAGACAGGGTGAAAGAAATGGCAGGAAGCTGCCAGAGGAAAGATCACTCAAATCCTTTTCCTCTCAGTCATCCACCATGAGCTCTGCCATGCTTTGGTAGAGATGTTTTCCAGCTCAGAGCTTTACACTTCTGGAGGCTTCTGATGTTTCTAAAGCCTGCAAGAGAGGGATAAAAAGGCAGGCAAGTGTAGGAGGGCAGTTCTTACTGCCTGATACACATTAATAGATTGTACTTGTTCCAATATCACAGTATTGGTGGCAAAGTTATAACAATTTTGGCCATGAATCCTTGGAATGTGGGTGTTTCAATTCCCTAGAACTTTGTGATTCTTTTATTTGCTGGCCATACCAAAATCAGGTAATAGTGCAGCAGTAGAGCCAAAATGAGGCAGGATTTCAGGATACTTCACCAGAGCTACATTACAAACCTTGTTTATGTCAAAAGCAAACAGACCAAGAAAAAACAAGTGATTAAATTTTAACAATCAAAACACTGGTAGACATTCCAATTTCTTTTCAGTATTGTCCTTGTTGGAAACTGAGTAAGGGGGGAAAAAAGCAAAATAACCCCAAACATATACATTGTTCAGGTAAATATATTTTTTCTCATCTAACCACTAGCAGTCAGTGAGAACATCCTGTGAGAGAAAGATTTCCAATTCAGAGGTTACTTAAACTCAGCTTATTTACTTGGTCTGACCTCTCTCAGGTCTGGATGAGGCCCCATGTCCTTAAAGAACCAACAGTTTCATTGGGAAACAAAGGGATTTTAACAAGATTTGTGATTTTGTTAAGACAGATGATCATTGCTAGGTGCTCTGAGCTGATTCTGCTCCTCTTGTTTTTGGTAACAGAAATAGATCCCTGCACTATCGACCACGGAGGCTGCTCCATGCAGGCTGTGTGCACCAAAGTGTCCCCAGGAGAGAGAACCTGTGTTTGCAAGGAAGGCTATGCTGGGGATGGGACACTCTGCATGGGTGAGTGCTCAGGGTGGGGTTTGGGGGTAGCAGGGAAGCAGCACCAATACTCAGGGGAGTTTTAGACTAGAACACCAGGGTTTTGGTCTCAAACAAAAAGATTCCTGCAAGGTTTCTGCTCTTATGCACGTCATGGAGAGGCTCCGAGACAGAGGGTGAGGGCAGTCTCCCACAGTGCTGCTCTGGGTGAAGATGGAGCTAGGGGGAGTCCAGTCCTCTCATATTCTTTAAAGTACATCCAGACAGACCTGGAATTTTCTGTGGGCAGATTTGTCACAGCTCAGAGACCCACATGTGTCAGGAGCAAACTTGCAGTTGCACCCTATTCCTTTGCTATCACAAGACACTTTCCCAGGAAAGTGGAAAAGTTCTCCCTGTTGCTTTCCCAGTGCCTCTTTAGATCATCAGTTCCCAGCTGCCCTGAGCAGCCCTCAACAATGACTTGGCCTTATTGTTTTGCTGCAGAAATTGATCTCTGTCTCGAAAGCAATGGGGGCTGCCACACCAATGCAGAGTGCATCAAAACAGGCCCAAAGAAGGTGAGTGTGTAGGGTGGGTTGTCACAGCTGTGTAATTCTCCTAGAGACAGTCCTGTCCATTGCAGTGCCCTGCTTTGTGCTTTCTCCCTTCCATGCAGAGAAGGTTCCCTGGCAGAGCATGGAAACATTGCTGTTTCCATGAGAGCAGATGGCTTTGCTGCCAGAGGCTGAAGGCAGTCTTGGGTTATGTTTGCTGTGGACACGAGCTTGGTTATTCTGGAGGCAACAATGGGTGCTGCACCACATGCTGTCTGTCCAGGGCAACCCTTGTGTGTTTCCCTTATTGGGTCCAAGTTTGAGCCCAAGGCTCTGTTCTCCCTCCAGGTCGCCTGCAACTGCCTGCCTGGTTACAGTGGGGATGGTGTGAGCCAGTGCAACCCCATCAACTTGTGTGAACAGGTATGTCTGCAGTTGGTGTGCCTGGTTTTGGTTTGCATGTAGCCTTCCAGAGGTGAAGACCATAGCCTGGAAGTGTTTCCTTCTCCCAAGAGTTAACAGCAGGATCAGCATTAGCCTGGTTGGTTGGAGCTGGTCTTGCCTTCCCTCATACTGAAGGATTTCCTTGTGTGTTTGGTCTCCATTGCCTTCTGCAGCCACCCAGCATTCCCTCAGGGTGGAAAGAGGGTCATAGGGTTGGAGGCATGTGGGCTTTTTCCTTTGTGTCCATTTCATGTGTGCTGTGCTCGAGGCATCATGTCAAACTGTCCCTCTGAATCAGGGGCTTTGTCATGGACTCTGTGTTCCAAAGTGAGGTTTTATGGGATGATTTGGTGCTGGGAATTGGGTGAGGTTTATTCTAAGGCACCAAACAGGGGGGACAGATGGTTTCCTTTCACTGGGCTGGATGGAGTTTGCAGCTCCCACTGCAAGCAGCAGTTCATGTGGTTGGAGAAGCTCCTCCAAGCAGCCTTTTGCTTTCCCTGCCAGAACAATGGAGGCTGCAGCCCCTTTGGGCTCTGCAAGTACACAGGCCCTGGCACTCGGAACTGCTCCTGCTCCTGGCACAGCATTGGAGATGGCTTCACCTGCCGTGGCAAAGTGCATCAGGTGAGAGGCATCTGCTGCTCCTTCTGTGTCCCCTGCCCTGCAGCAAACCACTCCCTCCTCTCCAGAGGATGAGCAGATCTTGACACGTGTGTGGTGTGGGAGATGCTTTGGGCAAACTCTCCATAAATCATAGGTGTGCTTGGTGTATCAGCTATGGGAGAGAATCATGGCAAAGTGATTTTGCTCCAAAGGGAAGAAACACTCTACTCCTGTCAGCAACATTAGCCATACCTCCAGGGGACTGCTTGCTTCATGCCATAAATAAATGGGAGTGATCTTGTTTTCTCCCAAGGCAGCTCGCCTCTGCCTGTGGGATGAGGGCAGGTGTCCCCCGTGGCCATGCCAGGACCTGGGACCCAGTCTGAAGGGCAGCAGTCTGTGGCCAAATCTGCAGCCAGTGCAGTGGCTGTCCTTGGGCAAGCTGGTGACCTTTTCAGACAGTGGGAAATAAAAGCTTGTGCCCACAGCAGAGTCACAACAAAAGAGATGGGCTGTGTGTGCTCTGCTCTCACTGCAAGCCAGTGTGGTGAGGAGAGGGCGTTTGCCTTGCTAGGATGTGTCTGCCCTCTGGACAGCATCCCAGAACTGGCAGTGGCAACACAGTGAGACTAAAGCAGAGAATTTGTGAGGCACTCAAGGTGTCCCATGAGCACAGGGCAGTTACCCATGAGACAGGTGCTGCAGGACCAGCTTTCATCTTCTGTCCACTCCATCCTGCAGCAGTTGGGAATGGTGCAGGCAGAGCTCACTGCAACATCCATGTCATCTGTGCCTGCAGAACTGGTGAGGGAGGGAGGGAAGATCACTGTGGTGTGTCAGGAGAAGTGGTGTCCCTTTGGGGTAGGAGAGTGGCCCAGAGTGGAAGGAGCAGGTATGTGTGCTGGTTGGTGAGGAGCAAGTGGAAAGGACCCTGCTAACACCAGCTGATTCCCTCTGTTTAAGGAGCTGGGAAGGATTCCAGATGCATCACTGTTCTTCAGGATGATACAGGTTGGTGACAGCTCTGTCCTTGTCTCTTTGTAGTAAATCCCACCTAGGGCTTTCTGCAAAGGGTCTTGCTAACTGGAACAATGTTTTCTGCTTCCCACAAATGCTTTCCTACACAGGCAGAAAGCGTCAAAGAACTCAGCGGGGCAGGGCCTTTCACTGTGTTTGTCCCACAGACAGATCTCATAGGAAACACCACCGTGGTAAGTGCCCTCCCATGCCAAGCTCTCGCTGTTTGACAGCTCCAGCTGTGGCTATGTTCCCTCTGGCTCTGTTCTGTCCAGTGAATCAAGGCAAAGGGGCTGCACCATGGAGAGTTAAAGCATCCCCTGCTCTCCATCAGTGTAAAAGCAGAAGTTTCCAGGCACCTCACTGAGGAGACAGCCTGGACAGGGGTGGACATATCTCCTCTTGTAAGGAGACCCTTGTTGGAGATGTCCTGTGGGCCTCAGAGGCACTGTGCCAGATCAGTGGTGTGTGGTGGCTTTGTGGTGCCATGGGCTGGTAGCAGCAAGGCTCCCATGTGTCTGTGACAGACCCCTTACTCCTTCTCAGGAATAAGAGAATGGCAGCTTTTTGGTGTCACTGTAGTGGAATATCCTAACCCCATCACTGACTAGTCAAGCTGGTTGAAATTTCCCAAAGTTCTCTAATGGTTTTGTGCCTTCAGTGTGTTTTTGGGGGACCATCTTCCCTGCAGGGATGAGTCAGAGGGAACTCAGGTCTCCCTCATCGGGGCTGTGTGTGCAAGGCAAAGTGCCCCAGTGTGACCTCTCTGCTGTTCTCTGTCTGTAGTTTGAGGAGTGGAAGAGCAGAGGTCTCCTGCGGGACCTGCTTCGCTACCACATGGTGGGCTGCCAAAAGCTGCTCTCCAGTGAGCTGGAGAGCCAGGAGTCCCTTACATCTTTATCTGGCCACAGAATAAAGATCACAGTGAATGAGGTAATTCCCTTTGCTGTCCCATTTGTCAGGATGTTGCTTTTTCTGCCATGTGAAGGCATTGTGGCTGTGGAAGTGACCTGCCTGGGGCCCACAGACACTCCCAGGGTGGGGCTGTGGCTGCTGCAGCCCTCAGCAGGTCCCCTCTCTCTCAGAATAGCATCACTCTCAACGAGGAAGCCAAAGTGGTCACGAGTGACATCGTGGGTGTGAATGGGGTCATTCACTTCATCAACAAGATCCTCATTCCCAGTGACCTGGTGGGCCATAACATTTCCTCAAAGCTCTCACAGGTAAGGCTGGAGCCCTGCTCTGGTGTCAGGGCTGTGGTGAGCTCAGGGACAAAATCTCTTTCCCAGCAGTGCTGCCTCAGCCCAGAGCTGCCTGGGCTGTTCTTCCTCCCTGTCCCTGATTGTCTAGGGGTTGTCTGAGGCCACAGATTTGGCTTGTGAAGGTGACAGCATTTGTGGCATAGCCATATTTGGAACATAAGGAGCCTTTTCCATCACTAGGGGACAACAGTTCTAGATGTAGGCAGGAGGATCTTGTCCCATGCCAACCATTACACTCCCTTTCCAGCACAGAGCAGGTTGCAGCATGAGTTTGCCAATGCCTCTCTGTGACTCCTTAAGCAAGCATTAGGGGCTTATAGAGCCTGCATTTTACAGACTATAACACATTTCTGTGCAGCACAGCAGAGTGCTGGAATCCATCCCAGCTCCTGCCACAGCAGTGTCTATCCAGGATGAATCAGAAAAGTGGTGGCTGCTGACTGCCAGCCCTTCCCAGGCCAAATCATCAGCATGATGGTGACAGAGATAAACTTGTGTTTAGCCACTGTAGCTGTTGCCTGTCTGGTTTCTCCCCTGCACTGCTGGTGCTGGGTGCGGAGCCTGGGTGTCAGCTGTTCGCGTTGCTCCTGTGCAGCAGAACATCACGGAGGTGGCGGAGGCGTTTGGGTACAGGATTTACAGCAAGCTGCTGCAGGTGAGGCTGTCCCGGTGCCCCGGCGGTGCTGCGTGCCCGCGGGCTCGCTGCTCCGCAGGGTTTATCGCGCTGTTTGCTGGCTGCAGGACGCGGAGCTGCTGCCGCTGCTCGGGGACCCGCGGCACAGACCCTTCACGCTGCTCTGGCCCACGGACACGGCGTTCAGAGCCCTCCCGGAGAGCCGGCAGAGGTTCCTGTACCGCCGGGAGCACCGCGACGTGCTGGCCTCCTACCTCAAAGCACACATGGTCAGGGACACCAAGGTACGTGTGACAGCTCACGGCCTTGTAGCTGCCAGGGCCACACCAGATGCCACTGTCTGCCACTGCTGTGTCAGAGTGACCTTGCCAAGTGTTTTGCTGCCATAGAACACGCAGCACATCAGTTATCTTGAGAAGACCCAAAGCTGTTTGAGCATTTGAGGCACCTACAGTGTCATTGTGAAACTCTGGTGGCTGAGCTGAAACCTTCTGCCATCAGCTTCTGGGGACAGACTCTTGTGTACAGGGGTATGAGGAGGGGACAGTCCAGCTGAGCAAAGCCACACTTTTTTACCACTGCCTTTTCACACTGGCCTCTCCTGTGCAGGAATCTGGGACTAACCCAGCACAGCTGTGCTGTGCCACCCACACCAGCTTCAGGGATTCCTGCCACATCACACCATCCCAAGGCTGGCCACTGACCCCTGTCCTCACCATGTGTTAATATGAGCTGCCAGTTTTGCCAGTCTCTCCTTCACATTCTTCTTTTTCCCTCTTAGATTGTTGCTGGTAACGTGCCCCAAGTTGAAACCATACGGACCATGCATGGCTCCACCATCTCATTCAGCTGCAGCAAAACCCACGTGGTGAGTGTCAGTGACTCCAGGCTTGGCTTCCCATGGAGCAAGTGTCCCTGGGCATGGCCACGGGGCAGCTGGTGCTTCTGGCAGGGAGTGAGCACAGAGCTGGGGTGCTTGCAGGCTGGGACACCCCATTCCCTGGCTACAGCTGGGCTGTAAAGAGGCATAAGGCGTGGCCAGCTGGCAGGGAAGTGCAGATGTGTGTGGTACCTGTGCATGAATGTCACACTGATTGGCTGCATGGACAGAGGCCATCCTTAGGAGAGGTGGCTGTGAAAATGTTAAGTGGGACGGGTGGTCAAGGACATGTGCACAGAAATTTTGGAGTTCTTGGGGTGGTTAGAAGCCATGGCAGCCAAAACCAAGCAACTTTTGGGTGATCAGCCAGGATGTAGGGTGTGCCAGAATCACAAGTTGCTTCCTTCCTCTGTTAGGGGGAGATTCTGTTGGGGAACAACGATGCCACCATCATCCAGAGGCACATGGAGTTCAATGGGGGCATTGCTCATGGCATTGACAGACTGCTGGAGCCACCAGATTTGGGATCTCGGTGTGATGAGTTCACCCTTATTGAGCTGCAGGTAAGCACCTGTGGTGAGGTGAATGAGAATCTGGGCTACCCCTGCAGCCCCACACGTGGGAACAGGGATGTCTGGAGGGCTTGCTGCTCTTCCTTGGCAAAGCTCTGAGCCGCCAAGAGAGGCAGCAGCACATACTGAGTTGTTGTGAAGTTTCTTTCTCCCCTCCACAGGGATCTACAGAGAGCTGTGGACTCTGTGGCTTTGAGCCACCCTGCCCTGCTGGCTCCATTCAACGGGTAAAGCTCACAGTTTTGGCACCAGGGAGGCCCAGCAGGGGACTGATGAAAACACCACATGCCCCTCATGTTTTAGCAGAAAAATGAAAGCCCACCTGCATGTAGCAAGCCCACATTTTCCATGCCTTGTCCCAGGTCATGCAGAGCAGGGCTGAAAAAGATGGGGTCCAGTGGTCTTTGCTTGGTCAGTCCTATGTGGGTGGCAGTGGGTCCTTCCAACAGCACTGGGGGTGGCTCTGGGTGCTTTAGAGCAAAAGAGCTCAGCCTGGGAGTGGCTCAGGGATCCCATGGTGAGCAGCCTTGGGAGGGAGTGGCTGAACCCCATTCTCACTGCTGGCTTCTGGCACGTCCCTGAGGTTCCTCCATTGTCACCAGCCCCAGCACATGTTAGGAAGCCTCTGTTACTTGTCATAAAACTGAAATGAGTGGCACAAGAAAAGTCAGGGTGTGTTGTCAATGACCAGTGTGGCAGACTCTGTGTTTTGCCTGTTTGCTCACAGGGGGAAACCAAGCGCTGCTACTATTACGGGAACCACCTGCTGAGGAACACGTTCCTGCTCCACCGCAACTCCCTGCTGCGGCCGGCATGGCAGCACTCCCCCTGGGATCCCTTCAGGAGACACTTCTCTTCCAGGGGGCCTCTCAGGCGAGGCTGCAGGAGGAGCTGCGTTTCCAGCCAGTGGGTCCCGCAGTGCTGTGCCAACCACTATGGCCGGGACTGCCGGGGTAAGAGCCCCGGGCTGTCCCCAGCGAGGAGGTGACATTACTGCTTCAGCACATCCCACATCCATGAGTGTGCTTCCCTGGGCAAAAGCCCAGGCAGAGAGCCCAGCCTGTGGAGGGTGTAGGGAGCAATACCCTGGGATTATAACAGGGAGTTCCCTTTCCTTGCCTCTGTGAAGAGCCCTGGGCACAGGGCTGCTGGGGGTGGCTGTCAGACATGTCACTCACCTCTAGATGTTGTAAATGCCCAATCCTTCCCTGGCATCTGCCCTCTGTGCCATAGGCAGCTTTCACGTCCTTGGGTGAGTCTGCTGTTCGTGGGGCAGGACAGCCCAGACACAGCACATCACAGCAGGGCTTCTTCCCAGGCTGGAAGCTGTGCCGAATTTGTCCCTCTTGTCCCCATTCCTAAGTGTTCCTGTCATGGGACATCCCTAGCACTCAGTCCCCAGACTGCTGAGCTCTGTGGTCCGAGCACCGCTGAGCAGCAGCTCAGGGACACCTGATGTGTGGGGTGGCTCCTGCAGCACAGGGTCCCTTTGTCACCAGAGCCTCACTAAGGTGCCCCATTTGCAGCGTGCCCAGGAGGGCTGGAGGCGCCGTGCAACAACCGCGGGACCTGCGATGACAAAATCGGCGGCTCCGGGATCTGCAACTGCAGCCAGGAGTTCATCGGGACGGGCTGCGAGCTGTGCGCACCCGGCAGATACGGCCCGGAGTGCCGAGGTACCGCAGGACGGGCGGGGAGGGGCTGAAGGACAGGGGATGTGCTGGGCTGATTCCCTGCAGCACATCCCACGGCTGATAAGGACACAGCGTCAAAGACCCCTCCTCGTCTGAAAGCCCCAGTCTGGGAGAAAGTATTTCACTGTATTGTGAGCTGGGGGACACAGAAGTTGTGATGAATCCTGTACAGGAAGAGCATCACTTGGGACATGCTCAGCAGGGACTTGTGCCTGTGTGAGACAAAAGCAAAGGGAGGGAAAAGAGAATCCTCCATCCTCCCGTCCCAAACTGGGTCTCATAGGTTCTCAAGGAATGTTTTGGAGTGAGAAACACATTCCAGAAATGCCCAGGAGAGAGGAGTGATGGGGTATTGTGGGTGCAAAGGCTTCTCTTCCTCTGTGAAGAGCGGTGTGACAGGGGGCCAGGACTGGCAGGTCCTGTGCTCACCTTCACACCTGCCCACAATGCCACATTTCTGCCACGTGGATTTCCTAGGCCCTTTCCACCAAGGCACAAATGCTGTGTTTGTCCATTCCTCACAGAGTGCAACTGTACTGAGAATGGTGTGTGCAATGGAGGCCTGCACGGCGACGGCTTCTGCTTCTGTGCCCAGGGCTGGACTGGGGAGCGCTGTGAAATCAGACTGGGTGAGGGATGCTCAGCTATTTCCTGGACCCACCTGCTAGTCCCTGGGACATGGTGCCACATGGCTGCTTTCCCAGGAGCTGGGTAGTTTAAGCAACTGTTCAGAAATAGCTCCAAAAAGGAGCTCTCTGTTGTGAGGCTCATCCCAAGATCTGCCACATGCTGTTGAATGTCACAAGGGTTGGGGTGGTGAGGAAGGGCCAGAGGAGAAAAGCTCTACTGGATCATGATCAAGTCCCTGAGCTCAGAGGTGCTCCAAGAAGGGCTTGAGGCTGAGGTGAAGATCTGAGGTGTGTTTGATGGAGTAACAAACCTCTGTGTTTGGGCAAGGCATCTGCAGAAGAGAACGGGGAGAGGGAGAGAGATGGGAGTGTGGGGCAAGTGGCCTGGGGCAGAGGCTGGTGGTGGCAGCCGTGGCCGTGTCACAGCCCTCCGGTCACTGTGAGCCCGGTGTGCTTTGGTTTCAGTGGTGACACCCACCTGCTCTCCCCCGTGCCACGCCCAGGCCGTCTGCCGAGCCGGGAACCTCTGCGAGTGCGACCTGCACTACGAAGGGGACGGGAGAACCTGCTCAGGTACGGGACAGCCGCGGGGCTGGGCTGCAGGGGACAGCGGGCAGGAGGGCAGGACAGCAGGTGACCACCTGCCGATGGCCATGCTGGGGTGACACCTGGCAGGACAGCCACGCTGACCCCCAGGACATCTCATGAGATGGTTTAGTTAACCCAGGACTTCCCTGCCGCAGTGATCGACATGTGCAGCCAGGACAACGGGGGCTGTGCCCGGCACGCACAGTGCTCACAAACGGGTGTGAACGTGTCGTGCTCCTGCGACCCTGGCTACAGCGGTGACGGCCACATCTGCGAGCCCATCGACCGCTGTGCGGACGGCAGGAACGGGGACTGCAGCGAGCACGCCCGCTGCATCAGCACCGGCCCGGTGAGCGCCCCTGGGGCTGGGGACATCCCCGTGCTGGCAGCACCGCCCGGCTGCTGCCCTGCGACAGCCCTGGGACAGTGTCCCCCTCCTGCAGCCTCCCCCCTGCTCTCCATGCCCTTAGGTGCTGTGCTCATCCTGCGGGTGCTTATCATCATGCAGCGGCTGTGCTGCTGTGATAGTTCTGAGGATGTTATGCTGAGGCTGATTTTCCCCACTCCTCTGTATAAGGAGCAAAAGATGTGTCAATTGTGTAATTCCTGGGCTGTTCTGGGGACTCCTGGATGGTTCTTCAACGACAATGCTGGCCATTTTTGCAGAAGAACAAAAGTTGATCACCACAGGCCAGGAGATGAGACTGGGAGCATGGTGTAGTGCAAGAGTCAGGAGCCACTTACCTCAAAGCTCAGCTCAAACAAACAGCACATGTCAAGGACTTGGTGTGACATAGCCTGGGTGTGGCGGTAGGACAGGCCATGTGGCCTTTCACAGCTCTGTCACAGCCCCAGCAGGCTGGAGAGGCATTCTGAAGGCTCATCCCCATCTCCCCAGGGATGCAAGGATCCCCAGCTGGCACTGTTTGCACTGACACAATCCACCCTTCCCTTCCCTTGTGCTGCAGAACGAGCGGCGCTGCGAATGCAAGCAGGGCTATGTTGGTGACGGGATCCAGTGCCTGGAGGAGGCCGTGCCCCCCACGGACCGGTGCCTAGAGAACAACGGGCAGTGCCACCGGGAGGCCACCTGCACTGACCTGCACTTCCATGGTGAGTGTGCAGCCCTGCAGGGCCAGGTGATGGTCCATGGACAGGCCACCTTCCTCCTCCTTCACCTTTGGCCTGGAGCTCCCCTCAGGAGAGCTGGAGGGTGGGATGGCCAAGGAGACAGGGACTCACCTCTGTAGCTTGGTGTGGTTTTCACATTTCCCTTTCCCCTACATGTCATATGGGGAGGTGAGCCATCCTTATCTGCTCCCATGTGACATGAGATGGCCTCTGGTGGCAGTGGCTCCTGTGTAGAAGGCGAGAAGCTCAGAGAAAGCTTCTCCCTCACTTGTGCCTTGTCCACATCCCACCCTCCTTGGCAATGCTACTCACAGTAACACAGGGACCCACGTGGCTGCCCAGGGAGGTGGCTCAGTGTGTCCTGTACTGATGCTCCTGTGCTTTGGTGTTTTGCAGATAAGACCATGGGTGTGTTTCACCTGCAGTCACCCCGAAGAAAGTATGACTTCACTTATGAGCAGGCTCAGGCAGCCTGTGCTGCAGAAGGTGCATCCCTGGCCACATTCCAGCAGCTGGGTGCAGCGCAGCAGGTCAGGACAGGGGTGGCTCTGTTCCCTCATGGGCCTGGGCCAGCCCAGGGGTGACATGTGGGTGGGTGGGTGACCTCTCATCCCTTAAGCCAGGTCCTATTTGCTCCATCCATGAAACAGGAGGGCCGGTGGGTCTTGCCAGTCACACTGGGACTTGTGACTATGCCCAGCACTTTGGGTGTTGGGGATATGTTGGATGGGGCACAATGGGAACATTCATTGGGGCAAAAAATCTGGGATAGAGCTATTTTTAATCTAATAATTGATTTTCCTCTTCTAGATGGGATTCCATCTTTGCTTGGTGGGTTGGCTGGACAATGGCACAGCTGGATACCCCACAGCTTACCCCAATCCCAGCTGTGGGTCCAGCCATGTGGGCATTGTGGACTATGGCTTCCGAAGCAATCTGAGTGAGACCTGGGATGCATTCTGCTACCGGGAGAAGGGTGAGTGGTGCCAGCACTTCTCCTGGGGACAGTCCTGTTGGGCACAAGAGCTGGGTCAGGGCAGCAGGCAGGGAACTGCCCTGGAGCATGAGGGCAGGCAGACACACCCCCTCTCCCATGCCCATGTCCAGAGGGAACATGATGAGGGTATCCAGAAATCAAAGGGTGGTTGGTGCAGCCAGCACTGGTGAGTCCAACCCCACCCTGGTGTTCCCTTGCAGATGTGACCTGCACCTGCAGAGATGGGTTTGTGGGAGATGGGTACTGGTGCAGTGGGAAACTGCCCGACGTGCTCGCAGACCAGGACCGCTTCTCCACCTTCTATTCTGTAAGTTCTCCTGGCTCTGCAGGAGCAGCAGGGCAGAAGGAGGGATCAGCTGGAACAGGGAGGAGCTGGGGTTTGGTCTATGTGCAAGACAGAGGGAGGGGGTTTCTTTCCAGGGCTGGGGGTTCCTGGGCTGGGGAAGGTGATGGCCTTGTGCTGCCAGCAATGTGCTGATGGAGAAGATCTCCCATCTCTTCCAGATGTTGCTCAATTTTGCCAATGACACAGAAGAAGGACTGGATTTTTTCATGTATTTGTCTGATGTTTCAGTTCCTAAAACTCTCTTTGCCCCTCTGAATTCTGGCTTTGCTGACAATGAGGTAAGCAAGCAGGGATGAACTATCAGAGCCCCAGAAGAGAGCAGGTGCCACCAAAGCTGGCTTGACAGTGTGAAATAGTCTGGGGAAGGAGGAGGAATGTGGGTCAGAGAGGACCAGTGGATTGAAGGTCTCCAGTCCAACCATTCCTTCAGAATGCTCAGAGCAGGTCAGGATGCTCACAGCCTTCTCCAGCTGAGCTTTGACAATCCTAAGGGTGGCAAATCCTCTCTTCTCGGCACATTCTGTGCCACTTTATCCATGAACTGAGCTGTCTATGGCCATAGAGAGAGCCTGGGCTTGGCTGGGGGGCTGCACAGCAGCAGGGAAAGGGAGACCAGCTCATCCATTTCTAACCCCTGTGCACCGGTGCTTATTCAGACACTGACAGGAGAAGAACTGAAGCTCCACGTGTCATCCAGCAACGTTGTCCTCTTCAGCTTCAACCTCACGACGGGCACCATCATCCCATCCCAGTCAGGATATGACCTCCATGTATCAGACATCCCAGCGAGCAACAGTACAGAGCACTCAGTAGGTTTAGCCTTGGCAGAGGGCAAAAAAACCCACAAGTTTTCACCACATCTCTTTTGAGATGGGGAATTATGGGGAGCCTTTCTGGGCAAGTGACATCATCTGTGTCCTGTGCTGTAGGAGGCCAAGGGGATCAATGACACGATGATTGTGGAGTGGGACATCCTAGCTTTCAATGGCATCATTCACGTGATAGCAGAGCCCCTGAGGATCCCACCGCCCGTTGTTCACCTTGGCCAGGTGAGTCTGGGGCATGAACAGGGCTGGCATCAGGCCTGGCACTGGGGATGATGTGACAGAGTCATCCCAAGAGCTGGCCTTGTTCTCTGCTCTGGCATGGCTCATTTTGGGAGGGCTGCCCCTGCCCCTGCCCCGCTGGGGAGCAGCAGCAGGGACGGTGCCATCGCTGTGCCGGGCACATCGCTGTTTTCGGCACAGGTGAACGGTGCGGCGCAGGGCCCGGGCTCCGTGGCCACGGGGACGTTGTCAGCGCTGTGCTTCGCGCTGGCACTGGCTGCGGGTGCCGGCGTCGCCTACTACTGCGTGAGGAGGCGGCGGCAGCAGGGGCAGTTCGGGTACTACCAGGTAGGGGCGCACTGGGGTGCGGGGTCCCGG
>VXBI01000885.1:111134-200682 GCA_013397375.1 Toxostoma redivivum | reverse complement strand
CGCGCGGCCCCGACCGGGCCTCACCGCGCCGCCGGGAAATAAACAGCTCAGCGCCACCGGCTGTGCCCACGCCTGCCTCGCCGCCCCGGCCCCGCCCCGCCGGTACCGGCCGCCCCCAGCAGGTGGGAGCTCCTGCCCCTGCTCGCCCCCGCCTAGCGCCTGTCTTGGCCCAGTTCCGCCGCTCCCAGGGACGGACGGCCCTCAGTGTTGACGTGCAGCATCCCCCGTGGCCCGCCGGGCCTCGCTCCGGGCCGTCACACTGCCCCATGGTCAGGTACGAGTCACGTCAGTCGCCACCCCACACACGCTTTCCGGGTGCCCCCTGCCCGCCCTACCGCTGTGAGGGCACCGGCTGCTCCGCGCTGAACGCCTCCGCCTCACTCTGCCCCATGCCCACCCCGGCTGCCCTGGTCGTGCCCCCAGGGCAGGCAGAGGAGCCCGCTGAGCACAGTGATGGGGTTAGTCAGTTAGTTACACATGCTGCAGACGTTTATTGAGCTACACGCTACACACAGCACAAGGACAAGTGCCACATGCACCTACTACATGTGTTTGATTAGAGCAGCCATGTTAACAGATTGTTCAAGCCACTGAGTCCAGCACAAGGCATCTTGAAAGTGTGCGACAGGCTGGCACATGGCACAAGGGCAGTGACACACAAGGGACAGACTGACAGGCCAGCCTGGCACAGCACTGGGGAGGAACATGCAGGAGAAGACTGTGTGTGTGTGACTCACTGAGGATTGCTGACACTCAGCGCCTTTTTCTGAGTCACAGGTCCTGGCAACAGGGTCCTCCACACCACCCTGGTTCCTCTTCCTCAACTGCCCCCACAGTGACACCCTCAGCCCTTACAGCCACCACCATTGCCCAGTGCTCACAAGGCCCTGGTGCCTGCTCCCGTGCTCATCCTCAGCTACCTCCAAACCCACAGCCCCTACCCACTCTGCAGTCACTCATTTTCTGTGCCTGCTCACTGCCAGGCCCTCATTTCTCTGTTCCCTCTCTCCTCCCTGTCACCTCAACACCAACTGCCTCTGAGCAAGTGGCACCCTTGTTGCCATCTGCAAGAGGTGTGGCAGTGAGGGGAGGAGAAGGAGGACCAAGGCAATCAGGATCACCACCCTTTCATCCTACAGCCATCACTTCCCACACACAAACCAGCTTTCTGAGGGCATCTCCTGCCTCTTAGGGTCAACCATTATCAGAGTGGCACAAACTCCCAACACACTCTCTCCACCTCACCTGCCCTCTACCCCTCCCCAACACCCTGCACAACCCTGGGGTAGTCTGAAGCCTGGGCAGGACCAGCAAGGCCCTGAGCCAGGTGCAGAGCCCACTTTTTGCACCTCCCATCCTAAATAATTCTCACCTTCCCGGGCCTTCTAACTGTCTCTCATGTCCCATCCTATAGTCTCTGGCATCACTATTAGCATCTCTTTGCTCTTCCTCCTGGTGAGGGCTTTGCCTGGCCACGGTCCTCACAGCACTTCACACTCACCCCTCCCCAGACATCCTCACCTGCCTCTCCAGCCACCTTAGGCCACATCTCAGCGAACACAGATGGAAAGTCACTGCCTCTGCTGCCAACCCTGCACCTTCCCTGAAGGGCTGAACACATGCCTCTGCAGCTCACAACAGACCACACCACATGAACTGCCAAAGAATTGATGTCACATGGCACCAAACCCAAAAATACCAACAGTGCACAGCCTTAAGCTTTCTCAAAAACCAGCCATGTCCTCAGACAGTAACTTTGAGAGCCTGTGACCTACTCCCACACCCAAGGCTTGCACATCCTGCCCAGTGATCTGTCAGAGTCCCCAGCTGGACAGGCCAGTGGGAAGCAGGATGGGGCTGAGGGCTGCTGGACAGGTAATGCTGCTGACATGGCAATGTGATGCACTCACTGATGGGCTGGAGTGATGCAGCCCTGACCCTCCCTCTCCATCTGCAGAGTCACTTATGCTGCAGTCCCAGGCTATGGGGGCAGCTATAGACCTGACACACCTTATCACACCTCCTGTGGGTTGTTCTCACCAAGTACTGGAGATGTGGAGCTCCGTGCCTGAGCACAGAGCAGGGAGGGGCAGTGTCCCACCACCAGCATTGGCCCCTCCATCTCACCTACTGCTAGAGAGGACTCCCTGCACAAGCACCCATCTTCTGTGAAGCCTGCAATGCACTTCAGGGAAAGGGATGGAGCCAGTGAAGGGAGAAAATAAACACACCAGCTACACACATACGCAAGTGTCGAACGCCCTTTAGTGGTAGACAGAGGTGCTGCCGGCCGTGCAGCCCGGCCCCACTCCAGCCCCGGCTGTGCTGCTGCCTGCAGTACCTGCCCTTCACCGGATGTGCACCATCTCCTCCAGGAAGGGGGTTTTCATGCAGCCTGTGCAGAGCTGATCCATCCAGAGCGGAGCCTCGTGCTGCAGAGGGGTGCGCCGGGGGTAGAAGGTGAAATTCACGTCATAGTTGAGCAGGCAGCTGATGGAAGCCATGTAGATATCAGAGAACCGCACCAGCCGGCGGGAGAAGTACGTGGGGTTGTGGAAGGTGCGGAAGATGCTTCCAAACTGGGGGTTGAACAGGTTCTTCGTCAGAGACCTGAGAAGAAAGAGATGGTGTTCTGTAGCTAAAACTGTGGTCCATAGATGCTTCCCACTCCCTTAGCCCTGGGCCACTCCACTCCCTGAGCATTAGGGGATCACCCCAAGTCTGCCCTCGCAAGGCTGTGATGCAGGCCAATCCCTGTGCAGTGAGACTGATGAATATTCAGTGTAGTCTTACTCTACCTGTTATGGGCAGTGTCAGGAGCTGCAGTAGCAGACAGCCCACCAGCCTCTTCCAGCACTCCCCTTTCCTACCCTGCCTTCAAATCCAACCTCCCAGACTGCAGGACTGCACTGTTGCATAGTCCCCACCCAGAGGTAAGAGACACCAGAGTCCAGCAGCTGCAGCAGCATTGTCCCCAAAGCAGGTTACAAAACAGGGCCTGGGAGCCCCTAAGAGACCTCACAAGTGATGGGGGAAAATGCTCACCTGATCTCCTGCCGTTCCTTCATCCACTCCAGCAATACTTGCTTTGACTCTGCATCCTGATACATCTGCAAAGACAGCAGTAGAAAGCATCCCATCCATCAGTCCTGCAGGCCACACCTCAGTTCTCTGCAATTTCCACTGTAACTTACAAACCCAGAGCCCACTGCACCAGAAGGAGGATGAGATATTTTTGAGAACCAGGCAAGATGGTACATCTCCTCATCCCCATGCTAAACCCAAAATTCAGACTCAGAAGGCAGCATCTAAGCTTTCCTGCTCAGCCAGGAGCTGTTTACCTGCATTCTCTCCAGCAGCCCTGTCAAAGCCTGCTGCCAGGTCAGAGAGTGCATGTACTGCTCCGTGTTTATGATCCTGATCTCTGTCTCCAGTTCAGGAACGATGGCTCCAGTCCTCCAGCCATGACGCAGCATGAGGTCCTGGAGGTCAGGGTGAAAAAACAAACAAGAATTCAACATAAAGACTTAAAGCCAAACACAACCCGGGTTCCTAGAAAAGTGGGTTTGTTCCCATTTCACATTCTCAGGGGACAGCCATCCAAGGGCCATGCCAGTAACAACCATCTCCTGGTCACTAAGATCAGTTGCATGAAGCACCTAAAAAGGTGGGATCAATAGAAATCACTCTCAAATTCACACTTTACCCACAGAAAGTACTTCAGGAGCCTTTTCTCCAGTGCTTGCCTCTGTCTGACAGCAGTGGGGAAGTGTCCTGTGGGGGGTACCCAGCACAGCCCTGAGCACTCAGAGCAGGCCCTGCCTTATGTTCAGCCCAGCTGCAGCCACAGCAGCCATGTGAGATTGCTCCCACCTCACTGGAGAGCTGAGACATTTCACTCACCGCAAGGTCACTGTACAGATGGTCACCAAAGTAGAGCACTTTGGAGCCACGCCAGCCTGTCAGCCTCAGGAAATCAAAGAGGTTGCCCTGCAAGTGACAGGAGTACAGAGTGAAACGTGGGTACAGGCCACCTTATCACATGCAGGTGTGAGCACTCTCAAGGGATGTCAACCTGCTCTCTGCCCCATTATCTACACCCAAAGGTTTCTGTCCTTCCCCACCTCACTTTGTTTTCTTCCCATGGGACAATCTCCTGTATATCCCTCAGCGTTTTTAAGGATAGAGAAAACTTCCAGAGAGTTTTTGCAAACGGGGAATTCAGGGGAAATTCCGTGGTGTAGAGCACAGAAAGTCAAGAAGACAGCATGGTCTAAAAAGGCAACAAAAGGAGGCAGTTTAGAGGCCAAGAGATACCTAAATTAGAAAAGCCTGAGGATGGGCAGAAAGAACCCCAGGTGTTCTGGGTTTAGAAGTTGTTGTTATCTCAGGTGATAATGATTTCACCTCACAGGGTGCACCAGAATGAAGGTGAGCACTGCCAGGCAAGGCTTTTGGAGTCAGGAGCTGTTCTACATCCCTGGCCACCATCCCAACCCCAAAGATTAATAACACCCACATGTCCACAGGAATTGTTTAACCAAGCCAAAGAGCCATGCAGCTTGCACAGATTCACAGCCGAGTAAAACAAACCAAAGCACCAGATAAAGCACAGCACCAAGCAGCTTTCAAGGCTTTCCAGACATCCATACATGCACAGAAGGCACTTCAGGGACTACCCTTCCATCTCCACACAAGTTTTCCACGTGAGTCATGAAAACAAAACCCACTAGGAAAGGAAATGGTCCCATCAATGCCAGAACAAGCAGTCAGTGCAAACCTATGAGCCACTCAGCAGCAATCCCTCTGGTCAGTCTCCAGTGGCAAGAAGGAGCCAGCACCCCCAACCACCAGCACCAGCCTGGCCAGAAAGCCCCCAAACACAAGGCAGCCCTCCAGCAGCCACTGGCAGCTTGCTGTATGCACAGCTAAGGCTGCCCAGGACCAGGGTGCTGGGCCTTCTGTTCCTGCAGCATCCCTGGAGCTGAGCAGACTTCCCTTAACAGCACACAAACAGGACCAGGCAGCCTCTGCACTTTTTGGACACAAGGTTGCTGCTGCTCACACAAGGGCTGCTCAGGAAGCCACTGGCAGAGAAGGAAATGGAGCACAGCCTTGGAAGGAGGAGAGTCCTTTTGCTGTGCTCCAGTCACCTCAAACAGCAATGGACCTGACAGCCAGGAAACTTGTGCTTGGAGCTCCATGGAGCCACAGACCTGTTCTGAGACCTCCAGGTCCTGCCCTCCTTTCCCCCAAGATCACAAGTCTGGAGAGGGCTGGGAGTACAAACCTGGCACACACAGAAAACACCACATCTGTTGGAACAGAGGGACTAGAGGACATCACTTCCACTTCGCAGTCCCTAGGCCAAAACAGCAATCCCTGAGCTCCCATTCAAGGGATACCCACAGCAAAAAATTGCCATCCAGCCCTGCTTCAGAGGACAGGAACAGCTCAGAGGCCTCTGGCAACACCACCAGAACAGGTCCATGGCCACTAACACTTGCCAGAAAGAAGCATATTGTGGCACTCCAAGAAACCAAAAATCCTGGAGGCAGGGTGGGCTACAACCAGGATACACACTCCATCACTTCCTAAGAACCAAAGCTAGACAACAGCCTTAATGCAGTCAGCTAAATATAATTGTGGGGAAGAATTGGAGAGGGGCCCAAAATCCTACCCAGCCCATCTTCCTCCCTCATTTTTCCCTTCCTCAGTGCACCATTCACTTGGGTGAGCAACCTGTGGCTACAAGATATAGGTGAGTCAAGAGCAGGATTTAATGCAGCAATAAACTCCATGGGTGAGGTGTGCCCTTTCTCCTGAGGGAGCTGCTAACTCACTGGGAATGAGCTCTACTTGCATGTTCCCAGCTCTGAGCTCTTGGCAGAGGATGGGACACCAGCCCAGCACTTTGGCAGACCCACCAGACAGAGGTTTCCTAACAGCATACTCAAGGACATGACCTGCTCTGCTACCACGGGTCAGGTCCCAACTCCTTGACAGCAATCTCACTAACAGTTTATTCCCATGGGATTGGACAGCTCAAATAACCAAGAACAAACTGTCCTAAAGCCAGAGGCAACTTGTCTCAGGGGACAGACCAGCTGAAAGGACAACACCCAGGGAAGCAAGTTCACCAGAGCTGCAGCTCATCTTCAGACATGCTGGTCCTTCCAGAAGGGGAGAGTCTGGAGCCAGGCTTTGTACTCTCTTTGATGCTTTGTACCCTCTTTGATCATCTTTGTTTCTTTATTCCTTATTTCTTTATTCTACACAAATCCACCTTTTCCAACCTTATGGACAAGAATTTGGAGTGAGGTGTGGATGATCTTTGCAGGTTTCAGAGAGCTGGGCTCTTGGGAGCCCCTCCAGGACAAGAGTTTCAGGACAGACATTCAGAAGAGCTGAGGGAAAAGTGCACAACTGGCCATGCTGGACAATGTCAGAGCAGAACTCCCAGGGTGAAGGTTTCATTGTACACAGGAGCAGGGGACATTCACTGGCCCCTCCCACACATCCAGGGGATGTTTCCCTACCACCCCATCTCACACAAACAGGGCAGTAGCAGGGAAAACCCAGCGTGGCAGAGGTAACTCAGCACAGGTTCCCTTGGACAGAAAAGCAAGTACCTCACACCTTAAATTACCTGGCCCTGCTCTGCCTTTTCCCACTTGTCCCTGCCCCTCCATCCCTAGTGCCAAGCCCAAGCTGAAAACATTGTGGGGGACAGTGTCCTACTAGGCCAGTGAGAGCTCCTGGGGACAGAGGGCATCTCCTGCTGCCTACAGCCAGCACAGAGCCCAGAGTGTGTCTTCTTACAAACACCTTCTACCTACAAGATGCTCTGTTCAAGGACTTCAGTGTTTCACTTTTCAAACACCAAACAGGAACAAGTGTCCTACAGCAGAGCCCATCATTTCTCCTTGCCCTGCCCAAGCACGTTGTCCTGTTTTTCCAATGATTTCCAAAAGTGCAGGCATGTTACAACCCCCCACCATTTCAGACTCCTACTTGACACCCCTTATGCACCCATTCACTTTACCTCTTTGTAGATCTTTCCCTTCTCCAGCTGGTTTATTTTATCCCACTGCAGTGAGCCTTTATCATCCAGTTTTCGAAAAGGTCTGGGAAAAAATAGAGGGAGATGTCAACTTCTTTTGATTTTTGGTGATTGTTACCCAGCAACCAGAACATTTGAATCACAAAACTTGTTTACCTATGTAACAACTTGAAATAAAAGCTCCACATGAGTTCTAAGTGACCTTCTGGGCCTTCTGCACTATTTTCTCAGGGGAAGAAAAAGTATGAAAGGGAAATACCTTTTCAAAATGCTTCCATTGACTGTAACCATTTCATGTCAAAATCCCTAACAATTCTTGTTTTCACATACAGAGAGGAAGAAAATAACCATGACTCCCTCTGAAGTGCCAAGGCCAAGAAGGCTTTGCCATGAAACACTTTGTGTGCTCTTCCAACCTGCCTATGCCCCTGCCCAACAGAAACCATGAAATGTCCTAACAGGATAAAGCAAGTCTGCAGGGAAAACAGAAAGCAGTCCCCATGCTGAGTTCACCAAGGGAACTGAGCTGTCTCCTGTTTGTCCTGAGGGCTTGCCATGACATTTTCCTCTCCATGAGCGGATCTTAGGCACCAGGCAGCCGTAGGTTTTATTTCCAGGAAGGCCAAATCATCATAGCTCCAGGCTGTGCTTGTAAAGCACTTCACCTGCAGCCCATGACAAAAACCTTTAGCAGGCCAGCACCTGGTAAAAATGGCACCTTTATAAAGCCATTCCATAGGTTTGCTTCAGCATATGCCAATGGTCTGGGTAGTGGGGGGAGGAAAATACATACAAAGGAAAGAAAAGACCAATCCCCCTACTAAGCAGACACAAGTTCCCAAAGCAAAGAAGCCAAAGAGCAAAGTAAGGACAGCAGCCTGTCTACTGGCAGCTCCTAACTGACCACAAAACCCAGCTGCCACGTACAAAGGCTTCCAGAACTGCCAGTTCCCAAACAGCATGTATCCAGTACAAACAAGACCCCAAAAAACCTCAAAAAACAAACCACACAGATACTGACTGCGGGGATGAGGAAAAGGAAAGATTTTGTCACATGCTCAACAGAAGAAATGGCCATTTCTCATGTCAATTTTAGAAACACGTTTTCTGCTTGGCTCTACACGTTTTATCCACTTATTCCCAGACTGGTCAATTCTTGCCTCCTCAGAGAGTATCTGAGAGAACATTAGAAGGCTGAATACCTCCTGGAGCTAGACTATGCTTAGCAAACCCTGCTTTTTCAGTCCCTTCCCTGCAGGGAGGGCCCAAGGCCCAGCAGGCCTGCCCTGGACACGTACTTTCGCCGGTCAGTGAAGAAGTTGGGCTTGTCTGCTTGCACAATGACCATGTCGAATAAGTCCCGCCAGTTCTTGCCAACCATGTGTTTCATTCCTTTGTCCCTAAGGGCAAAGGAACAGAAAAATTAACAGATCCAGTACTCTTTTTTCACCCAACACTGCATCTTTACAACAGAATACCCTAAATTAATTCTTATTTCAGTAATAGAGAAGAAAACAGAGATTTGTGAACCCCCGCCCAAGGCTGTCTCATTCTGTGAAGTATTGATGTTGTACTTTATTTCAAGCTGTAACACACTTTGTTCTGCACCACAGGAAGCCCAGGGAAGTCTGTGATGCAGCAAACACTGCTAGAGGCAATAGAAAGTGTCAGCTCTGCAATGTGGTGGCCAGCCACAGCCTTGGAACTTCTTGAAAAAGTGAGGTCAATGCTGTGGGTGAAACATTCACCATAAACAGTTCCCAGAGAGCTCCATGACTACTTCCACAAAACCCTATCCCATACAAATTCCAGGTGCTCAGAGGAGGGAGTGCCCTGCACAGCTCTTGCTGTGCCATGGTGACCCATTGATGATGGGTCTCACACTCATTGATGATGGTACTCACACAAAGCTAAAGGGACTGTTTGTGATGAGGAACAGTTTCTTCTTGTGGTTCACCAGGCGGTTTAGCACAGCATAGATTTCATCCCCGTGCAGAATATACTGTTCTGTAACAGAATGAAACACACAGCATCAATCAGAGCACTTTGGCATAAGTCATGACCACATTTCTATAAACCAAACCAAACCAAACCTAGCTCCTATACCACTAAAGATGCAAAAGGTTTGAGTTTGATCCACCTCAGGCAGGCAGGCAATGAAGCACCATGGTGATTAAGTGGCCTTCCTCATCCCCATCAGTCCTATCTAAAGAGAAAGACTGAGGAAATGACAAGTGAATTTGGCACCAAAGCTCTATTTAACTCACCCATATCTTTTTCAATCCATTTGTACATCACTCCTTTCACATGAACATCTCTAATTGCATCCTAAAGAAAAGAGCAGGGAGAAAATGTTTCAGTTTTACAACATGGCATTCCTGTTTCCTAGCATGCAAACCTACTGCCACCACTGAGGCCCAAGGCAGTAAGGATACATCCTCTCCTTGCTGAATGATCAAAAGCTCCACGTAGTTGAGCCTGCCCAGCAAGGCTCACCAAGATGCCAAAAGAGCAGTGTGGCTGGCTCAGCTGATGCTGTGTAAGGGGGAAAACTTATCTGTGAAAGCACAAGTTCCTTCCTGCTCTTAGAAGCGAGTACATGTTACCCCAGTGGTTCCAAGGCAATAAAAACTGTGCCACTCCAAAACCATTTACTGTCCCAACACTGTACTGTCTCAGACACCAGGTAGCTTTTCTTCCTCCCGGTGCCTGTGGAAGCTCTGCCAAGGGTGACCTAAAGGACAAGAATGTGGCTGGGATGAGCAGCAGCAGAGGAGAGCATCTGTGATCCCAAGGTGCCCCCCACAAGCCAAGGAGGGTCACAGCTCCTAGCTCTGGGTGACCAGTGTGCACAGGCAGTGCAGAAGCTTCCACTAGGAGGGTGGCACAAAACACAGCTGGGAGGGAAGCAAGTTAAAACAGATGTTGTAAAGGGCATCCAAATATCCTCTCTTTTCCAGGCCAGAAGCCAAGATACAGCACATTTTTGGACACACCCAACTGAGATTCTGCCCAAGTCTCGATCCAGCAAGATATGCCAGACCCACAAAACCATTTCCAGAGCAGCAACACAGTTTGCAGTGTTTGCACATGCAAATCCTTGTTTGAACAGCACTCTTTTCACCCCCTACAGTTTATACAGGTAAACAGATGCTGCCTTTCCCCAGGACCCTTATATTCCTGTTACACTGTGTGTGCCCCTTAATGAGCTGCCCTTTCAGACTGAGTCTCACACTCACCACTGACATCACTACAGTGACACTTGCCACACAGTCAACAGGTCTCATGGCAGTGCTGGGGAAACCTCCTCATGACCCCAAAACAAATTTCCTTCAGAGCTGGAGAGAACCACAATTTACAACTTAAAAGGGGATGATAAAGGTGGAGGCATTACCACTTCAAAATGAAGTTTTAGGAGCTTCTTTCCACCGTGTGGATTTGAAGGGCAAAAAGGCAGAGGTCACATCTCATTGCCTTATTGGAAGGAATCTGAATAGAGAGCAGGAGCTCTAACAAGAAAACAACTTTCTCTTAACCAGCACTGTCACTAAAATCAAGCAGAACTTTGGACTTGTGTCAAAACTACCTTTGCAGAGAAGAAAAATTTCAGTGTGCTCTTTCCCTAAACTCCTGCCCTCCAAAAAACAAAAGAAGAAGAAGAAGAAAAAAGAAAACGATAATGTTTCTGCAGGTAAAATCTTAGAGCCTTGGTAGGTGTCAAACAGGGCTCAAAAAATGCCTCCAAGGGGAAGCAGGGTAAACTGTACATTCCTACTTTCAAATATGAAGTGACCAAACTGGTGTGACAGGACTACTTTAATTACATATCAGCTTCAGCCTTTACCATACCCCAGGGTCTGCCCTTTTGATTCAGTGCAGTTCCTGTAGCACTTAACCTGCTCCTAAACACACAGGCTGCATCAGCAGTGCTATCAGCAGTTACAGCAGGGTGTCACATTAAGCCAGTGCTGTCCTAACAGCTGGGCTGTGCAAGTCCCCTGGGACACCTGTCTGCAGCACAGAAGGAGCTCTGTGCTCGTGTTCACAAAGCATTTCTTTGTGCTTGAACTTGGGTACTGCAAAGGGATAAGTTTTGCAGAAATATTTCTTTATCCTCATTGTACAGGAAAAAAGCAAGAATTCTTCTGGTGAGAGCACACGATGGTCCCTAGTTTCAATATAGATTTCAGGCATTGCCACAGATTTACTGTCATAGCTCTCTTCTTTGCCTGCTTTAGTTGTTCCTCAGGGATTACCACATTCTCCCCCAAAAGGACAAAGCCAGGATTAAGACTCAGGAGTCTGAGGGCTGGACCATACCAGCTGCCCTGCTTTGGACATGTATCAGCTATGGCAACTATCCCCCTGCTCTCAAGATTTCAATTAGGAACACATCCATTTGATCTCAAAAGGAGGTTCAGAAGATACCCTTCACAAAAGGCCTCAGGAGTCAGCTGTATCCCCTCTTCCCATTTTTCCCACTCCAAGAGAAAAACAGATATCCAACACCCTTGAGATACTTTAAGGTCTTGTGGGAAATGGGCTGGCACGTTCCTATCAAGCAGCAGCAGCAGGTCAGGACACACAGCTGACAGGTGGATCCTTATCACAAGGCAGCAGCACAGACATGGAGCTCCATTTCCCCATGGAGCCCCATTTCCCTCCCAGAGCTGAACAGCCAGTGGGTGAGCCTAAGATTCCCACAAGGTACAAATCAAAAACCCTTCTCCATGGAAAAAGGAATGCAATAAGGAAAATGTGTTGTCTGTCAGCATAAGTCACCTGGAGCAGCAATCTCAAGCACTTACATCTTGTCTACAGCATTTACTAAGATGTCAAACAGCCCCAACAATGCTGATAATCCCACACAGCCCTTTCAAGTGCCACTTAACACGTTGGAGTAAATGAAACATGAAAGCTGCAGTCACCCACTGGATCAGACTTCAGCTGCAAGGGGTACAGGATTCTCCAAGCAAACAAAGACAGGTGTTTTACAACAATCACTGTATAAAGTAAACTGTTTGGTACACGGCTAGACCAAGACTCTTTGAAAAATTACATACTAAAAAGTTTAAAAGTCTGCAGAACCAGAAAACATTTACACAAGCTTTGTGACATATTTCCCATGAAAGGACCTTCAGCCTAAGCAGCCTAGGCACTCCTACATGAGATACATCAGAAACACCAGCTCTGTAGTACAGACAGAATCCAAACATGTTCTGAAAGCACAGCTTTGAATATTCCCTGGTAATGCTTTGATCTAAAGGGACAACAGAGCTGTCATATCAGACTGGTCACCCTTGGGTTTGGGTGCTGCAGAGCTCACAGCTGTGATGTGGTGAGAGCTGTGGGGCAGTTGACATTTCACTTACAGATATGTCCTTGTAGAGATGCACCTGGTCAAACTCAATGCCATGAGTGATGAAGTAATCGATGACTGAAGACAGCAGTGTCATTTCAGGAAGAGAAAAAATGTCCATAAACTGCTTCAGTGATGGACCCTGGAAAGCAAAAAATGAAAGGGAGACATTAAGCCAAAATCACTGGGAAAAAAACAGTAAAACCAACAAAAAACCTCTTATCACTCAGCATCATCTGAAATATATTCCAGGCTAGCAAAAAGAAAACCACTAGTGTGGGAAGTTCAAGCCACTCAGCAAGCAGCCCTCTCTTCTCAACCAAAACACCAACCTTGAAGAGAGAGAGGTGTCTCCTTCACATAAATCATTAAACAAACTCAGCATCATTAATATCACAGGATGAAGATGGAGGAAGCAGAGAATCCCAGATATTTTTATTTCAAACTCTGGTTCCCACCTGGACTCTTGGCATTAATACACCTGCCAATAGACAATGCTCTGCTACAGCAGCAGACAAGGGCCTTGCTGAAGATGCTGCATTGCTCATCTAAACCAGACTGTGACACTGGACACAGGGCACCAAAGCTGCTCAATTCCAGTGAGGTTTCACAAGGCAGTGTAAGAATCACTCCAATAAGCCATTTGTCAATGCCTGTCTGTCACTACAGAAACACAGAGGAAAAGGAACTCCAGCCCACCAGCAGTCAAGTGGAAATGGACAATTACATCCTGTCTTAGGTTGCAATGCAAAATGTAACCAGCAGCAAGTATTCACCATCTGTTAAAACCAAGGGCATCGATCTTAATCTCTTCCATGACCCATCCCTCATAACTCTGGGGGGATATCCTCTGTTAATGGGCCAGCTGTTAAAGCCAAGTGAGGCAGTTTTCTTTATTTCTTCCAACCCATCCTCTATCCAGGGAGGTATCTTCTGTTAATGGGCCATTGAGTTCCACTGCATGACTGATAAAATGACATCATCCCACTGGGAGATGCTCCACTCAGGGGGAGGAGCCAAGCATTTCCTACCTAGATAAAAACTGAGATTTGGAACACCAAGGGAGCCTTTTTCCACTGGATTCCAGAGGAAGACCAGGTTCATGCACACCACCACTGGACCTTCAGAGGAAAACTATATCCTTCTACAGGACCACTGCTTCAACAGAACCACATCTGTCACTGCAGGAGGATGCAGCCACCATTTAATGGGGCTGCTACCAACACCTGAGTGACAGGATGTCAGGTTGTATTCTGACCCTGTCAGTGTTTTGGTTTCTTTTTTTATTACTGTATTTTTATTTTAATTTTCCTAGTAAATAACTGTTATTCCTATTCCCGTATCTTTGCCTGAGAGCCCCGTAATTCCAAAATTATGATAATTTGGAGAGAGGGGGTTTACATTTTCCATTCCAAGAGAAGCTCCTGCCTTCCTTAGCAGACACCTGTCTTTCAAACCAAGACACTTCCTGGCCAAGGAATATCTCCTCTTGCATTAGGCAGAGTTGCAGCTCTCACACACATTTGCAATTGCTATTGTCTATCAATCACAAACCTATCAGCAGGCCAAGAGCCAACTTTGGCCCCAGAGAGGCTTTCCAGTAAAATAAACTTTGTTTATCCTGTAGATACCAGATATGTGGAGAGGACTGCAGTGTCTCCCTTGCAAGATGAAGCTGGGATCGATATTTTCATTTTCCATCAATGAAGGTCCAGAATGGGGACAGTTACTAAGGTTCTACATATGGAAAGCAGTTTGGGAAGCACACAGACCTGCCCATGAATCTGGTCACCAGCAGTGCCCTGGCAATCCAGTTCCATCATGTCTGTGCATGAGCTTTGAGCAATCCAGGACTGGGAAGTTGCAATGCTGGATCATAGTACTGACCCACTTCAGAAAGTGATTATTAGAACTGTGTGAAAGACATGAAAGCAGCTCCTGAAAACCACAGAAGGTGCAGATGGTGGAAGCTGATGGAGCCCCTCCTGCCTAATGACAACCATGTGGTCCTGTCATGCCAGGATGTGTAACAAGAGAACATCTCTCCTTTAGTCCGGCTGGATAAGGGTGGCACGAGACCAGCCCAGTCTAAAGGCAATACCTGGGGCAACACAGATTGGGGTCAAAAGGCCAAAGGAACAACAAACAGTATTTTGCTTTGAGGTGTATTACCAAAAAATGCTCCAATCCAAAGCTATGTTGGTGTGCTGAGGGTTATACAATTTCCATCCACCCAGCATAGGCCAGTTTCACTTAGAGCAGAAAACAACACAGAGGGCCACATAGCACACATGGTGGTGCTGCTCAGGATACTCACTGAATCCTTCCAACACTTCTGTCCATTTTGATGTCTGGTTGCTATGGGAATATTTCTCCCATAGCAAAACCAAAAGTTTCAGTAAACAGCCTTCATCCTTTTTTCCTGTTCAGAGATTCTGGGAAAGAAGCAAGAGGGACAAAGACAGGCAGTTCCTACTGAAATAGCTAGGTATGGGATTTAGCAGAGTGCAGCAGTGTCCTGTTCTACCTCTCAATACCTGAAGTACAGAAGAGACAGGTAAATGTTCAGTGTTAACAGCAAAGATTTACCTTGTCAACTCTGATTTTGTTTTTGTGCTTTGAGTCATTTTTCTACAAGGCAAGTCCAACCTCTCCCAATTGCCTTCAGTGGTCTTGACTTCCTTAGGCAGACATAGTGACAGGACTCATGACAAAAGTTGGACTGTGCCTTCAGAATGTTACACGTGCTTTTTCTACAACCCCCATGAGATCTCCACCTTCATTACAGGCCATCACATGTAAAGCCACACCAGTTGCAGTGTCCAACCCTGGGAAAGATCTGTGCCCACCTACTGCAGGTGTTGGGATGCTGGCAGCTGTCCACACACTCCTGCTAACAGAGAACCAGGAAAACCCTTAAGGGAGAGTATTTACACACTTCAGCCATATCAGTTTCCACTTCTCTTGTTGCCTGTTAGCAACCTTCCTGTTGCTCATACAGAAACATCAGCATGGCAGACTGAGGAGAACAAATCAGACTCCTGCTAAAGGCTCACTCCTCCCCTGTTCACACCAGAAGTCATCTTAACCCTTCTTTCATCTTTCTCACTAATGTGGGAAAATATACCCCACTCAGTGGCACAGGTTGAGCAGGCACTGCTAAATGCAAATGCCATTAATTGCAAATACTTTTGTTCTCTTTGGGATCCACCTATAAGTTCATGGAGTCTATTACAGTACTAGGAGAGGAGATTCACCTCTTCACAAAGACTAAGCTGATATCTCTATTTCTGTGGCCAAATTTTTCAATACCAACTACAGGAAAGAAGAAAGCACCTTCTACATACAAAGCACAGAAAGGCACCTCAGCATAAGCACCTTGTCCTACAGAAGGCCAACTTGAAGTATGTTTCATGTTTACAATTATTTAAAAAGAAAAATAAAATCATCTCAAGTTTGGCATGAGTGAGGAGCGTTTCACAGGAGGAGGCCAATCAAGGGCAGTTTACAGACAGAGATCAAATTCTAAACAAAATGTCCTATTTCAAAGCTGGAAACATCATTGAGCTACAAAGAGAGTATATACTTATCCAGAAAGTAACCACTCAGATTAATTGCTCCCAAGAGAGAAAGAGAAAAATCACGAAGTGACCTTGCTGGAGACTTCACAGAGCAGACTCACAGGGATATTACCAGTGGAAGTGTGCCCTTCTCCTTCCAGCTTCCCCTAAGGCACCAGAATTAAGGCAAGAAACAAAGCAGTTCTGGGAGAAAGGATGTGAATGGTCACACTTGGCCACTGCACCACACGAGACATTCAAGGAAGAAAAATCTCTGCTAGTTCCTCTAGCTCGGGCAACCAAAGGATTTTTACAGCACCTACAGACAGAATGTCTGTATTTTACTGTTCCCTATATTCATGGACTACATCCCTAAAAATAATATCCCCTGAGCAGTGCTGAAGGAGTGTGGAGGGAGATCCTTAACATGAAGGGGGAAAAAACCCTACCCAAAACCAAAGAGAAAGGCATTGGAGCACCCCACTGCTGCTACACACGGAGACCCACTCCAAACAGCTCACTGCAAACAGAGCACTGCAGGCTGCCCCGGTAGCTTGGGAGCTAGATTTGACCAAGGAACAAGCAGAGAACATCTCTCTATCAGTTTTCAAAGCCATTCAGCTCTAGGCCAATAGCCCTGGTATTTAGAAATGCTTTGCAGATGTCTTTTAGATGCTAAACTGCTAAATAACCTCTGGGGCATATTCCCACTAGAACAAAAACACACACTGCAGCTCACTGGGGACCAAGCCTTTCCAAGGGAGGCTGCAGTCATTTACATGTGCATACAATTCCCTCTGTTTTCCAAGCTGTTCAAAGAGCTGCTGCTACATCCCAGCAGCCAAGGGCTTACAATACCTTGCCATAGAAGTCACTCATCTGGTACAGGGGGATGTGCTGTGTACCACCGTAGAGTTCAATCACCTCTTCATCAGGCACCGGTTTGAGCCCTCTAGACAAAAAACAACATAGTTTGTCAATAATCACCAGTCTGCATAGTGCTACAAACAGTGGAGAAAAAAGGATGGGCAAACAGGCTCTTTCTTAAAACTCAAAAATTCCTTCTGCTCAAAAGAGACAGGCAGAGAGCCTGACAGATCTAAAGATTCCCATAAAATCTTTCCCAAGACATTCTTCAGATACCTCATTTACTCCTACAAGTTAATTGAGGGGCTTTTTCCACATTCCAACAGGGTCCAGAGGCTTCTCTGTCTGCTGTCAATCTGCTGACAGGATTGCCCCACCGAATCAGCCCTGTGACCTGACTTGGACAGCACTGAGTAACTAACTTGGTTTGGAGATGTTGCTTCCATGAGATACATCACCTTTAATGAAAAGGTGTAGGAAAAGGGCTTGCTGAAAATGGGGTTTCCTTCTTAATCAGTCAAGATCTTGACTAAGACCATTCAACAGATAAGGTTGTTTTTCCCAAAAACACCAAAAACAGGAGTATAGATGATCTGTGCAGCTCATAACATCAGGTTATCTGACTGCTGCAGGTTTTGCCTCTTGCACAATTTTGATGACTGTTTGCTCAAGCAGTCAGCAACTTTCCCTTTCTCCTTTTCTACTCAGTTATGATACAGCATCTAAGAAGTTAAATGTTGCCTCAGTTGTGCTCAACAGCAAAGGGCAGTTTAGGACACTCCAAAAGAGATAGCTACAAAAAGACACTAGGGAAAAACATTAAAATGTGTTTTCATTAAAAATCTCTTTATGAAGCTGAAGTAAAATATGGGACAGTACAAAACCTCTGGTCCCCTCACGCCATAAGCTGGCACTCAAAGAAGCCAATTCTCTCTGGTTATGAAACTCCCTTTTTAATATTCTTAGAGTGTTTACTGTAACTGAAGCTTAACAGCAAAAGGACAGAGATCAAGGAAAAAAACACAGTGGCTTCCATGCTCAGGAAATACAACATAGGATTCACAGGAGATTTGCTATTGATATTTATAAATTTCTACTTCTTACACACCAACCCCCCCTCCTCTCTGGAGCAAGGTGTTTTCTCAGTCTCCAGTCTCACAACTCTTAAAAGAAAAATTTGCTCTGCACTGTTTCAGCCACTTATTCCAATGCATACCCAGCTCTTTCTGGAGAACTAAAGGAAAAATACGACAATCCAGGACTCAAAGTGAGCCCAAATTCTGATGCATTATTACTTTATTGGCACGTCTGTGTAGCTTTAAGATGTAATTTGCACACTCAGATCACTCTCCAGGCACAGCAGAGCATTGCTGGGATACACTCCTGCCTGGAAAAAAGCCCATGTGTGAACCACATGCAGAAGAGCCCTTTCATATTGGCTCTGTTTGCTCTCAGGTGCTAATCCAGCCATGCTGTAGCTGCAGCTAAAACACCACACAGTGTACGTGTGTATTAACCATTGCACCAGGTGTATCCAAAAAAAAGCTACAGGTCTTCCCACCCACACCTGGCTTGAAATGCTTGAGAAAAAATAACCTGGCAATTATATGCCAGGTAAGCATTTGAAGCAAGAGCAAACAGGATGAGCCAGACAAGATTGTGCTCCGCTCAGGAAAGAAGCAGAACAACATATACCATGAACATATAATCAGATGTAGAAATCCATTGTTGCATATATAAGCATTTAGAAAATTATTTTCAGAACTGACAGACCTATATGCAGTCCCCAGCTGGACATAATGGAAAGCATCAATCTTCATGAGAAGACTCTGTGACAAGGGATAGATATTTACTGTTAGAATTGGGTTAATGTTAAAATTTACACTGAAACCTTATTAAAGTTCCACACAAATGACATTCAGAAAATAAAGTTCAGTATGAGCATCCCACATCTATGCACTTTAGACAGCACTTATTCTCCAGCTACTTTCACACACACTTATTCATGCTATGACTTTTTATTGGCCTCTCTGGCAAAAGACCATCTTTCTATGAGCCAAAGTCTGTTACACCCCAGTTTGTAGACAGGGATGCAGTTGAAAAACAGGGACAACAATATTTCTGTGACTCAAGACAGTCTGTGCTTATCTCCCATCAAAAAAACATATATTCCAAAGGAGCTTTGTGTGCACAGATCTATTTCCCTCCACATTTATCTTAAGCAGCAATAAGTGGGAAAGTTTTACTTCAGAGCATAGCTGCACTCAGTCATTTTCCTAACACAAGAGCTCTCCCCTCCCCAGTAGCCATTGAAGGAAAGATGTTCAGGAGCACACCAGGCTGGTAACAGAGCTTTCCTTGCAATTTTACTATCAGACTCTCCTAATGATGAGCCATCCTTCTCCATCCATCATTCTGAAGCTGTAACACAGTCCTTGAATATGGAAAGCAGCCTCACACTAAACCCACATCACTCCACAGCTTGCACAAGGAACATAGCATCAAACTTCTTTCATCAGGATTCCATATCAGAGCATCTTGTTACACTGTGGGCAGACCTCCCAGCAATCCATCAGGAATGCAGGCAAATGTGCTGGAACTTTTACTTAAGACAGGCACCACCCATATTTCTGTGTGTTTTACAAACTCTGGTCCTGAGAAAAGAGAGTTCTCTACTTTCTACTCACTCAAAGCGTGCTTTGCTTGGCCAGGCCACTCGCCTGTGTTTCTCAGATATAGCAGCCAAAGATTTAAACAGAGAAAGAACCTTCAGTTTCCCACAGATCTACTTTTGCTTTGTAAGGCCAGAGGCATGAGTGGTCTGCTGCCATACTGTCTCCACAGTTAGGACAAAAACCAGAAAATCTCTATAGTTTTTTCTTTCATTCTCTATTTTCCCCTCATGCTGGAAAACAGCACACATATTGCAGCCTGCACTGCCTGCTTCCCTGAATTTGCTCAAATTCAATGTACAAGAAAGCTACCTCGGTGAAGCAACTTTCTCTGCTGTGCCTCCACCTGACTGCCTGGCTGCAGCAGCCAGCATGACATCACTGGACATCAGGCTTTCAGGGAATGGGGCCAAAGCACTGAAAAGGGTTAAAGCTAATGCCTGCACTCTGCTTGCCTGTGTTCCTAAGAAGTATGCATCTCAAGTAGCTTGGATCTTATTCCAGTCAGTCCTATTATTCGGGGTGGGGGGTGGGGAAGGCTTCCTAAAGCATTCTCCTGACAAGTCATTTCTATTATTAGAATAAGACATTATGCCTCTGCTCCTGGCAAGTACTTGTAGATGCAGGATTGAGTTTTGTTGTTTAAATTTCCTGAAAGACAGAAATGATCACATAAACAAGCTCCTTTTTCTATTAATTAGCCTGCGGAATTAATTGACTTTTAAATTGGCAGGGCTGTTTACCAGAGGCCATTGCTAGAATGTCCCGTTCTGCTGGAGGCCAGGCTGGCACAACAGACATCGTTCCTTGGGGAAGAACCCAAGCAGGGAAAAGCACAGCCACACAGACTCACTGATCATTTGGTGACAGATGTTATTGCAAGCAATGACATAAAGTATTTCCACTAAAAACATAACAGTGGAAGACAAAGCCCAGGAGAGTGAACTTTGTACAGCTTACCTTTTGTACATCATAGTGAAGTCCACGTATGGCAAACCCTGGAATGTAGTCATACTTCCCAAGCCCTTCTGGATACTGGGAAGACAAACAGTGACATTATTAAAGCATAAGCACCAGATAATCAAAAAAATAATTTAGTCCGGCCTAATTTTGCCCCTTCAGCAAAGCAAGTGGATGAATGGAGTAAGACAAAGAATCAGGATACCCAAAACTAGTTTTTCTCATGTAAGGGACAGTAGTGAAAAAGCATCAGATTCAGTGAGGACACTTCTCATAAGATCCACTCAATGCATATATTTGGCAAAGAATGGCACTGCAGAGCCCCTCTAAACAGAAAGCCACAATGAGAAAAAATGCATAAGCAGTCACCCATTGCAAACAGGGTGTCTGTTCTGGGACATGCATCATCCCATCAAACAGCACATGCCACGTCCTGCATAGCTTCAGTGTTGGCCCATGGTTTATGTTTAGCCACCATGTGCACCTCCAACCAGCAATCCTGTAGGCATTATTTCCATAGTTGAAGACAGCTGACCAGGGCTTTTTTACACTAAGACTCTACATTTATAAAACCTCAGGAATGTACATCATGTTAAAATTATGTCAAAAGAAATTAATTCTGCAATCAATGATTGTGAAATATTAAATTTATCTCAATACACTAAGTAACTGACATGTGTGCACAATGCCTGCACAAGCATGTCTGGGGTGTTGCAAAGACAGCAGCAAGCTTAATTGAGTGGAAATTCTTAGCACTTCATTACCTTGAATTGTTCTATTAGGATGTCTCTGGCAGTGTTGAAAATCATGGAGTGTAGTAAATTAGAATACTGTGCTAATGTGTAATCATAGTCAAAGCCATAGATCTCCACATCTCCCAGGCTGATCTCATTGTTAGCGTAGATGGCAGCGGGGTTGAGGAGATTGCAGACCCCTGGTGGAAGGAGATCTAAGGGAAAGGAAAGGGCAGAGGTCAGAGAAAACGAGAGCATCACTGAAGTTTAGACTTTTCATTCTGGATCTTACAGCAGCTGGAAATGCTGCACAGCAGCAGCAGAGAGCACAGAGCTGCTGTCCAAGGCTGCTGTTAGCTCACTCCAATAATCTCCCTGTGAAAAAACACACTGTGAAACCTCTGGCTGCACCTGGAGATAATGCTCTCTATCCATCTGCATAGTCAGACCGACCTTTTGTGTCAGGAAGCTGCAAAACAATGCCCCCTGGTCTTTGGCCTACATGAAGCAAAGCAGACCCGAGGTTTTGAAGTGTCAAATTTCTGTCTCAGAGCAGCTGCAGTTTCTGCAGGCTTCAATGTGATAAATCACCAGAAAAACACACACCCCTCACTTAGAACTCGCACAAGCAAACAGGCTAGCTCTCCTCTTGGAAAAGTCTGTTACTCCAAATCAGAAATTTTGATGTTTGTCTTTTGGCATTTTTTGTTTCTCACAGAGGCAACCAGACTTCACAAAGAAATCGTGCAAGTACCATTAAGACTCTTTAAATTTTTGTATTAATGGGCAGAAAAACCAAAGTTCTGTACAAACACCTACATGTACAAAATACCCCACACTAAGTTATGCTCCTGGAGCATGCAATGCTGATAGCAACAAGCAATCTGCTTTCCTCTGATAAACAGCTGTGGACACAACTCAGTCCTTGCATGTGGTTTGTCACTGTAAAGCAGGGTTACTGTTCAAGATGCTTGGGAATAACACTTTGCTCCCCAGACCACTGAGAAAATGAGGTTTAGTGACCAAACAGCTAAACTACCTATATATAGATCTCTTCCCAGAGCTAGTCCAGAGAGGAGAGCTTTTGCTCCACTGCAATGGGAGAGGCAGGAACAGATCTTCCTACAGGCTTCCCTCTCCATGAGAACTGTGCCTTGCAAGAAAGGACAATAAAAATAGTTCCTTGTAGTAGGTTGCCTGGTCACAACCACACTGGGGAACAGAGGGGAAGGAGACATTTCCCCCCTCCTCAATGATGGGTAATTTTCTCTTTGAATGATAGAAGAAGAGCAGGCATTTTCCAGATCCTACTCAGCATCAGTAGATAGGATTTTTTCTTTTCCTACCTTAACTTTTGGCTTTTAGCAAAACCCCTGTCCTGGTTCTTTAGTGCTTCCTTGCTATAAAACCAAGTTCCACCTGTGTCTGGGACAAAAACTACATTATTAGAAGGAGACACCAGCCCTTTCCAATAAAGACTTTGTCTGAAATTATAACAAGAATTTAGGCAAAAAGTCTGCAGCGTGAGCCCTAATTCGGAGAGGTAACCAAAGAAATAGATTCAAATATTTCAAAATGTTTCTTTCACAGGGGAAAAAATCACTATGTTACAAAACATACTCATCTTCCTCTCCTAACTGACTTCCATTTGGCCTTCAAATACAATTCACCAGATCATGTGGAGAGGAATCACTAAAAAATAGAGCAGTATATTAAGGCAGGAGGGCTGACTTACTGGCTACACTCCAGGAACAAAAGCTCTCTGTCAGTGCCCTGCTGGTGGCAAAGTCCCTGGAAGAGGCTTAGGAGAGCAGATGCAGTCAAAGTAATTTCCACTGAGATTTTAAAAGATGGGAAATGTAAATAGGATTCTGTCTTGGGTTGCAGGATGTAACCAGAAGTATGTATTATACCACCAGTTGTTGAAACCAGGTGGGGCCAGAACCCATCCTTCCCCCAGGGAGATATCTCCTGTTAATGGGCCACTGAGTCCCACTGCATGACTGATAAAATGACATCACCCCACTGGGAGATGTTCCACCCAGGGGAAGGAACCAAGCATTTCCTACCTGAATATAATCTGAGATTTGGAACATCAGAGCAGCCTTTTTCCACTATATTCCAGAGGAAAAAAACCAGACCCTTCTACATCACCACTGGACCTTCAGAGGAAAACTGCATCCTTCTACAGGATCACTGCTTCAACAGAGCCACATCTGTCACTGCAGGAGGATGCAGCCACCATTTAATGGCACTACTACCATCACCCTGTGACACGACGTCAGGCTGTATTCGAACTCTGTCAGTATTTTATTTTTTTGTATTACTGTATTTTTATTTTAATTTTCCTAGTAAATAACTGTTATTCCTATTCCCATATCTTTGCCTAAGAGCTCCTTAATTTCAAAATCATAATAATTTAGAGAGAGGGTGTTTACATGTTCTAAGAGAGCTCCTGCCTTCCTTAGCAGATACCTGTCTTTCAAACCAAGACAGATCCAGATGATCACAACTTTCATCCTTTCATCATAAATGCTCTTTGCACCATAAATAAACAGAGTTCCACTTCGTGTCCCCACCTCCAGTCAACTTGTGGAAATACTTTTTCCTAAGCTTACATTGGGATTTGCTGGGTGTTATTTTTCTTCCTCAGAAGGAAAATGATGACACAACCTTAATCACATCTCAGGGGAAATGTGCAGGGCTTTTCTCTCCTATTAAAACACTTTTTTCTTTTTATGACATACACCCAACTTGCTGCTACAGTGTCCCTACAGAGAGGTCAAGCTTTCCCAACATTCCCCTTTGCTGTCAGATTCAGGACAACACCTTTGGATAGCCTGAGAGCATTACAAAATACCACTGCCTGAATCCCCCCCTCTCTTTTCACAAAAGACAAGAGAATCTTCTAGATTCAACCACACATGCCAGCCACAACTTTTGCAAAAATACCATCAGGAAAAGCTAAGGGAGCAATGGGATTTTATAACAAGGACAGGGCACTCTGAGCTTCACCAAGAAGGTTCTATCTGTGATCAGAAGCATAATCAGTTACTGTGCCACAGCACGATTTATGAAGTACATTTAGAGCCACTGAGGGAAGCAATGCTCCTCCCTGCCAGCCCCAAGGTACAGAGCCTCTCTGCTGTCCTCTGATACCCTCTTGCCCTGGTCATTCTTCCCCATCCATGTTTTGTCACTCACTCACACAGCATGTTCTCTCTTACCTCCTAAGCGCCAAAAAAGGATGCACTCAACAGCCAAAATTATTTACACCCACTGTTTCACACACAATGTATTCCCTACATTCACCACACATCTCCTTGCTGTGCTTCTTATTCCACATCACTCACAACTTGTTCTGTGCCCCCCATCATCCTACATCTTGAATTTACAGTACTTTCAAAGTCACTGCTCTTCTGGGAAGGAAGAGATCTCTGAGCTACAGTGTAGAGATTCATGGTGCATGTTTGTCTCAGTGTAAATGTCCTTTTGCAGCACCCTCCTCAACAGAGCTGCAGGTCCCCATCTCCTTAAACTCATGTAGTCTCCATGCAGGTTCCAACTACAGCAGGGAAAAGACACAACCTGGGAGCACACAGCAAAATCAGTTTCGGTACAAGAGCCCAGACATGCCTCAGGGTTACTGAGCCGGGTTTCAAGAAGCTTGGTTTAATTGTCTTTGGTTGGGGGTTTGGTTTGCTTTTTTGTGGTGTCTTGTTTGTTTGTTTTTCAAAGATAACCTCCTGGGTGGTTACCAATCCTTAGTGCTTACTCAGGTCCTGGGCTACAGGCTTGGGCACTGCTGCTCTGCTGACACTCCACACGTAATCTGCCAGGGATCTTTGTCTCAGATTTCCTGGCAATTGTCAAATCAAAACAAACAGACACCCACCAGAAGCTCATGAAGATGCCATTTTTCAACAACAATAGCTTTTGTTTTTCCTCTTTTCTCAAGACACCATAACAGTTTGCTGGACAGATATGATAAATTAAAGAAAACAACCACACAAAACAAAATGAAGACCAGTTTTGGTTATTAAAAAAGAATAATAATCCCAACTACTCCTTCTGTATGGGTCCTAGCTAGAAAGGCAGGCAGTATCAGTTAGTCAGTGCTTACTCAGCACTTCACCCAGGAAGTCGGATCTAAGGGAGAAGCAGTGTGAGTACATCGGAGGACGGTGTGGAAGAAGCTGCTCTTGCTCTGGATGCAGCCCCAGGAATCTGCCTGCTTGCACAATTTGCTCCTGTTTGCAACTCTGACAGCTTTTAGGGAAGTGCCTGCATGTCCACGGCACATGAGGAAATTCAGCAGCAAAGACAGACCACAAGAAATTGTGTTTGATCTGGTGCATCCCTTACACCTGGATGTAAATGCAAAGTAAGCACACATCTCCTTCATCTTCCCACTGTGAGAGCCTCGACAGCTGCTTAAATCAGAGTGTCTCCACGAGAGTACAGGAGTCACTTCCCAGGCAATAACCCACATTGTTAGAAAGCAATAACCCTCAATCCCCAACAGGAGAGCAGAGATGGAAACAAAACAAGGTAATTAACTGTGAGCAGCCACTAGAGACACCATCTGGCCCCTTCTGATGTGAAAAACGCTCTGGGCAGGAGGTGCCAAGCACGTCTCCTGCTTTTCAGAGCTCCCGGGGTGCCAACAGCATCCTGCAGGAAATACTCCTGCTCCCTCAGCCTCAGATCCAGCACGTTAGTGAAGAATTATACACAAACAAGGCAACCCACCCGCATCTCTCACACCCTTTGTACTCCCAGAACCCAACACGGCAGACATCTGTACTAACTTCTTCCTAAGACAAGCAGGGAAAAGAAGGGTACAGAGAAGCAGATGGCCATCATCCTCCGTGTTCTTCATGAATCAAAAAGTTTCCCTTGTTCACACTAAGTTGCTTTCTAAAGACAAACTGCCAGTTTTCCTCCCTTCCAAGTATCCCTTTATCCTCTTGAAGTGTTGTTTTGTGCCATTTCCTGCAAAGCACTCCCACCAGGCAAAGCAGATCCTTCTACCAATAGGGTAGGAAGGGAAAAATATTATCTAAAGACCATTTAATTTCAGACCTTGGATTTATGCCATTATGCCTAAATACTTTGGGATTTCCTGCCAATTAAATCTACATTAACTAAAAACTATATTTAAAAATATAATTTTATTCCGAAATTACATTTTTAAAATATACAAAGGCATTAGAGAAGTGATACAAGAGTTCTTCACAAGAAAAAATGGATTATATCCAAGAAAGCAGAATTGGGAAGTTTACATAACTGGTCACTCTTCCAGTTCTGGCTGTTCTCACATTTAACCATGCTCAAGCTTGTCATGCAGTGGCAAGAAGTCTGCAAAAGTTCCCTAGGAAAGCTGAGTTAGTATAGCTGCTGTTAACAGATTTGGAACATCTAGTAAAAAGCAAACATTTACTTATAGCCAAAGCATCACAGGCTTGGCAGTCCCCTTCCTAGAGTGCAAGACTTCAAAGCTTACTGAGAGCTTATCAGCCTTCCTTGACATTTATCAGACCAGAAAACAGCAAGTCTTGCTCAACTCCATCCCTCCGACTAATGTGAGCATACTTCTCCTTTTGCCAAAGGGAAAAAAAAAAGCACAGTAAGTGCCTCAAAATTTTAGCCTCAAATTTTTACAGGTAATGAAATTTGGTAATAAGAGTCAGTGCTGCAATAGGCAGGGGGGATAATGAAGAGAATGGTTTCTCTTGAGTCAGCACTGAGAGGAGGTTTTACCTTAGAGGCACTCTTTGTGTAGCTACATTGTGCTGCCATTTGTATCATCCCACCCCAGCCTGGCAGAGCACAGATGTGTTTATACAGAGTTGAGAACTCCTTGTGCCTCTGGCCCCAAACCTGCACCACTCCTGAGCTTTACTGCACAGAAACTCATCCTGCACATCCTGCCCTGTCCTACTCAGTGCAAAAATGCTCCATGGATCTGGTCCTAAGCAAGGCTGATCTGAAAACACACAATGAATTCTCCTGGCAGAGACCTCTCTCCAAACCAGTGGCAATAACTGGCAACACAGGACAAGGGACTGCACAAAGGTGGCGTTCCAGAGTGGGAAGAAGAAGGAGGCACCACAGGAGCCTGCCCAAATTCAGTGCTGGGCAATACTGAGAAGCCAAGCACAGACATTCACCTTCACACCAGAGTGAGAAATCAAGCACTAAGGAACAGACTGATGCCACAATCTGCACGACTGTTTAGTCATCAAAGCAACAATTAAAACCAGCTTGGGCCAAATCCTTCTCTTCCTGACAAAATTTGAATAACAGCACAGTCTTGAAATTTTAGTTTGGGGAGTGACTCTTTAAACAAATGAGTGCCTTATTCAACATATCTGATGGCTTAATATCTGAAGGTTTGTGAAGAGTCTGCTCTGTAACACCTGGGCTACTTCACCCGACTTCATTTGGCATTTACTCCTGCTGATTACTGTTCCACCTCAATTAATAACTGTATCTCTTGCATCACAACAGAGTTATGTGAACACAAACTTCACAATCTCACGTAGCAAAATCGTTTTGCCAAGAGACTGTGACACAGCCTATTAACACACATCTGCATTTATGGTTTCAATCCCATTCTGGAAAAAAAAATAATGCCTTTGAGGATAGCAAGGTCCAAACAGCAATACAAACATTGTACACTGGAATTTTTTTCAAGTAGTGGGGCTTAAACCCCAACTCAGTCTTGGAGGGTATTACCAAAGCTCCAGTCCTCTGCCAGCATCTGTACTGCCTTCATCAGCGCTGGGAAAGGAGCTCTCATCCTGGAATGCAGCAGGCTGAGCACCTCATAGATCAGCAGCCAATTCCTTTACCTTTGTGCCTCATGAAGGACTCGAGATTTTATGCTAAATCCAGTAGACTGGAAGATGGGGGAGGAATGAATGACAAACCCTGCCGGTCTCAGAACAGGGAGAAAGTTTTTCCAGATGCCTATGGCTGACTGCTGCCCTTATCCAAGCCCTAGGTAAACAAAAGCTAAGGGAGAGTTCTGTAAGAGCAGGCACAAACTCACACTTCCTAGCTCTCTACAGTGCTTACCTTCAGCATTCCAAGAATCAAGAAACCAACAGGAAAAAGTTCCTGCCTTCATGTCATTAAAGCTATTTTTAGGAGACTTTAATACAGTGGAGGTCTCCTGCTGCCAAAAAGACCACAATCTTGTTTTATACACAAACAGATTTGGCGAGGAGTCTGAGTTTTCTCCTCCTTGGCAAGATTTCAAAGTACCCGACAGAGCCAGGTAACTCCTTAGTCAGAGAAGCAAAAACGCACTTATGAGCAAAAGGTGTGACACGTGGAACACAAAGTGAGCTCAGGACCAGGACCCATCCCGGGAGCTGCAGCATCAGTATTCTCCAGGCTCACCCTCGTGCCAGTGGCGACTTGGACTCGTCGCCCTTTCACTCAGCATCCCCATCTATTTGTCCTAGTCCAACCACGATTCCGTATGCCAGTCAACGGCAAACTGGAGAAAAAGGCTACAAGTCCTTCATTTAGACCATTTGCCATGGCAATGCCCACGATATAAGAAGGCTAGTTTTGAAAAGTCCCATATACTCTGCATGTCCTGCAACGCTGAGTCCAGCCGGGGAATCTGCACAGGAGGAAGCCCAAGACGGGGAGAGGAAGATCAAGTTTATTTCAGTGAAATAAAACCATCCCAGAGAGCCGCGGGCGACGAAAGATGTGGATGGCATCGCCGGGGAGAAAGGCTCTGACCCGGCAGCTGCACAGCACGGGCGGGGAAAGGCACCGAGACGCAAAGACGNTCACGCCAGGCCCCGCCCCCGCCCCGGCCAATCAGGAGAGGCGCTGGGGGGGTCACGTGGGCGCCCGGCGCGTCCTTCTGTGCGGCCGCGCGCGGAGCCCTCGCGCGGGAGGTGAGCGGTGTGTGGGGCGGGGTCGCGCGCGGCGGGCGGGNTATGCCAGTCAACGGCAAACTGGAGAAAAAGGCTACAAGTCCTTCATTTAGACCATTTGCCATGGCAATGCCCACGATATAAGAAGGCTAGTTTTGAAAAGTCCCATATACTCTGCATGTCCTGCAACGCTGAGTCCAGCCGGGGAATCTGCACAGGAGGAAGCCCAAGACGGGGAGAGGAAGATCAAGTTTATTTCAGTGAAATAAAACCATCCCAGAGAGCCGCGGGCGACGAAAGATGTGGATGGCATCGCCGGGGAGAAAGGCTCTGACCCGGCAGCTGCACAGCACGGGCGGGGAAAGGCACCGAGACGCAAAGACGAGAAAGCAGAAAAAAAAAAAAAAAGGATGGAAAGGCCGGCGCCGGCAGGACGTGGCAGCCCCCTTACCGTAGACCAGCTTCTTCATCTCGTGGTACCTGGCCCACAGGTAGGTCTTGGTGTCGGCGCCCTCGGCCGGGACGGGCTGGCCGCCGACTCTGCCGGGGGCCGCCGGGTGCTGCTCCCGCGGCTGCCCGTGCCCACCGTCCCCGGTGCCTTTGTGCCGGCAGCTCTGGCAGGACACGGCCACGTTGAGGAGCCAGGGGGCCGCGCCACTGCCCCTCCGCAGCGCTGCCGAGCCCATCACCGCCATGGCCCCGCCGGACGCCNGGGCCGGGGCCTCTCCTCTCCTCGCCCGCCACCGGCTGCGGCCACCGTGTGACTGCGGCACGTCCTGTCCCGCCTCTCACACGGCCTTCTCTGTTCTCTCCTCCACCCGGGAAGGGCGAAGGTGCCGCTGCCGCCCGGCCATGCTGGTCAGCGAGAGATTGAAGCGCTTTTTGAGGTTGGTGCCCGGGAAGCGGCGCTTTGGCTTTTACAGGTTCCTGCCTTTCTTCTTCGTGCTCGGCGGAGCCATGGAGTGGTTCATGATCAACGTCCGCTTCGGCAAGGAGACCTTCTGTGAGTGCGGGGTCCCGTGACAGCAGCGCGGGGTCAGCGGGGCCGGCCCCGGCCCGCACCTGCGGCCACACGCTGCTCCTGCTCGGGCACGGCGGGGCACCTCCGCCTCTGCCTCCCCAGCAGCAACAAACACAATTCCTGGGCTCAGAGTACTGAATAAAATTTTAGCTGAAAGAGGGTACATTTAGATTGGATATTAGGAAAAAAATTCTTTCCTTTGAGGATTGTGAGGCCCTGGCACAGGTTGCCCAGAGAAGCTGTGGCTGCTCCGCCCCTGGAAGTGTCCAAGGCCACGCTGGAGAAAACTGGTCTAGCAGAAAGTGTCTCTGTCCATGGCAGGGGATGGAACGGGGTGATCTTTAAGGTTCCTCTCAACTCAAACTATTCTGCAATGATTGAAAAAGATGCATGAGGTTCGCCAGCATTTAAGCAGAGGTGTGGCATCATCTGAAACTTGACTTTTACAACTTAAAAAAATATGTATGAAAATGGCTCATGAGAACTTGGCTAATGGAATTTAGTTTATATAAGTCAAAGCATTTATTTTAATGTGACATTCCTCCCTTTAATAAACCCTGCTAGAAGTTTTTGTGTGCTTCACTGAAAGGATCAGCTCAACTTCATGTGGTGTTAGGGAGCGGGGAGGCAGGAAGAATGGGAAGACCATGGAGATGGGAAGATTCCTGTGTTTTGCTTATATAAAAAAGACTAAAATATTGAAGTTGGGCTGGAAGCCCTCAGGCATTGAATTCATGCCTATTATTTAATCTCCCTTCAGGTCGTTAGGGCATTTGTAATTTTAACTACCCTCGTGGGAAAGTAGACAAGAAACAATTATTTTGCACTGGAAACTTAATTTTCCTAGAAAAAACATTTCATTGGGACTGATGGGAAGAACTTTAGCCTGTATGGGAGAGAGAACATGAGCTATTTTAAGTGGTAATAAGGATTTCTGTTGGCTTGAATTTCCTGCTGCCTATGTCAGTCAGCATCTGTAAGAGAAGTTTGGATTGAAAAGTTTAAAAAGAGATGACAGGATCCATGTATTTAACACCATCTTGCACTGGGGAAACTCTAATATAAAACATATTTTTCTGCAGATGATGTTTACCGTAGGAAACAATCTGAAAGACAGTATGAGGCAAAGATGGAGAAAGGGGAATTTTAGCTGAAACTCTTCAAGGGAGAGCTCCTCACTGCTTCAGCTGTTCAAGTGCCAAAGCAGCAGCCACTGCCACGTTGATGGCGGGGGAAGATGTTGGCTCTGCAGGATGAACTGTGATCCACACGTTTGTGTAATACACTCAGAGGGTTTGGGCAGTTCTTCCATATCTGTAATATTTGTATTTAAATGAAGTGAAAATTTCAGTGTATTTGGGCCTCTGCCACTAATTTAATGTTTGCTTAGTGTTTCTAAATAAACTAAACTGAGTAAACAGTCTGGCTCTTGGATTTGTTTGCTTGGTGAAACACCCCCCTTGTGACAAGAGCAGTGGGAAAGAAACATTATGGTGCATCCATCTCAGCATAATGGAAATTGTAATTTTGAGTTAGTTTCTTTTGTACTTACAGGAGCTGCTCTGCCAGCTGATTTGTTTTCTTTGCAATGTGGCACAATTTTAAGAGAGCACAGATTTACTGCTCAGTGTTTGCTCAGCCCACAGTGGTTGGAAAGTGCCCATGTCTGACAGGGACCAGAGTAATGTGCAGTATCAGCCCTGAGTCCTGGGGTGGGAATGCTGTCCCCAAGGCAGGAAAACAGGGCTGGCTGCTGTGTCCCAGCAAAGTTTGCTCCCTGCACAGTGACAGCAGGAGCGTGGCAGGGTCGGTGTTTGGTACACTGTAATTGTTGAGGATCCCATATTGATACAATTGCTTAATTTCTGAGGGTAGGGGTCGGGCTGAAGGTGCAACAAAGAAGCCAATTCTTAAGACCAGCTTAAAGCCAGCCCCGAGGAAGTTCTTGCCCTTAGATGTGCTCTGTGCTGCCTCCTGTCAGCCTCTCTAAGTCTTCATCAACTGCAGAGACAGGGGCAGCTCTGTAGAGGTCAAGGTGAAGGGGAACCTTTGTGTTGTGCCTTCCAAAGACTTGGTCTGGAAGATTAGTGCTACTTGTGTTTTTGAGGGATAAAATAATAAATATTCATATAAAGTCAAATGTTTTGACCAAGCAGCAATTGAATCACTTGAGGAAAGCTTCTAGTTCACAATAAGAACCTTTGACTTTAGTTTCAAGGTAGAGCCCAAAACCTTGTGAACAAGCTGCTTTTTGCAGTCACAGAGCATCATGCTGAAGTCAATCTTGACCATAGCTGCACATTAAAGAATAAAGCAAAAATAAAAAAGCCAGATTTTGAAAGCTGCTGAGCTTTAGCTCCATCTGATTTTTTTTTCTTGAGCCCTTTGAAACTCTCTCAAATTGTTTTCAAAAAACAAATAAGCTTTGCAATATATGGGGGTTTTTTCAAGCAAGAGCCCTGTGCCCTAGTTATTTCTCAGGACTCAGGAGCCTGATGTGAAAACTTCCTGTGGCTTCCCTTAAGCACTCCTGTAAGAGTAGCAGTGTTCCACGGACAGTTGTGAGCCAAGCCCAGCTCTCACTTCAGACCTCTTGCTTGCATTTTGCAGTGACTGTTTTCCATTGGCAGCTGAGAGTGCCAGGCACAGCCAGAAAGCTTCTGGGATGTCTCCAGCCAGGCAAACAGAAAGGGAGAGAGGCTGCAGTCACTCACAAGATGTCTGGTGTCAGGGAGTTTTGTGTCACTGATCCTGGTGACTGCTGCAAGAATAAAATCCTCTGAGTTGGCATAGTACCATTTCAGGCAACACAGATCTGTTATGACAGAACATGAAGCTTGACATTTAGAAATCTGAGCTGCAGTCTCTAATTCTCAGTGTGTTTGCTGGTGCTGACCCTTTGGCATTTTTGGATTTTGCCAGTCTCTCACTAATGCTGGAAATCAGAATCAGCTGCAACTCCCCATTCTAGAATTCCAGCCCATTCCACAGCCGAGCACATTAGGGGATTTAGTATCAGTTTTAAACTACACCCATCTTCAACAACCAAATTCTTCATTTGGTTTTGCAGTTTTGTTCCTGCTGACTCCTAATTCTGTGCTCTTTGCCTTCCCCAGTACTCTCTGACTCTTGTATCCCTTCCTCCCATGCTCCAGCTCCCCCATCCATCTGCTGTGGCAAAGGGAACAGGGAGGAAGCGAGAGCTCTCCTTTGGCTCAGCACTCAGGGAACACCGTGTGGCTGTTCCAGGCTGCTGGAGTGAGCCAGGGTCACAGCTTCCACTTCAGCCCTGCCAGCCCAGCGCTGAGCACATCACTTCCCTCTGCAGGGAATTCAGCAGAGGATTCAGCAATTTTGTGCACTCAGAGCCAAGAGGGAGCTAAGTACATTTATGACTGATCTTTAGTATCTCAGACAGAAAATAAGAGATGGAGGATGATTAGTTTCCTCTGGGCAACTGCAACAGAAGGGCAGAAGTGTTGTGAAGCTGGCAGCCTGTGTGAAAGGCAGCATTTATCCCCCAGGCTGAAAACGTGGATGTGTGTTAATTAAATAATGCTGTGTTCTGACTGCTTAAATAGCTCTCTGTAAATTTCATGCCAGGCACCTTGAGAGGTTCCTATCACTTAATTTTTCTTGCAGTTTGTACACAAAATTTCTATCCTTGGTTCTAATTTAATTGTGTAAAAGATGTTTTTTCCATGTTACTCATCTAATTTCTTCTATTAAACAGCTACATGGAAGACAGTCCTGAACCACATTAGCTTCCATATGAAATTAAGGTTTGCTGTTTATTTTCAAACCAATTAATAAGGGGGCATCTGGGACTGACAATCTTACCACCTCCACTCAGTTGGTTCCCAATGCTTCACAGATTTTTCAAGGTTCGCTGTTCATGCTCGTTTATAGCTCAGTTTTCAACATCACTGTTCTTATCACCTACAGGCACATCTCAAAATACACAAAACAATAGAAAAAGGTTATTTTATCCACACATAAGCACACACGTACCAAGGACTTGAGAACATCTGGATCAGCAACAGCCAGAATTACTTGAAATAAAATCATAACAGAAGTCTTAATGGAACACTCACACCTGGTTAATCCAAAACACTTTGCAAACTATTTTTATTCAAATTAAAAAGACTCAGGTAAACAAAGTGATGGTACATACATGTTATAAACCTGGTTAGCAGCTCAGCCTTCAGGAGTACAAGATCTAATGAAAAGCTAAGCATGGATAAACCAGGTACAAAAACATATGCTGAAAAAAAGTCACCAACATCAACGTTTTGAATTTTTACACAAACAGTAAATTTTCTCATGGAAGGGAAGGACTGAGGAAGAGAACAAATAATTCTTAGTTGTCTCCAACTGGTTTATGAAAATACCTGTCCTAGTTTTATCTATTTTCCACTCTCACAGAAGCCAACCATTGCCCACACATCCTTTTATTTTAATATGAAAGTTTTGTTTATGCCAGTACAATGAACGGCAGTGAAAAACAGATGAGGGGCTCAAACACCCACAAAGAGAGAAAAAGAGACAGACAGACATGTCGGTTTTTGTTTTTTTTTTCAAACCAGAGTGAGAAAATTTTCTTTTGCTGGTTTTGAATTCTAGACTGTAGCCATTATATCCTAAATTTCACTGCAATCGACTGAAATGCCTCCAGTATAGAGAGAAACGATTTTGAAATAAATAAGGCTTAAAATAATTGATCAGGGCCAGCCCAGTGGCTTAGTGGTAGTGCTCTGCACTGCCTTGAGGAAGGAGCCAGGTTTTGTTTGCACTTCCAAATCTCTTGCTCCTGGGCCAGAAAGAGCAGTGAAAGGAGGGATTCAGCTGCTCAGCAGGAGAGAGCCAGTGCTGCACATCTGCTCATCACTGACCTTCAGATAAATTAAACATCTGAGTTATACAGGCTCCAAAGGGAGTCCCATCCAGTCCTCAAAAGAAAATAAATAAAACAATAATTTAATTAAAATTCATCCCAAGTTCTTTGGTGTAATTTTTGTTAATGCTGAGAAGTAGGAGAATCTGGTGGTGTATTAGTACAATCCATGATAGTTCCAAATGCTCAAAAACTAGGATTTTGCTGCCTGATTCACTTCAACATCCCATCTTTGTGGCTAAAAACTACAAAACCTGTGGTAACTTCAACACATTTTATAAGGGTGGTCTAAGACTATTCAATTTCTACTTTATTAAATAAAATTGGTAATTTACAAAGGCCAGTAAAGAATTTTCTTTTTTTGTACCATGGGTGCGCTACTTGTAGAGTTCAAAATTGTCCTTTCCCTCTATGTTGTTTTGTTCCATTTCCTTCACATCCATTGCACATCTGACCTAAACTGTCTTTAAGTGCCTATTTTTAATTACCTGGGGTATTCTGTGCAATGACTGGAGGATTGCAATAGGACAAGGAGAAGAAGTGGCCAGTAAAATTAAATCACAGTTTATACTTGCAAGTGTCACTTCCCTCATGAGTATTAATTACATCACCAAAACAAACCCCAAGATATCCAGTATTTGAAGGAAAATATTTAATTTAACCTTCTGCCAAATATGCTGAAATGAAAATGTTCTGTGCTAACAGACTTTAGAACTCATTTCCACATGATGAACATCTCTAGCATATATGAAGTGTATCAGTAAATCAATTCATTCCTGCTGACTTCCCAAATTCATAGAGCTTTCCCAGTTACTTAAAGCAATCCAAAAGTATTAATTCTTTTTCCAAAATTAAATAAATGAAAGGATTTACCTTTAAACAAGTAACTTTGTAGTCCAAAAGGTTGGTTAGTTATGAGGACAAGTAAGTCTTTAGCAGAAGGCAGCCACAACCTTGAAATTTGGCAAGAAGAGTCAATATCTACTTTACTTAGATAAAAAAAGAAAAAAACAAAACAAAACAAACCCAAACCCTTTGAAGGCTGCAATGCAAGTACTCTATTTCTCCAATGTACTGGGTATGCTGACCTTACACATACCATACAGCAGTATTTTACTTTCAAGTTAATATAAGCATCAAATTTCACTCAAATTTGCATTGCAAAACTTTCACTAAGGTTAATGAATACACTTAAAGAAAGCATACAAAAATGTCTTACAATGCCCAATCATGAACCGAGTATGTGTGAATTAAAAAAAAAAAAAATCACATTACTTCACTAACAGAACAAGTCCACTTTTCTCCCCTAACTTACCTTCCAAGACCTGGGCTGGTTCCGAGTTCTGCAAGCCTCTTCCAGCACAGAAGGAAGATCCTTCAGGGAAGAGCTTCCCTGCCCCACTGCTGGGTGTGGGGACATCGCAGAACCCCCAGCACAGGGCATGGCAGATGAAACTCTTCCCCTCTAAGGGCCTGCCAGCACAGGGACTGTGTTACTGATTTAGGATCACAATGGCCTTGGCTACACAGTTAAATAACTGGACAGGACTGGACAACATGAGCAATCGAGACACCCTTATCCCGTCCACACCAGCACTTCCAGGGCTGCTGTGGCCCACTCAGCCACCTGTGTTGACTTGGAATGCCAATTCTCCTTAGTGCCAAAGCACATCTTACCTTTAGCTTCTTGTAAGAGATCCTCCCTGTTCACACCCGAGCAGCTCTGCCCGAAGTGGCCAGCACACACACAAGCACAGGTACACACATTCTTATAGGATGTAAACTATGACTAATTCACATTCCACTGTATCAATCTGTAAATACTTTGTTTTCCTTTTTTTTTTTTTAATATAAAAACAATGGCATCAGATTCTCAGCAATAAAGTATAAGAAAGATGAATCCTTGACTACACTCAACCAATTATGAAATCGCCGTTCAAACAAAGGAAACATATGCAAAAAATCCGTGTATTTGATAAAGTCAACTTAATATAACAAAAAGTGAAATATGCTTATTAAAAGTGTCCTTATATAAAAATGGTCTCGCAATGTACAATAAAATGCAATACAAATTATTGTTGGTTCTCTCTCCCCCACCGAGTAACTAAACCAGCTATTGTCCCGGGAGCTCCTGGCAGGAGTGCTGTGTGCCTACACGTTCTCCAGGTTGTAGGCCTGGCGGATGTTGAGCGTGTCCCGCAGCATCAGGTCCCGCAGGCGCCACAGCGCGTCAGCCATGGTGGTGTGCGCCCCTTTGCTCTTCAGCCAGTGCGAGGGCAGGCGGCTCTCCTGCTCCTTGGACAAGTGCACATCTCGCCTCCGTGCTGCAAAACCCAATAAATGGGCCAGTTACCTACTGGTTTAGCCTAGAGAAAGGCAAATATAGCTCTACAATATAAGATACTTGTCACAGCGGTGGGAGTTTGCACCACTTAATTAGTGGTTTGTCTCAGTCTCTTCTGCCTTCACTCAGAGCCAGGATTTAAAAGTACATGAAGGAAATGGATTTTCTCATGTTCGGGCTTGGTTGTTTATTAAATCTTATCACAAGTACAGAGCGCTCAGCAGCACTTCTAGCTACCTGCTAGAAACGAGGAAAATCAAGGAAGATCCAGCTGCTACAAGGTCTCTTAAAGCCAAACAGTCCAATAGAGAATTAACCTATATTATTATATTAACCTATATTATTTATCCTTTTAACCCAAAAACCAAATTCCCACAACCCTCAGTGTGATACTGACTGACCAACCAGAAACTACAAGCTGAAACCCATGAAGAAGGAAGATGAACACTGAAAAAGACACCACCCAAAATCCTCCATCTTGTCCCAGACCTATTACTATACTATAAAAACCTGAAATTTAAAACCCTTTACCATGTGAAAGTACACACTTCTATTTAACTACACACCTGTGATTTTAACTTCATCACTCAAATTTAGAAGCCTTCTGCAAGGCTTCAGGTCAAAAGCAGTGTTCTCCAGGGGGTCAGTTTCAGAAAACACAGAAAGCTCGAAAACCCCAGGTTACTGGGATCCAACAGATACTCTACTTTTGCTCTTAATATTTAAGCCCATACCATTGATTCTTAGGTTTATAACACACTGGTAGAATTTGCCTCTGCATAACATATATATTCTCAGTCTGTTGATGTTTCTTCAGGAATTAATTGCATGTATATATTTTAAAAAGCAAACAACAGATTTAGTTCGCATTTTCTACGAAAGTAAAAATAATGGATTACGAGGAACCCAAAACCTTACCTGCAAGGGTCTGGTCCCACTTGCTGATACTGTTTGACTCAGCACTGAGCCCCTCAATGTATTTCAGGTAGGCTTCAGAATGGAGGAGCCTCTGTGTCTTTGGTGGAGGGGAGACAAACATGGGGGTGCTGGGCTGCTGCATCACGGGCTGGCTGGCAGGGCTCTGCCCGGGGTATGGCGGGGGCGCCTGCTGGCCCGGAGGGCCCAGGATCCCGATCTGAAAGGCAAAGCCAGCCAGGGGTCACACCCCACAGGTCACACCCCAGCCTCGGGGCAGCCTCAAGCAATGAGTTTAAACTGAGGTTATCTGCAAAAGCCTGAGAAAATTTCCCTGGAGACGCCCACTTTGGCCAGGAGATGCACAGAGAGAGGAAGTGCAAACCAACCATTCATACTCAACAGATATTGTTCATATTTCTGATTTATGTAAATATACTCTGGTTATCATCACCATATCTCTTCTAATCTTAATTACACCTTTTATCTCCTTTTTATTTCATGTTTTCTCCAGCTTCATCTGAAATACTGTGGTCTGTGAAGCACAAAATTTAACTCTAAAACATCTAATCCAAACTGACATAGATCCTTTGACAACTGGGTTATTTCCACAGAATTACTGTCAGGCAGGAAAATTCCCAGTCACACAGAAGAATTCCTACCACCGTGATTAAGCAGCAGTACTGAGAACTCTTAGCACAGACATCCCATGGTCTGGAATAACTCAATGACATCACTCTACCACTTAACTTCTGGTACTCACAGAATCACAGAATGGTTTGGGTTGAAAGAGGCCTTAAAGCTCATCTCGTTCCAACCCCCTGCCATGTGCAGAGACACCTTCCACTAGACCATATCCCTCTAAGCCCCATCCAACCTGGCCTTGAATAACTCCAGGGGTGGGTCAGCCACAGCTTCTCTGCGCAACCTCTGTGTCAGTGTCTCTGAATAAATAACTTCTTCCCAGCATCTAACCTAAACCTCTCCTCCTTTAGCTAAAAACACTCCCCTCCCCATCCTACCACTACCTGCCTGTGTATAGCCATTCTCCCTCCCTTTTTTTAATCAAGCCAAAACTACATTTCTCTTTATAATGCCAAAATTTAGTCAATAAAATTGGAAAAGTTCTGAACGGTAAATCTGCATTAATTACTGAGAAGAAACATCAGATCATCACAGTTACCCAAACTCACAAATTTGGAACTGCCAATGAACATCTGCTTCATCAGTTTGTGAAATACGAGTATTTTTTAGCTACTCAACAACAGCTGATAAAATGGGCAGTGTCCTCTCTGTGTTACAAAGCACACAAAATCTAAATTATCAGCAGTTTCACAGTATGCTGAAATGACTCTATTTAGTAGAAAATTAAGACAAAAACACTGCCTTGATAACTGAAGTTACCTCACTGGACAAACCTCCTGAGTGTAACAACAATTCAACCATCAAATACAGACATAACTCTCTGAGAGTGAGATATTAACTGGTTCTAAACATATCAGAACATTTAATTTCTGTTCTCCCTGAGAAAGCTTATATGCATCCCTACATGTCTGAACTGGGATGTTGCTCAAATGCTGATCCTGAGCCTTAGAGCCTCATAAATAATGCAAAAATTACTCACCTGCTGTCCAAAAGGACTTGCTCCTGGTGCTGGAGTGCCTACCATGGGGGACACATTTTGGCCTATAACACCTATATTCCAAAATATAAAATAATTAGTCTTACTTCAGAGCAGTGACAAATACCTCTTTGGTCTTCTATAGTAAGAATGTATACTTTCACATCACTGCTCAGTTATTTTAAGCAGATGTACAACATTCAAATATTCCCCTCACCCCCAATAAAAAACTTCACAAGTTTCTGAATGAAAAAAAAAGCCAGCATGACAACTACAAATACTGATATGTGGCCTGTTGAATTATTTGAATCAGAGAAATGCAAAGTGAAGAAATTTTATTTTTCAAGTTTTTTTCATGTTACTTAGTGATTGTCTGACTGCATCTTTTCATTCCTAATATACACCTTTGGCATGACAGGATCTTCCTGAAGTCCTTTCCTTTAAGAAAGGAAATGCTGATCTGCTTTAGCAACACTTTACATTTCCTTGTGTTCAGTTTTGTAAAATATGTTCATAGCAGGATCAAATTTAAGCCTTTGTACAAATTCTGTTTGATCTCTCTAATACAAAATGCAACTTGCAGGTTAAGCTTCAATATCCTTAAATACAGAAAAATGAATATTTGAAATCAATGTCAAAAAACAAAAACTGTTTTTCTCAAGCATATTGGGACTTCTCCCTGCTGCACAGAGTGCTGTGTCAGTCTTACATACAAAAATGTATAGATCTAAATTTGTGTCATGCAGTTCCTGACATTTTACATACAGATGCTGTGGTCTGAAAAAAAATGGAAGTTATGTGTGCTGCTGCTTTTCTTTCTGTTTGTGCCACTTCTCATGTTCATTCATCAGAAAAGCTGCAGACTAACTGTGCTCTTCCTGAGAGTTTAATGTACATTAATTAAATGCATGATTTCTGTATCAGTGATCAAAAGATGTGCCACTGGATTTCACTCACTAAAGCATTTTTCAAATGCACTTTCCATTTGATCACAGCTCCCATTTTAAATGTGTCTGTACCGAGAGTATGTCAGAAGGTGGGAAAAACATTGGTAACACAAACTGTGGAATTATTTTTAGTTCAGAGGGAAGGGAGGAGGGCACCTTCCCCTTCCCAGCATCAGAGCACAGCTTCACCCTTAGCCAGCTGTGCCCAGTTCAGCACCACTTCACGTGTGGTCCTCCACTCCTCTTTGCTAATCCATCCTGTCAGTTTTAAACACAAACATCCAGCCCAGGGCAGTGGGAACAGCCCTTCAGAGGGATGCACTGTCCTGGATTCACCTCCCACACGTTTGGCTGCTGTGTTCTCAGTGTCACTGCACAGCTGCTGTCCTGCTCCCTCTAGGTGCCATGGCAGGGAATCGTGCACTCCAGCCAAGCTGCAGTGTAATGCTGATGGTTTCATGAACACCAGGCAAGCAAACAAAAACTCCCCAACTCAAATGATTTACATACAGATAAAACTCTTAACAGAGCTTCTGATAAACACAGTTACACGGGGGTAGGGGGAGGCAAATGAGACTATTTTGTCCACAGCTTGTTTACTGCTGAACAGAGGGATGGCACATCTTTTTCACAGGCACATGAGTTATCAGAGGTAAAAAAATGAATCAGCAGGAAACAGGATCAGAGGGCAGAGGAATGTTTTTCCCCTTAATTGGGACATGTTAATGGCATTAACACTGGCAAAACATTTGTTTCATTTAAGCCTCACTTTTAATCAAAAGCGTGGCAAAATTACAGCAAATGCAGCAGAAATGCTCTCAAGAATCAGTTCAAAATTTGGCCACAGAGAATACTAATTCATCTTGTCCCTACATGTTTCCAGTCACTGTTTTATCAGCCAGCTTTAATCTGAACACTGTTTTACAGTAACACATCAATGCCCCAGTGGCCAAGGCTCATTTCAGTGCAGTCTGACATAAACACACTGAAACAGACTTTGGTAAGGAATGAGAACAATAAATTTCATTTATAAGTCCACTTCAAATAAGAAAAGGATGAGTGCAGAGATGCTGTTCAAATGACATAAGGACACGAACAGGCTGATTTCAGCTTTTCACACTTCTGATAAACTCAAGCACAATCATCAAGGTTATTTTGGCTGGAACAAAACTCCTGCTGGAGCAGCACCATGTTTCTCCAGTGCCTCTTCCCTAAGGGCTTAGGGGACATGCAGTTGTGTCAGTGTTTTGCACACCCCTCATATTCAGCAGTGCTGGTGCTCACAAACCAAAGCCAGGATCAGAACAAGATGTAGAGAACTGCTGTAACAATGGGTTAAACCAAGTACATGACAATGAAATAAAGAGGGAATGAGGATGAGGCTCTTACCGGGTGGTGGGATGCCTGGGATGCCTGGCATACCTGGCGGGAGTTGGTGGGGTGGTGGCACCCCTGGGTGAAGTGGCTGCATGCTGCCCATGCTAACAATGCCATCAACTGGGCCCTGCAAAGGTGGCAGCACCGGTGGATAGCCACTTATCATGCCTTGAGGGACACAACAAATATTTCAAACATGCATCAATAACATGCAATATGGTCTACACAGTATGCACAGACATGCACTATCCACACACACACACACAAAAAAAAGCACCTTTAGTACAGCAAGACAATACTATAATTAGTATCTTGCAAAAAAAAAAAAGAACAAAAACTAAAAATAAAAGCTGTAAATATGAAACACTATACTTTTGATGAATTAGTATTTAGTGTATTTGTATGCTTCTTACAGGGCAATAAATGTTGAATACTCAGATATGTTAACACAAGGAATAAATTCAGCCACAATTAAATGTTACTAATGCAAGCAGTTTTAATACAGCTTAAAGCTCTGCCATCTGCATACAGATTACAAACACAACACTGAGTGGCCAGCCCCACAGACAGTCCTGCTCTTTGGGCTAGTTCAGAGGCCACAAAAATAAAACCCCAGACATTTTCCTGCAGTACACATGCAAAACTGATGCACAAAGCCCTATAACATTCACATACTTGAAACTAATGGCAGTCAGTGATGGGTGACTTTCATTAAATCATCTCCAGTATGAACTAAGGCAGTAAAACAAATTTAAACTTGGGTTTAAAGGGCTGGGCTGCAGTAACTTACACTCATGGCATTAGACTGAAGTGAAAGGACTAAAAAGGAGCACCTGCAGTCCCTCACAAAATTTCACTGTCCATGTCTGCAAGGTAACTTTAGAGTAAAGTCAGTGACACTGCAAATGCTGTATTGGGCTGCTGCTGGAAAATTTAGTTTTCTGCATGTGAGAGAGAAAATGGAGAGCTTTCTCTGGCTTTGGCTCAGATTTTCTGGTATCCATGTAGTAAACCTACACAGTGTCCCTGCACTGTGCTTGTTAGGCCCTGGAATGTTTAATTTAAATGGATACATTGCCAGGTAAGCAAGGAAAGGCATTGGAAAGACAATGAAAAGATGACAGAGGACAGAAGCAGGTCTAGAGAGATGAGATAAGTTAGAAACAGATTTGCTGGGACTTCTATAGTCTGCTCCAAGAAACCACCGAGTCTTTACCACACTCCCTGTAACTCATAAAAGGAACTTTCAAAATAGATTTCTGGAATGAGACTGGCCAAAAACTCTCATCAATTCTGACTGAGAACAAAGCTGTTACAAGCTCAGTGTCTTAACAGGTGGAGCAGCTCCAAAATAAACGCTAAACCTGTCACTTCCTCAGGATGTTACACAAGGGAGAACCCTCTAATCCCAAAAGCTTTACATGGAGAAAACACCAAGAAAATAAAGAACTAATCTCCCTCGAGCCTTCATTTTCCACAGGGCACCTAGAATGACATGTGAAATATGCTGCAGGTACCTATTTCAAATATCTGGAACCTTATCTGTACCTCTTTATTACAGGGAAATCCATATTTCCAAAGGAGAAAGAAAAGAAGAAACACAACTAAAGCCTCCTTGGCATGAAGAGCTATCACACTGTAGCTACTGCCTGGTACTTCCAGTGCACCCCGAGCTGCTCATACATCTTCAGTGCAGTTAATACAGTTCTGAAGCTTTAAAGCAAACAAACAAAAAACTCTCCAAGGAATCAAACCCACATTTATCAATCATGGAAGCTTACTTCTACATTCCCAATTAAAATAGTCAACAACTGGCTAATAAAGGTGCAATCAAATCTCCATGAGAAATCAGTGCTTGTAGCTCATTCCAAGTAAGAGCAGCCATTTTCTTACCCCAAGGAATTAATTGCAAGCTTTTATTTTAAACTAGCAAATATGGCCAAACTATTTCCAGCTCCCACAACTGTGATTTAAGATGCCTTTGAAATACTTATTCTCCTGTTTTTTTAATTGTAACAACATAAAATTAAGTAAACTTTTGCAATAACTAAATATAGAAGACACTTAAGTGCTGCACACTAAGAGAAACATCTCAAAAGGCTTTCAGATTTCCTGGCCCTGTGGGCCATAAAGAAGTTCTGATGGAGAAAATCTCTGCACTAGAGAAGAGCAATCCAAGGATGGAGTAGGATATGAAAGACGTCCAAACAGAACAAGATACTTCCAAGTAGGTCTTGTGAAAACCAAAAGATGAAAGACTGTTTTTCAAATGGACCACAAAAGTAGAAAGAGTTTAAAAGGATCTGCTCCATCATCTATTTTAAGGAACTATTTCCCAAAGCCAAAGTAAAGAGCCTTGAGAGTTGATCTGCTTGAATAAGATAATGGCCTGAAACAAAGTTTTGCTGTCACAGGAAATAAGGTAGCATGTGTAGTCGGCAGAATGTGCATTTTGGAGAAGTTTTAAGGAAGTGTTAACAGCAAGTATTAATGCCCATCAACACCTGCCTGCAAATATTGGAAAAGCGACTCAAGGCAAAAAACCCAAGAACCAAACTAAGAAAACACAACCACAAGAGGATGGTTCTATGTGTTCTAGATTGAAGTAAATTATTCACAAAAGAGATCAGCACTGGGAAACTCTTTTTTCCTCCTCCTTTTTCTTAATATATGCACAGATAAGTGTACATACACACACACACAAACATACACCAACTGCAAACAGTTCAGAGGGAAATTATCATGAACAGAGTGAAAAAAGCCAAAAGAAAAATGCAACTCAGTGTAAACAAATGCTTTGTAACCTGGAGATCATGAACCAACTAAGGAATGTGCCTTCAGTAAAACATCCATGCAGCCTATTTACTGAAAGGGGATTTAGAGATGAAAACGCTTCAGGCTGTCAGCTTGAAATAAGGCCACAGCCTGTGAGATGAGAAAGAAAAAGAAAAATGACAAAAGAATAAATTGAATAATTGGAATGTCTTAAGGGAAAGTTAAAAAAGACCCCGAAACTCAAACCAAAAACCCTCCAAATACTCATTTTTATCTACTCGGCACTATTTTGACTTTGACTGAAGCAATTTAATTCTTATTGTAATTAGAAACTAGGGAAAGAAAACAACCTACCAGGTCACACCTAATTTATTTTCTTACTCATGTATGGCTGATTTCCATACAAGAATCTTCAGTGGACTACATTGTCTTCAGATCTGATCCTGAAAATACTTACTCTGAGCATACTCCCTATGAAATCAAGCCGGATTACAACTGGTAACGAGCTCAACACCCAGCAACAGGGACCTCGTGGAAGAGTTCTCCAAGCTCAGTTCTATTCTGAAAAATAACCTGATAAAACCAGCAATGTTGTCATTTTGTCTTTGTTTTCTGCAATGGCTCTAGATCCTGGTCTGCTCTGCTTACCAGTGCCTAAGAGGCAGCTCTACAAAGCTTTTGCTTGGATTTAAAATCTGGGTAAGACTCTGTTGGCCTCTCACCTCCCTGACAATTAAACCCCCAACGATTTCCCTCCTGCTTTACCACTGCCACAGATGCTGCATGCACTAGAAGACCACTTAGCAGCTGCCCTCCTGCCACAGCAGGGCTAAAGGCAAGCCCTGCAGGGCAGAGTGAATAAAAATGACTGCACACTACCAGAACAGGAGCACTGCACGAGGAGGACCCTGCTTCCCTGCACTTAACACAGGCTACTCTCCACTGGAGCAAGGCACGCTGGACACCAGGCACGCTCATCGTGAAGAACGACTGAAGAGTTTGAGCTTTTGCTTCCAACGTGACCCAAGAGAGTGTTCAGAGTTATGAAGGGGGTTGATAAAGTGATGAGGAAAAAATGGTCATAGCTCCTACGTTTTACCTGCAACGGGTGTCAACTGCTGATTGAGCATTCCCATTGGTGTTGGTGGCGGCACCACCCCCATAAGAGCCCCGACAGGAGTGCCTGCCCGGGGGGAGGAATTCTGCTGCTGTGCTGCTCGCTCTCTCTCCTGCTGCTCAGCAACTTTAGCTGCCCGCTCTGTAAAAGTATTTTAGATTTTCAGTTCTGTTTTGTAACCCAGACTTTCAAAATATTATCTGTTCATTAAAAAGGACTAGTCAGACACTGGCATAGTTTAGTCAAATATAAAGTAGAACAGATGAATCTTTTTTATACAGCATATGATTTGATTTCATGTGGCTGCAGCTAAGACTTTTAGAGAACCTTTCATGAAAAAATTTCACAAAGTTTTATCTCTTTCTAAAAAAAATTAAAAAGAACAAATTTGATGATAATAACACCAGTGTTACCAACATGAAGCAGCAGTCCAGCACTAGGCTCGGTCCGCACTAGCACATGGCAATACATTCCCTGTTTTGACACCACTGGCTCAGCCAAACCAGCTGCAGCCAAGGCCAGCAGCTCTTGGGTGGATCTTCTGACAGCTGCTGTGGGAACTGAAGCCCCATGTCTGCCAGGTGTGCCCTAAAGAATGCTGCAAAGAGCAGACAGCAGTGCCAGCTGGTGGCACAGTCATGTGTGGGCTCCCCGTGTATCTTACTACTGGTGCAGCTGAAAAGTGGTGGCAAAATCGGGGAGCATTTCCCTAGTGCAGCTTGGTCCTTAGCTTTTGGAACATAACAAGCAGCAGTTTGATAAACCAAAAATATTTTTCTCTGCCTCTTTCTGTCATTTCCCCGTTTGGTCCCCTATGAGTTATTTTTTTTTTTCTGAAGATGTCTAACTCACATTGTGCTGCTCACTGGAGGTCATGTGTCCTTTGTACGATGAATCTGGTCATTATCTCAATCAAGTCTCTCACTGTGACTGCAAGAACAAAAGATCTACTGCAGGGTAATCTGACCAGAGGACAATTTTATATTAAGGGAAGGGCAAAGGGTCATGGGAAGAAGAAAGGAAAAAAAAAACAAAAGCCAAGCAAACAAAAAAGGAGAAATACTGAATGCCCACTCCAGGTGCCTTGGGGCATGCAAGTTCCTGCTTTGTTTACTCTGAATGTTGTGTCTGACTGGCACAATGAGGAACAAGGAAGAATAAATGGATGCAGGATACATCTCCAGCAATTTTTAACAACAGTGAATGCAGGGCTATGAGTTCTCTTGTAGTTGGTGAAAGATGGAAACTGTCACTAAACCAGCAATCAAGGTCCTCTGTTAATGAAGGCTAAGAAGAAGTTCATCAAGGAGATTAAGTTATGCATCCTGCCAGTGTTACTCACTTCCTCTAGGACAGGACTCTGAACATCTATCACACTTTTGACTCCTCTAGAACCTGTTTGTGCAGCTTCTAGCACTACTTCCATACACTCAAAGACCAGTTTCATTTCCTTCCTTCTTCCCACTTCTGCAATTTCAGGCAGTGATGACGACGCAGAGAAACTTTTACATTTAATACAGGCAACTCAGATGCAGTTGAGCACAAAATACACAAGATATTTAAAAGTAGATCCTGAAGTAGAAAAATGAGAAAATCCTCTCCAGAGCACAGCAAGCACTTCGGGAAAAGATGAAGCAGTTGTTCTGACTCTCACCTACTTTTGGCCAGCTAAAAAACAAAAAATGGTCAGACAAAAGCAAAAGAGACACTCTGATGAATGAGAAATTACTGTTAAGTGTTCAGCTTTATCAGATTCCAGAATGCTGAGGTTTGAAGAAGGACCTGATGTAGGACAGTACTCAAGTTTTACCTAGCTCCTATCCATGCCCTGACTGCCACAGAAGTAACAAATGGAATAACACTGCCAAAGGGAACCGGAGGGGGGATCTGAAAGTTCAGCCTAAAGCATTCACCCTAATACTCAATAATAAACCCAAATCACATAGGCCAGGACTTGATCATTCAAACATTTCCAACACCTCTCAAGAGACAGGAAAGAGACCTTCTGCTTTGAACAGAGTTTTTCCTTAAAACAGGCCTTTCCCTCAATCCCATGCATTCTTATATTTTACTTTATTTAGCCATGCAGGCACTTCCAACACAGCCTATTCTCTGCCCAACTATTGCTAAAAAACAACTAATACCCTGCACATAACCAAACAAAACTTTCAGTGGGTCAAAATGGATCTAAAATGTAAACTACTTCTCACCAGAGAATGGCAGCACCTTTTTCACTGAGATGTCCAACCATGCCCACTCCCTGCTCCCTGGCTCACATCCACACCAGGGAACACGTGAATTCTGACTTCTCATAGTGGAAGGAGTGAAGTTTCTCTCCTTTCACACATGATAACACAGTTTGGACACTTTGTTACCCCATCCCAACCCCTCAAAACCAAGTAAAAGTAGGTCTAGTTCAGGACAGACACCAAGCCAGGGAAACTGAAGCTCAAACCCCAAAAGGTCTGGAAAGTTTTAGTTGAGAAAGAAGATTAAAATGGAAGCACACAGACACTCATTAACACGGTGGACAAACAGAGCCTTCCTACAGAAGTGCAGGACTTTAAGCTGCTCTAAGCGAGGAAGCAGTGACATGCCAGCCATCCTCCTGCTGAAGGATGAGGCTGTAAGGACAGATCTGCCAATAAAAAGATCACACATGCACCTAGAAGGGTGTAAAAGGAAACAACTACAGAACAAAGTAAGGCCCCAGCAGTCTCATGAAGGAAGAGCATTACCGTTTCCCTTCGCAGCACTTGCAAAGCAAACTTGCACAGAGCAAAGGGTGCTGTGTTACCCTCCAGAGCTGCAAAGAGGTGCTGCTGAAAATTCAGAAAGGACTCAGGTGGCTGAGAGTGGACAGTGACAGCATGCAAGCTCTCAGCTTCAAGATCAAAGCTGCCTTTAACTATGAGTGTGCAGAAAACCTATCAAATCTCATTTTCAAAGTTATAACTGAATTGGGCCATAACCTTCCAGAGTGTGGAAATGTTCCTATGCAAAGGAGCATTTTCTTTCAATAAAGTTCATCAATACAGTAGTTAATAGTGTTGACATGCTAGAGAATTAGAGAAATAACTATGGATGTTAAGCCTGTGAACTTGGCTTAGGTAAGGGCTGGCTGTTAAAGATCACCTGTATTTTATTTTAATCAAATAAAAGTTAAAACACAGTGACTATTTATCAGAAGGAATGGAAGGAAAGGAGGGAGGGAAGAAAAGGAGGAAGGCAAAGAAAGGAAAGGAGGGAAGGAATTGAGGAAAAGAAGGGAGGAAAGGGACAAAAGATAGATCTAAAGTATCTCATGATTATGAAATATTCCTAGGCTTACTTCAGGATATGAAATCTCTCGACAAAATCAGTTATAAGAGTTGTTTAATACTGTGATGAACAACAGGTCATATTTACAGTACACTCCAAAGCCTCTCAGGACTCTAAGTACTGTTAATAATGAACTTTTCCCCACTCCCCTGTAAGCCTTTCTTACCTGTTGCTACAGCTCTCAAGAGCTTCTTGTAGCCCTCAGTCCTTCTTTAAATATTTAAATATTTAAATATTGACAAAATATTTTTCCAACTGACTTCTAGCCCAGGAGCTCCATATTATTTCTAATTTGTCCCCATTTTCTTGGTCTTCGTTAATTTGGTTATTTGTGGCAAAGACATTTAAATTATCAGTTGTGCTCTACATAACTGAAACATGCATTTTGCTCCTCTTCAGTCATCTCTCAACATGAACTTCTCTTTAAGGTACATCCAGAACACAAACATATATATTTTCTTTTATTAAACCTGTCATCTGAACAACAGAAAGTGTTGAGAAAGAAAAAAAGGCAGGAAAGAGTTCAGCATCTCTGTTTTTACTTACCTTCATATTCTGCTTTCTTTGTTGCTTCCAAGTTTCTCCATTCAGTTCCTACAAGTCTGCTGAGCTCTCCAAAGGAGTAGTCAGGGTGCTGAGCTTTAATCACAGCTCTCATCTCGCTGCTAAACAAGATGTACCCACTCATGTTGATCTTCCTTTTTGATCCCTCCTTCTTGGTGCTGCCCTTAACAGACTTGGGAGTGGACTGTGAGAAAAAGCAGTTATGACCACAAGTGTACAAAAGAGAAGGCCAGAACAGAACAGAAGGAATTGTGTCATGTCACAGATTTCATCCATTGAGCTGCTCAGAGACGTTGCCACCACAAGTTGAGTGAAATATTTTATTTGCCATTGCACATTTTAGGAAAATGCTTCCCCACTTCCCTCCTTGGCCTTTGCAATCCCTACTCTCCCTCATTCCACCTTCTAAATGTTATTTTGCCTGCCAGACCTTCCTTTCTCTCCAGTATTCACTTCTCATTGCATAAATAGCCATTTCTCCTGAAAAACCAAAGCCCAGTTTTGTTCATCGCTGTTTACCTGCATCACAGGTTCACATCATGTTCTTATGTTGATGAATAACAAAAATTCCACTTCTTTGCTTTTCCTACTATGGATGCCCCCAGTGAGAGCTCCTTGATGTTTTCAAACACCAAAAAAATTTACCTATTCTAACATCTCTATACTGAGATACCACAGCTGGAGCCTCTTTTTGCAAGTCCTTCCACCTATATTTGTCACAGGAGACCATAATTCATCCATACTCTGACCAATAAGACCTATAAATGTATCATGAAGGCCTTTCTCATAACCCAAACATTACAAATCTGTCACATCTTGAAAAGTGCCATTGTTTCCAAGTACCTGGTAGAGGCAAAACAGGAAATAAAAATATATTCACCTGTTTCCTTCCTCTCCTGAAATTCTGGCTGTGTTACTGACTCTTTCTACCTGCTGCTTTGACCCCACAGTTCAACACTTTCCTCTCAGCTAAAAATGTTTTAGTAATACCAAGATACTTAAAAAGCCTTGCTTATCAATTTAAGCAAAATGAACTGAGGCCCATTAAATGTGATTCTAAACTCCACTATAGTAACTTGCAATCCACCCTTGAAGTTTTCATCATGAACCCAGAGACAACTTGTCTGGAGGAAGTGAAGAAAACTCCACACAGGGTTTGGGATGATACACAGGGCAGATACAATTCCATCCTGGCTTCCTGGGCAAGCCCACACTGGCAAATGGAGAGATCTCAAACCAGAAAGAGGGAAACCTAATCATATATTTGGCCTCTGATACATCTGCAAACAGACAGGTACAAGTTCACCAGCTGTTTTAGCCTACACAGCTCTTGCAACAGTTTTGGTAACAGTAATCTAATGTAAAAGCCTACCCACCAGTTTAGAAGGGCAAACAGGACTTGGAGAAATCATAAGAATTCCAAATTGCTTCTTGCATTCTCAGTTCTTTTCCATCTCCCACACACATTTTTAAATGAACACTCTTTTCCACTGGAGCCAGATAACTGCATATTCACTTTCAGACTTGTTAAAAGAAGAAATCAAGCAGAACCCCTTCTATGCCTTTTCTCAGCCATATTGCTCAAGCAAAGAATGAAGCTGCACTTTTTTTTAAGTACTTTGACTCGATTCACAGCAAACTGCAGCAGGAAAGCATCACCCACCTATCTGCCAAGTCCCACAATACCACATATTCACTTGTCTTGTCTCCTCTTACACTTAGGTGTTATAAGAGCTTTTTGTTGGCAGAAGTTTAGAAGTTCTGGGGTTTAATAGTTGTTAGATAAAATTCCACTTCTATTGGAATACTCTTCAAAAATTTTCAAGCTGCTTATAAAATTCAGCATGTTAAACAAGACCAGTCAGCAACCTTGCAAGGGAAAAAGCATTTGGTGGTTGCCCACATGGTAAAACATCACACTCAAACTAGGCAAAAGATTTCAACTTCAGCAACTCCTTCACAACATCCAAAGACATTTCTACCCTGGGGTCATATCCTTTCAATGTAATGCAGCAGAAATCCACACTGCTGGTCACAAAAGTGTCTGAAACTCCCTCCTGTTCCCAGCAGATCATTCCCATTCCCTCTTTAAGACTGGCATTAGCTTGGATCTGGGAGTGTGGTAACACAGGGTTTAATCCAGTTGCAAACAAATTTTCTTGGTTAGCTGAATTTCCAGCTAAAGCAGTTCCTCACTCTGCTTTCACACTCAGTTACACAAATTCCAGGGCTTTTGTAAGAAAATTTGTGTTTGAATTTTATATAAAGACCTGATACTTTTGAACAAGTGTCACAGAAAACTTCATTATTAGAAACAACACTAATACATAAAAATGTACCCTGGGTTTTCCTCAGCTGAATGATTTCCCTTAAGAATATTTCAATGGAATGGAACACCACCTAGATGTTATACTGGACATGCCAAAATTGTTTTATCATTTACTCCATACACTTGTAAACTTCAGTATAAATCCTTTGTTTGTATATGATAAAACTTTCTTCATTTGGATTGGGAAAAAATGTGGAATATAAAGGTTTAAGGGTTCCTGAAGAAAAGTCCTTACCTGTGGTGGAGTATAAGGCATTATATCCAAATCACTGGCTAAGGGGGCCTGAAGCTGAGGCATAGAAGGTGTTTCAGTCATATCACCTTCCTCTTCTCCCATCTCTTCCATGTCCTCATCACCTCCTTCCAACTCAGCAAATTTTGCTTCCAGCTGCTGAATCTTCTTTTCCAGTAGAGGAGATGGCTCTTTCTGAGGAATGATGGGTTTTCTGGAAGATGGAGGAGGATACAAAAAGCAGCTGAGAACAGACTCATACCTTACAGGGGAAAGAACTTGTTTTTGAAGAGAAGATCAATTTTTCTCAATTTCTGACTGAGCAATATAGAAACTATGGTGACTTGAGATGTGCTTCCTTTCAGAACCTTGAGCAGAACTAACTTTGTGTCTATGGGCAGTGCTTCATTTCAGCTACTTGTTAGAAGGATTTTAATACAAGTACTTAATTTCTACAATAGAAGGCAGTCAACACCACAGCTTCCTTATATTTCACATTTTACTTAAGTTAGAACTTAATATTTTTATTTTATTAATATGAATGTTCACCAAAAGATTTTCCTCACTCATAATGATGACTTGAGTATTTTCACAATATCCAAGAGAATGTACCAATCTGATAAATGAATGACATTTCTTGAAGTCAGAGGAAGAAAATAAAAACATCCATTGGTATTAAGACCATAAAAAGACTGATGCTATGGATTTCTTCCCAAGAAATTGGTTATCTGAAATTGCACCTCTGACTTCTGTGGATGCCCTGGGTCAGGCTGGGATGGGGTTCACTGCACAGGTGCTGTGTTTTGGATCTCTGAGACAGCAGTGTGGATAACACATTCTGCTGTAATTAGTGCTGAACAGCTCAGCATCAAGGCCTTTCCCTTTCCCCACTCAGTGCCCCAGCAGGCTTGGGGCTGGGCAGTGATTTGGGAGGACAGCTAAGCCAAACCAACCAAGGGGATATTCCATACCCTGATACTGTGCTCAGCCATAAAACATGGGGAGAAGGAGAGGACAGGGTACATTCAGGGTTATGACATTTGTCTTTCCCAGTAACCATTACATGTGCCAAGACCCTGCTTTCCAGGAAACAGCTAAACATCTGCCTGCTGATGAAAAGTAGGGAATTAATTCCTTATCATGCTCTGTTTGTGCATGTAGCTTTGTTTCATTTTTCCAACTGTTGAAACTCCTGGTTTGAGCCAGGAGTTTTTCTCCTTCTGCTTTCTGCTCTCCCCTATTCCAGTGTGGGGCAGTGACCAAGAGGCTGAAAGGGGGCTTAGCTGCCAGTCCACCACAATCCAGAAGAGCACTCAGGTGACCCCCTCATTCCCCCCACATTTTTACCTAAAATAGTATATTTCATCATCTACAACTTTTGCAGACAGTGAAAACCTCTTCAGCCCCTTGAATTTCTTCATTTGTTTGTCGCTCTCGTTGTAGCGGCTCTCACAAAGAAAAACATCGTTTTCAGAGATTTCTGTTGGTCTGCAGGAGAGGAAGTCTTTGAATGACAGAACGACACACTTTCCTGCAGAAATGAAAGAGCTGGGTAAGAAGGCAGCCACACTTGCAGACTATTTTTTTTTTTAAGTGTGGAAAGTCCATTTTTTTGCCTGTCTCGTAAGTCTGGAAGATTCCCGGCATTTGGGGCAACTACAGAAAATACATCAATTGATATTCCAATCAAACAATGCCACTCACAAGAAACCTACAGCAACTTAATGCAGCTTTTGAATTTTTTTAAGAACTAGAGGACCCACAAAATCACAAGCCCCCATGATCACTGTCAGTTTGCATATTTATCACAGCACTGTAACTCCAAAACAAAGTATACAGCCGTCATCTTCTGCAACAAATCAAATTTCAACTTCCTACTTCTCCTTTCAACTTTCCAGATAATATGTAGTGGAGTAATTACATTCATATGCAAGAATAATGGAGTTTTCTGTTCTCTGGCTGCAAACAATGTCCACTTTCATATCATATATGTAATTCCCTCATTGTAAGAAAGCTTCCTTCTAGTGAATTCTCACCACAGGTCCCACATGCAGAAATGGATATTAGAAACTCACTGAATAATATCTCCTCCCTCCCTCAGTGAAAGACATACTTGGAATGAAGCCTACATATAACCTTCAATCACTTCAGATTGTGTAGGCAAAGAAAATGTCCATCAGATTAAAGTTGTTAATAATTACCCAAAATGCAAGTCATGGGACAGGTCTCCTCCAAGTTACTCAAGAACACCTCCTTCTTGTAGAACATTTTCGTTGGCTCATGCTCAGTTTCTTCTGGATGTATAAAGATTGGACCAAAGAAATACGCAGCTCCATCTCGCACCCACATCTTCTCAATTCTGCAAAGAAACCAAAGCAGTAAATGAAAGGCCGTTTCTCCCAAATGAGGCAGTAGGATGTTCAGAAAGGCCAACAGTGGAAAATGAATACACAACAGCCAATTCCAACTCTTTTATTCGGCAGCTAAAATTCCACCTCAATCTATCAAGACCTTGTAACACTTCACTGACATTTTTTCCCATCCTCTTTTATACCTTTTTGCAATGAGCCCCTCTTTTATTTAAGTTATTTTTACAGCTGTAAGCTGCAAACAAAGAAGCTGCCCCTACCTTCCTACACGAGGCCGCACCAGCCCGTGTGATTTTATGAAGACACAGTCCCCAACCTTCAGCCACATGTCATTGTAGCAGAGCTGCTCAAAGTAATGGCAACCAGGCTCCCCATTGGACATTTCTACTGGAACATCTTCTTTGTCCTGCAGAAAAAGCATTTAGAAACTTGAGGAAGGAGGAAAACCAAGCACACAAATAAAGAGATGCCAGGTGCCAGTAAAAGGCTTTGCTCTATCCTTATGTTAACAATAATAGGTAAGCACTAAGAAGAGAAGTGTGTGCAAAGGTTTCCTGAATGAAAATTGCAAAGCCAAATATACTCTCCATGTCTGTCACAAGCTTTCCTATTTCACAAAGCTATAACTTTAACACAATAGTAATTTACAGGTCTTTTTTTGTTCTAGGGCTTCAAAGTAAGCTGGCCAAGCCAAGCCTTGTCAGCTCTGATTGTTTAAAGCCCAGTAATGTGCTTAGGAAGCAGGAACTGAATATATGGCCAAGCTAACAGACACAAAAATAAAATGATTCAACTCTCTTATACAAGAATATGAACACTCCATGTATTGCTTACAAATTCATACTATCTGCCCTATTTAATTTCTTACTTTTTAGTAAAAACTCAAATTGTGCCTCACTTCATCTTTCAGCCTGGGATTCCAGAAAGCCAAGGAAGAACAAGCAGTCTCACCAAGGCATGGTGAGAGTTTTGGTTCTCTCAGTAGAATTAATTCCATCTTTTGTCATGATGTGAATAAATACACTAATACCCACTAGGTGTCTGACAAAAGCTGACAATGGATGTGCTGTGTTCTCAAGTTCTGTTAGAAAATGTGAAGTGTATTTTTCACTTTTTTAAAAGTAATTTATGAAATTTTATGAATAATTTATTTTTTCGTGGCTCTAAATTTATTTCAGACAAAACTAATTAAATTTAGCTGATTTTAACACATTTACCTAAATTGATTTGTTTTCTTACTCTAGGTACAATAAATGAACGATTTAATCCCCTATGTTGGACAGAAATATTCTTAAGTATTTTGACAATAAAATGTTTAGTTATCAACCACAAACAATAGAATATTATGGATTACTTACTGCTACCTAGCTACTGACTGTTTTACTGAAATGCTGCACAACAAAGCATTTCAGCACTGACATGAACTAAAATTAGACTTTTAGTTCTACTGGTTCTTTAGGCTTAGGGCAGGCTTTACAGTAAAAGTGTAATTTTCTGGAGTGGTGAAAAACACAACCAACCCCATCACACGATCACATGTATTTGTAACAAATATTTACACAGTTTATTATTTTCTGTTATATCTATTTATATTTTGTTTGTATTAATTGACAAATGTCTGTAATATAATTTAAAACAGAAATATTATATTCATTTACATCTTATTGTGTCTGAATGTGGTGAAACTGAAGCCATGAGGGCTCATATCTTGTCATTCTCTATCTGTCAAGACAACCAACATTCCCCTTGCATACCTTTTCAAGATGAAGGATACTTTCTCCCACCTTACTGTCCTCCAGTGTTTCACTGTGTTTCTCCTCATCTACTTTGTCTGTATTGGCAAACACAGAAGCCACTCTGACCACAGGCAGGGGCACATCTCTTGGGACAAATCTGACAGAGCTCACAGGCATAGTCCACAGTTTAATCTTTTTAAAAGATTTTGTCTTCGCAGAATAGCGCGACTCGCACACGTAGACATCCTCATCTCTGAAGTTTTCAGGGCACAATTTAAAATATTCCTGCAGATTGAAGGAAAAATAGGAAATATTTCAGCAACACCCACACTCCACAGACACGCAGTGAACTCCCTCTGATAGCTTCAGTTTTTTCTATGCTTCTGTCAGAAGCCTTTTTGCTGAGTTTTCTTCTTCCAGTTTGACGTCCAAATTTTACTGAGAATAACAACAAATAAGAAAAACCACCCTTGAAGAAGGAGCTAAGTCAGTATATTGGCATGTGAGAAGAGTTAGGTTTTATTCATTTATCAATCCAGTGCATTAACACAGCCTGAAAACACCTTCCCCAAGATTTCTGAGCTTTGACTTGGAAAAAGGACGCATTCACCAGCCCAGGAGTGACCATCAACACAAATCAACCAGCACAGGGAAACTCCACCAGCTGGGTCAACCATGGAGCTCAGGAAGCAAAGGAAGATCCAAACAGCCCACAGAAGCAAGTCCTATTTTATTTAGGTATTAGTAGAAAGTCTCTATTTTAGAGTGTCTACAGCTCTACAGAAAATAGCAGAAAGCACTACTTGTTTTATAAATTAGTCTGAATAGTCTCTCACCTTGACAAACATGACCACACATTTGCCTAAAATTTTACTAACAGGAACTTTATTGTAATAATCACTTTTAAAAACTTCTTTCTCCAGGAATTTTCGTGTTGCGAGATGAAAAGTTTCATTTGGTCGATAAAACCAGCAGCCATAGAGCCATTTCTCTCCTTTAAAACAGAAAGCAACAAAAAAAAAAGGGAAGGGAGATAGAAAGAAAAAAATGTAAAATTACATTTTTTAGTGCATGAGTCAAGTAAGAACAATTAATAATTGACTGGTTAATCAAACAGCCATGTAGTCATTTCTACTAAGGGCAATCTGCTTTTAAACATGGTAATATTCAACTTTTCAGAAAAGGAAAACAAGGTTTTTTTAAAAAGTCTGCCAATTGTTATTTCTCCAGTAAATCCTGACTCAGCAAAACAAAGGAGAAATTCATTCTTATTTATAGCTCTTAACTTTCAGGCCTTGAAATGGCTTTGAATTCCACACAAAATCACCTGATTATTTAAAGAATCTCAGGTAACTGTTTTTTAGTTTTTTAAGAACTCTTTCTTTCATTTTATGCTGTGACAAATTACATGATGACAAACTCAAATTGATAACAATTATTTATAAAGTAGTTACAAAAATGTAGTATTTTTCTAAAACAAAGGAAACCTGTGTCTATCTTTGGTTCAGATTTCTCAAACAGAAAAACAGTGCTCTGCACCTAAATTACAAGGAGTCCATCCCACTCAGAATCCCATCCCTGCAAGGCTTACAATTTGATGGTAGGCAGAAATGAATAACAAAAAATGCCTATGCTGTCCCAAGAATTTTCTATTTTCAATATCCTTTAGAAAAAAGGATAACAGAAACAACAACAAAAAATACTCCCTGGTTCAAACAGTTCTGCAAATAAAGCAAGTAACATCTACACAGAAAAAAAAAAATCAAACTGGAAGCTTAAAATAATAATAATAATAATGTTTCACCCTAGTGTTTTCCTGCAGTAAGGACATCCTTACCAGCTGAATCTTCCCACAGCCTCTCAATGCAGACAATGTGAGGCTGCAAGTTGGCCTCTGCAGGCTCCACATACACATAGTCCCCCACGTGGTACATGCTGTTCTTGAAGCTGCAGTCCTGGCTGTAGGTCCGATGCAAACTTGACAGCCCAGCTGATCCAGAGGAATCTTCACTCTTTTCAGCTTCTTATTTCAAGAAGGGAAAAACAGATGTTAGTAATGTCACTTTTTCATATTGGCCAAGGTTCTTGATGTCAGTGCCTCACTTTGAGCCTGGAGTAACCAGGCTGACATCTATGAGGGAAGATGAACCATGTTAGAAACATGATTCAAGGACGAAATTGCCAACAGCTGCTCCTGTCTGTGGCAAGGTGCAATTGGAGAGCTTATTTATTTCTTTCAAACATGGTGCACAATGGAGCATGGACAGAAACAGCCAGGAATGGTGAAATAAAGGACCTTCAGGGTACACTTCATGCCCTACAAAACAGTGCAAGCCCACTCCTCTTCACAACCACAGTAGCCAAAACACAAAAGGCTCATCAAACCTCAGTTCTGTAGCAGTGTTAAGGCATGTTCATAGACAACACCATCAGTATTTGCTGACTAAAGGGTCAGTGGGAATATTAATTGTTAAGTTTATTATCAGCAAAAAGCTAAAGTAAATAACTATTGTTTCATTTTTTAATATCCTTGAAATAATACTGGTACCCCAATGGATTAAAGAGCTCACATAAGGTTAATATCTACCTACATCTCTTTCTTAAAAGCCCTCTGGACTGGCTGATAAAGATCAAAATATAATAAATCTCTCATAACTTGAAAATAAAAGACTAGGGGACAAGCAGACTATTGAGGTTCTTTCAGCAGGCAAAGCTGCAGCAACACGTGATATGTGTGGGTACATTTTTCATTTGGTACATTCAAAATTAATGAAACAGAAGTAGCTACCTCTCTTCTCCTCCTCCCTTTTGAGCTTATCCTCCTCTATTTCTTTGGGCAGCTTTTCCTTTTTTTCCTTTTCTACATCATTGTGAAGATGCTTGGTGGTGTAGCTGAGAGCAGGTGACAGCAGAATCTCTCCATTTTTACACAGTTCATCTCGAATTTTAATGAAGAACTGCTGAAGTTCCACTGCATCCTCATAGATCTCCGAATCAGTCCTGTACAAAAACATAAGCAACAGGGTAAAAACACAGTTTGTGCAAGGTTGAACAGGAGCCTAAACACACCCATCAATCACCACCCTTTGTGATCAGTTGAAAGCTTCACTCTGCCAATAGATTCCTGTGCTTACTCAAACAGCAGCAGAGACTGACTTGAAGCCATGAAGCATTAAGTGATGCTTCACCTATTAGTCCACTGTCAATTTGCATTATAGCTCACCCAAAACAGTATTTTTATATGCACCAGTCCTGAAATGGCAGGAAAATCAAAGGCAACTAGTTGTGACAAAGTTGTCACTGGACCTCTACAATCTGTTAACTTCTGAAAACTTGAGTGATAACAGCACTATTAACAAAAGCTGACTTATTTTAATTATCCATACTCCTCTTAGTAGATGTTTTAAGATAATTTTTACCTCCTCTCTTCACAGTCAAGCTCTCACCTGCACATTCCCAAAAAAGCTACTGAATTCATGCAAGACACTACAAGAAATTGCAAGTTTTTGTTGATCAAAGCTGTTCACAGTTTTTACGGTGTTACCATAACTGACCCAAGTGTGATTGCTCCAAAAGACTAATTCACTATTTGAACAGTGAAGAGAACAGCTCTCTACTCTTCTTCAATTTGAAAGTTAGTAGGAACTGTTTGTCATAAGGTGCTCCTTTGAAAGATTATTGTCAAAACGATCTCTTAGCAGAAAACTAACTTCTTCCTTGTTTTCAAATCACAGTAAACATTCCACTGAAGACCTGATAGAGCTTTTGAGATTTAGTTTTCCAAACACCCACATCAAGGAAAGCAAACACCTTAAAACACTTCAGCCTTTGTCTAACATTAAATGCAAAACTCATGATAAATATACCTGAAAAATAAGGGTTTGCCCACCTGTTCATTCTCCGTGCCCTCTCCAGTACCTCAAACATGTTCTCCTGGAACAAGTCCAATCTTCTATAGCGATTATTTTCAACATTTTTTCGGATAATATCAAAAGTCAGAGGAGGTTTATTTGGAAAGTTGGGATCAACAGCAGGAATCTCAGCTAAGGAGTCACTGTAGCATCTGCCCTCATCATCCTGGTGGCTCATAACAGATACAAAGAGGTTATGGATAAGTTCCTGAATCAGCAAAGTGACGTTGGGTACGTGAGAATCCTCATCTCCTTCTATTTCTCTCCGAGTTTCAAGCAAAACTTTGTGGAGGACCAGGGCATCTTTATAAATCAACGACTCCGGCTCATTGTACGTGCAAGCGTTATTGAACATCATGACAAAGTCCTCCACCATGGAGTCGATGTCCTGGTATTTATTGGCCATCATGTGGCTCCTGATCTTCTCCATGTCCACGGGTTTTTTGATGGTGACATAGTAGTCGGGGAGCTCGGAGCGGGAGGGCAGCCGCAGGAAGATGGCGCTCAGCCGCCGCCCGCGCTTGTCCGTGTAGTTCTTCACGGCCTCGTACACCTCGTTCAGCTTCTGCTGCATGGGAGTCATGTACTTGGACTTCTTGGGAGAAATGCCACTCTTCCTACCTAACAACACAAAAACAAAAAAGAAGTTAAAACGATAAAGCTGAGAACTTGCACATTTCTTCATCCATCTCCAGTTTCCACCAGAGAATTGTTCATGAAGAACCACTTCATGGTGTGAGTAGAAGCCTCACAGCATGAAGCCCATTCCAGGCTGCAGCTTCCTTTATTTTTCACAACTCTATGAATTTTTTTTAATGTTCTTTAATGTTAGGCTTCAGCATGGAAAACATGTTTTCCTACCTAACACCATTAACAAACTCCTCTAAACTCATTTGGGCCTTACAGCTACCCATGAATTTGTCTCTGCAGCTGTTAAAAATCCTGTCACCACAGGGGTTTTGTTCTCACTAAAATTAAGTATTCAAAATATTATCAGATTACTTTATGACATATTTATGCCAAATTAAAAAAGTTAATTACAAGTAAAATGTAAATTAAGGACTCCCATGGGATTATCAAGTTGACTTTTTGATTAACCCAGGACCTCTGTTACTGCACTGCACAGACTCTACCTGAGAACTCTCTGCACCTGTACTTTACCTAGGAGCTGCACATTCAATTTGCAAGAGGACTGGGTGCAGTTATTTTCTTTAATGTTTTTGTGCAATTTTATCTGTCAGTTTGCTCAGTTCTGAACACATATTATGAGAACAAAAGATTTGAGTAGTAGCCAGTTTGTAAGGACAACAGCTGAAGAACAGATGTGGCAAACTTCACTTTTATGTTTTTCCTGACTTTCAATAATCCGCAAAACCGAGTTCACATTTTTTTTATCATCCTGTGGAAATCTCAGACATTTTACAAGGGAAATTAAGAGATTTGCTCAATTTAAGAAGCTCCTTACTTGACTGTGCACATAATGCACCATCTAACATTTGGATAACACTATATGACTAAATCCCACCCATTCCCAAATCTTTTTTCTTCACTCTGAGTTACTTTTCTTAGAAAACATCATATGCAACAACTTAATTCTATTGTATAATATAGACATGCCATTGCCATCAGGATTTTGAAAATATAATTCTACATTCCTTGTCAGTGTTAACAGCTATGCAGGATGTGTCCATTCTAAAAGGAAGAGCTGTTTATCTGTATTGTAAATGCTGAAATGAGACAAGGCAAAGCACAAGGTTGTCTTACTTAGCTTTAGTTTAGGGGATGCAACATCATCATCTTCAGCCAAGGGTCCCAGCTCTTTCCTCTTTTCTTTAAGGATCTTTTCCAGCATATGGGCATCATTGTACACCTATTAATCAGTAAAGAAATCAAAAGCCAACCAAAACAAAGTTTACTCTGTTTAGACTAGTTTAGAACTAGCTCCTAAAAAACACATAGTTTGGAAAAGCTGAAAGCAAAACCAGGTATTTTATTTAAGGTGTAAACCTTTGAGAAATAAGCCTTTCTTTTTAAGTGACTTGAGCAGGTAAGCAGAACTGATGACACCATCTAAATCAGGGAGCTACAAATGTTGAAGAAATGATCCAATTAAGCTGCATTTCTATTTCAAAGACTGCAAAATGGCAACTGGCAGCTATGTTATCAACTTCCTCATCAAACCCTTCTACTGAACAATGAAAGACCCCTTGAATCACTGTGATTCCATCAAGGTACAAAGGACTAGAACAGCCCTGGGGTCTTCAAACCCAATCCTGGTGACAAAGTCCTGTGCAGTAGCTGGTCAAGCTTCTTATCAGAAACAGCTGGAGGTTTATGACCACCACCCTGTTTCGTATCATTCATCATTCGTGCAGCCTGAGAAACATCACAATATAGACACACCCAACAAAATACTTGTAAATGAAAACCATATTCCTTCCAGACTCATTTTGCTGAGTTAAATTTCGTGTTGTAGTGTGATCTCCCACACTCTCCACTTCCATGAAAACGAAGCTGTTTTTCCTTCTAAGACCTTTCTCATATATTCTGAGAATTTCTACTTTAGTTCAGTGAGAAATTACAATAAATAATACGAGTAATAGCCAGTGTTAAACCATCCTAACAGCAGTTCATGTCTGCAAAGCAGCAGGGAGAAGCGTGGCTGCTCACAGTGAGTACCTGGGAGCCTTCCTCGTTGTAATGCCTGGCATTGCGGAACATGAGCTTCATGTCCTCAATCATGGCCTCCTCCGCCGCGTACTTGTCATTGCGGATGTTGTGCTCTATCATCTTCAAGTCCATTGGCTCCAGGATGATTTTGTAATAGTCTGGATAGTCCTTTTTGGATGGCTTAACCATGAACAGGTCACAGAGCCGCCTGCCTGTGCCGGGCTCTCGAGCTTCCAGAACCGCGCTGTACAAGATCTTCATCCGCTGCTTTCGGATGTTCTTCTTACTGGCAGGTCAAGAAGAACACAAAGGGAAAGAGTAAGTGTCAGGGGCTCCTATCTCCACTTCCAACACTAATATCACAATGATATCATCCTCTACCATGAAGAAGCAACCAGAACCACCTAAACACACACAAGAAGTTCAACATTAAGACAGTGCACTAGAATTTGCAAATGACAACAGCATTATAACCAGGAGCCTGACACAGAAACAGGAAACAACTCTTTGAGATGATTGTTCTCTCATTGACCTTGAGTTTTGAGTTCTACAAAATAAACCAACTAACTCATTTTTCAAAGTGCAAAGGCCAAAAGGAGCTCCGAGCACTTTCCAGCTGCAGAGAAAACAGACCAGTCAGGATCAGGCATCTGAATCCAAGAGCTTGAGATCCAGAGGGAACAAGGTAAAAACCTCCAGTTAGTACCTTCATGATTACTTCTAGTGAGCACAGAATATCAAAGACACGAGCTATTTATCTCTGAGTAATTTTGTACATTCTTCAGTACCAAGTAAGGATATCAAGGATCTAGTACAAAGAATTGCTTACATATCTGTCAATGCAAATGAAGTCTGAAATCAATAAAGCTCACCAAGACTGCAAACCCAGATAGAAAATGGTACATGTTATCCCCACAAATGTTACAGGCATCCTGTGTGCAGCTGTTATGGTTGTCTCAAGAAATCTGACAGCACAACAAGACACAGCTTATCACAAAACATTGCATGGCTCCCTGCACACATAGTACACAGCCTATAAGCAAATCAAATAAGGGAGAAGAAAATTTCTGTCAATAATGTGTAGTCTCAGCTCAGACACTGTGGCACTCAGCAATACACTCACTACAAAGCACTTGTAAACAGGCTTCCAATCTGCAATCTCCTTAAGACTTATCCAGATAGTTGCAACTTCAATGATTATATTTTCTGCAGACAACAACCACCACAAAAACTACCTTCAATTACAGAATGTGCAAAATATCCCAGTACAACTTACTAGAAACCAAACTGCAACACAGATTTCCCATTATGTGGATCTTTTCATCAAACATTTAAAATATCCCTAATTCAGCAATCTCATGCCTCAGATACCTCTTACTCCTTAGTGAGATCAGTGAAATAACTAAGGAAATAAGAAATAGCTCAAAATACATGTTCTATAGGCTAAACATTACCACTGCTGGCAAATGTTGTTTAGTTGTTCCCACTAGGAGGTGAGCACTGCCAGAACACAGACATGCTGCCAAGTTCCCCATTTTAACATGTTTCCAGGTTTTTCTCACTCATTTCAACAGATGTAGGCAAAGCAAAACCAAAGCAGAAATAGCAAAAGGCCTGCCAATACTCAAGATTCATGTCATGCATCTGATACATAAAAGGGGACATTCAAACAACTTTCTTCTGGGTAACTTATTTTCCCAATAGGATGAATTTTGCATGGGTTATTGGTTTCCTTTTCCAGCAACATTTTGGAATTCCTCTCATTGCTTCACTTCTGTGATCAGCAGCATTTATGATCTTCTTTTCCTTGCTATCATTCAGCAAGTGAATGGATAACAAGTATCAAACTGACAACATCAAAAGCATTTTCAGGTGCTCTTCAGGCATCATTCTGACCTCCCTTGACTATAAACACAAGAAATCCCTTGTTCCCTTTCCTTTTTCATTGCTCTTAAATGACAGGGCCTGACAGATTTTTTCCTTTTAAGCATTTCAGTATTGTCTGGCACAAGGTGATCAAAAGCAACATGGGGTTAAAGGGACACTGATGGCAATTTGACTTGCTTGATTAGGTTAGTACTTCTTTTTCAATCTGAAGATCACAAAGCTAGCAATTTTTGCAATTTATTCCTTCTTGATTACTTGGTTCTGTGGTCTGCCTTTCCTTTCCATTACACTTCTTCTTCCCAGCATCCCTAAACTGCACCACCTCCTAAATCTAAGTTCATATTCTCTCTCTGAAGATTTTTAAAGAGTGTACATTTTTGCACTTATTTGATTGCTCTTCAGGGACTCTTTGCTGATGTTCTACTCCATTCCCTTCCTCCCCCCACAACTGTTGTTCCTTTGACAAAACAAGAAATAAATATCCAGGAAGCCGATGTTCAAAAATAACACCAATGAAAGATGCTGAGCTGCAATTTTACACTGGCTGTTGCTACCACTGCAAAAATATTATCTGAGCTGGAATTTATTTCAAATGGCAACATAAGGCAGACTAGAGAAACCACCTCTTGCTGGAGGGAAATGCATCACTAGTATTAATTACAAAACAGCTATCACTGTAAAGAATACTTTCCATAAACCATCATCATGCTCAACAGAAGAGTCTATTGCAAATCACTGGGAATTTGGTTTATGTTACAGGACCCTAAGTAATCAACCTCTTATAATCAGTTTATCTATCTCTCAGGCTAAAAAAAAAAACTATTCCCCCCAAAAAATCCTGAAATCCAATGAAAAAAATCACCTAATTCAGTGCAATTACAGAACTGATGTTGACAACTGCCAACTAATAGATCGAAATTGGGAAATAATAGTCAGCAAATAGTTTTGAATTAATTAGAATCAACACTTAATGATTTACTTAATGAATTACAAATCCTTACACAAATGCAAAAAAAACCATGGTTTAATACTCTCTAACAAAAAGAAACTGCAGCAATGTTATGGCCTGCAGGAACTACAGAAGCAGATACCTCTTCCTTTTTGAGCTTCCAGTATCAGAAGTAGCAGAAGAAATCATGCTGTCCCCATCCTCAATGTCATCTCTCCTAGCAAGCTCCTTCTTCTTTGCCTGAAAAAGAACAAATCCCTGAAGCCAAACTCACTGCTGGGCATTTCCAGAACAGATTTAAAGAGCAGTATAGTTCATTCTAACTGACAGAACAACTTCTGAGGAACCACTTTAAAAATAATGCCATTTTAGACCACAGCACTTAGCTGGAACACTTAATGAAATCTGAAAGGTTTTAGCCTTATTCAATTACATGCAAACTCTAAAAAACCCCTACATCATCAATTTTCTCACAATTTAATTAGGTTAGGAGTCACAGTAAAGAATAAAGTGACTGAAAGAAATCACAGAAGACAGCAGATGTGCTGAGGAAAAATCACTTCATGATGCTTTCCATTCCCATACTTCCCCCTAAGAAAGAAAATACTTCTGCAAATACAGGTTTAGCTAAAAATTATTTTGGAAAAATATCCATTAGGGAAATAAATTTACATGTGAAGTTATATCCTTTTGCTTGTTCTCCTCCACATACCTGCATAACCTGCTGCATTTTCAGAACTCTTTTATAGATGGCAGAATTGGGGACATTGTAGCGCTTGGCATTTTCAAACATCAAATTCAGATCAGCCTCCAACTGATCTAAAGTTTCATACTCATGATTCTTCAGCTTGGTTCTGCAAAGGAGAAATACCAGTCAGCTATTCCACTAGCTACACAGTGCAAAACAGTTCTTTAAGATCCTCATTTTCATGGTAAATCAATAGTCAAAGAGCTCTAAGTGCAGAAATGGGATTTAGTTTTGATTCTCTAGTAACATCTTCCACTTGTAACTGTATTAGGGAACCACATGTCCTCAAAGAATGGTTTCAGTAATTCTGGAAGTTGTGCAGACTGAACTGTATGACTGCTTTCATACTCAGGTGAGATGTTACAGGTGAGGCAGCAGCACAGCCTGCTGAAACTGCTGCAGTGCCCCTGTGCTCTGACCTCAGGCCAGGCCAGCTCTGCACAGCCCCAAAAGCTGCTTTCCCTCCATCAATTCCACTCATCTTCACTGAGAGCCAAAACCTCCCAGCATCTCTTATGTTAAACCCTCCAGCTTGTGCCTTCTCTTAAAAAACCACCTGGTTATTGATTGGTGTTATGTGCAAAGTGCACTTCACATGAAAATAGTTACAAGAGGAGTAACAACAACAAAAAAAGTCATTTTTCATATGCTAAACACATGAATCAACATGAGAAAGCTTAATGTGTTTTCTTGCACAATGCTGAAAGTTCTAGCCAACTTTTTAAAACTCTCCAATACTTCATTACACACAGCAGAAAATATTAATCTGCAGAACACAAGCCCCAAAGCCTGTCCCAGCTGCAACACAGCTTCCTCACCCTCCTGCCTGGCACATTTACCACTCACACATCACCTTTAAATCCAGTCCTGTTTCTGCAGCAGCTGGCTGAATGTGTCCCTGCTTGATGGAGCATTATCACTACCACAAAATAAATTTAATATAAAACTTTTCAGTCCCAAGCTTGCTCCTACCACCATTTGCTTATCCTCTACCCAAAAATCAAGGTGCAGGCCATCTCATTTTAAGCAAACAATTTACACTCACAGTGTTCATCAAAAGCCTGAAGCAAAAGTAAAAATCCTGACTTAGATTGAATGGCTTGGAAAGTGACAACTTCCAGCCAGGGATGTGAGGAATGAAAAATGTACAGGCACAGAAGTGATCCTGTTCTAGCCTGCAAAGAACATCCTCTCCTACCATTCTCTGTACTGCTGTCAGCAAATAGGATGATTAATTAGGTAGGTTATTTACATAAGTACTTTGAACAGATTTAATTACACTCAAACTCAGCAGAACTCAAGCATCATGACTTCTCTGGATTTAGAGGATGAAGTGCAGCTTCACAATAAATTTTTAACAAGCCATCTCACCAATCTTGGGAAGAAAGGATTTTATAAACATCAGTTTATTTCACAAAGTGAGGTTGAAACTAACCAAACCCATGGCTCTACAGAAAGCCACTGCCAACGTAACACAAATTATACACTAGAAACTAAAATAAATTTCGGTGAAAATTATGACAGGGATATAACTGTACCTGAAACCATGAGTAAAACCAGAAAGAATTTCCTTTTAAACAAAATGACATTTGCAAAATGAGGGAAAATGTTTAGAAGTAAAGCTACAGTTTCATAAGACCACTAAGCCCAAAACAACACTGGCATGGCATTTAATTTTGTTGAAATCAGAATATTAATTAAAAGAATACTGCAAGTTGGGACTCAACTTTCTAAACTGTCTACTGCAAACTCACCAGTCCTTCCAGGTGGAATATCTGCAAGGACTGAAGTTGAGACATACTCTTTCCATATAACCAAAAGATTCATTTATTAGATAAACACAGCCTAAAAATTTCTTACTGAAAAAACTCAAACACCAAGATAAGATCAGTTATGCAACTTATTCTATTCTATTCAGAAATTGTGAAGTGCTAGTCCTGCCTCTTCAGGAAAAAACAACCCACTAACAAAGAATGAGTGGGATCAAGAGATGCACTTGATATATGTCCTACTGAAGATGACAGTTCTCTTACAAAATACATTGGGAACCTTCTTTACTTGAACTTCTGATTTTACATAAAACATGCACTGAAAGTACTTGCTAAGGTAGGAAAACTGGTTACACAAACAGAAGATTTCAAAATTATACAATATTCACTAAATAAGTTATATTAAGTGACAAAAGGAATGAAAGAACTCCTAAATCTCAGATAAAGTGAAAATTTACAATGTATTCAAAATATTAGACATAATTTTGTCTTCTCAATTGACCCATTCATAAGTCAAGCAAACAAAACCACAGAAGTTCTCCATAAATCCTTCTCCAGGCACCAGTCTCTACTACTTCAAAATTAGTTCCACTCCTTGATTTGCTATATTACTAAAACTGCTTATGTTATATGGCAAAATATGCTTGACCAGGCAATGACATTTACTATAAGCTCCACTCAGGCCATTTATAACTAATCCAAAACCACCAAGAGCCACCAGAAAATTCAAGAGAACCTCAACACATCACATAAATGCAACATTTAGATTGTTGAGTAACAGAGCATTGTCCAGAAAGGGTCACACTCATAAGAAAAATTCATTTGAATTCCCCAGAAGTAGCTACCACACAAACCCAAGTGTGCTTTACACCAGATTCCAGCACATTTTTAAACCTCAGCTGCAAACCCCAGGAGCACAAGACAACAGGGTGTGGCCTGAAAATTCCAATTGCAGTGCCTGCACTCCCACACGTGTTTTAGAGAGGGCTGCTGCCAGGGAATTCCCTGGCACGCCTTCCTCCTCTGGTATAAAAAAGCCTGACCCACTTGCCTTGGGGATCACACTTCTCAACACTGTAAAATTTAACAAGGAACAGTGCTCTTGTAAGCCTGCCAGGATCTAGCACTTAGGCACTTGGTAACTGAACACATTCTCCTGCATCATTTCCTGACTGTTCCTGTGGTTATCTGTAATTAACAGAATGACTCTTCCCCAGCAATGTCAGCTTTGCATAAGGCACTTTTACCACATAGCCTTGACAGCACCATGTCTTTCTTTTTAAAGAGGATTTTCTTGTTCTCCAGCTCTAAGCTTTGCCCCCGTTTGAGGCAGGGAATTCTCATCAATGTGCTGAACATCTGGTGGGAGGGAATGAAGGGGCAGCCAGAGTCATCTCAGCCATGTCCACTTAGCAAGAGGTGAGTGGAACAAATGGAAACACGAAATTTCAGCTGAACACAAATGGTTTTTACCGTGAGGGTGGTCAAACACTGGTTGCCCTGGGAGGATGTGGAGTCTCCATCTGTAGAGATCATCAAAAGCTGACTGGGCACAGTCCTGGACACAAGGCTGTGGGTGACCCTGCCACAGCCAGGCCTTGGGCAGGACGGCCTCCCTTCAGCCTCAGCTATTCTGTGACTCTCTGAACAGCAAGCCAGGAGGAAATCAGGAGACAACTAAAAGCCATCACCATGATTACCTCCCACATCCAGGAACAGCTCAGGATCAGCACTCAGCTCAAATGACTGAGGTTCATAACACTCAAAGTAACTGAGAGGCTGGGATAGGTAAAATCTCATTAAACCAAAACATATACATTCCCTCTGGAAATCAGGTATTATTTTAAAGACTTTTCCTGCATTTAGCATACACACCCCCCCGAAATACATGACTAGCTGTAAAATTTGCAACAGTCACACATTTCACAGTTCACTCTGGCAGGACAGCTGAAGCAGCCAGATGCCAGGACAAAACAGACATGAAACAGGAATTGCAGGCTTCACTCCACCTCCTTCAGCTTTTCACTGGGACACTAAACTTTTCTGTCCCCATTTGGGAACAAAATATATGCTCATTTATGTACATCTCAAAAAATCCCCAAATCACCAAACACCAAAAAAACCACCACCACAAGAAAAGAAAGAAAAAAACCTCACAGAAAACCAAATAACCAAATACCCAAAACCCCACAAGCAATCTCCATCCCTACTAAGTGGCAGTTTTGAATACCTAAAGACATATTAGCAGTATCAGCAAAGCCATGATGCTTCAATTTTCCCTAAAGCACATAAATTAAGTGTATATGCATGACTTCAAGGCTTTTCAGGTATAGTAAAAAGTGAAGATTACATGGTAATTTAAAAGACAGCTGAATTTCAGAATTTGCAGGAAGTTAGACTTCTACAAATATTGTACTTTAATTTGTGAGTCTCAAACACTATTTCTAAAAAGACTGGCTGTTTCTTTTTTTTATTTTCTAAGACCCCTGGCAGTAAGTCAAGTTACTTTTTTCTACAGTTCTTCATACACTTGTATGGAATTTCTGTGCTGCTCACACAGCCAGATGCAACCTGCCTACACTGTAAGGAAAGCAGAAATGCAGCTGCCTCTCTATGGCAAATTATTTGTTCTATAACTGATATCAAGGGTATTTTCAATGGAAAATCTCTCTCAAACAAATCTGTTTCTATATAATTTGAGCCAACACTTTTAGGTACATTAAAGCACAAACTGTCAATGATTCTTCTCAATTTCACTGTTTTTTTTTCATCAAGTACATTTTGTGCTTTGTTCAAAGCAAGACACTTTCTTTGCCACTTTTATAGCTGTACTAAGAAATAAGAAAAAATGCTTTAAAGGCACTGATGGAGAGATAACCAGTGTGGCAGCCTTTATTCCCCAGCACATGCAAAACACCCTCTGATAAGACAAAAAAAACAAATAGCAGCTTTTTTAGCTTCTGATTTAACAAAGACATTGCTCATTCAACAATTACATCAAGTTTGACAGATTGTATTATGGTATAGCTGTATGTACAGACCTCCATCAGAGGGGATTACAAAGGGAGCAGGGGGAGGGTCCAGGGCTCTCTCCCTGCAGCTGAAGGACTGGTACTCCCAGGGTGTGGCTTGGGCAGGGCCTGGAGCCGCAGTGGCCACCGGGCAGGAGGCCTGGGCCCCCTGAGGCTGGGCAGCACCAATAAAGCCCATTAATGCCCCCAGGAGCCTGCTCACACCCATCATACTGGCTTATCTTGAGCCACTAAAGACAGACACTGCTCACTTCACTCAGGTCTTTAATCTGACAGCTGCACTGGCAGCTCACCGACCTTCCATGGCTCACAGATTTATAAATGGTGAACTGCTGGCTTCAGTCCACACCAGCTACATCATCATGAAAATAATTATTCTCATAGTGTTACACAGTGACCTAGACAGGAGGATTGTAATTGCAACCATCTTCCTACAATTCATACTGAAGACTATTAACTTGAAATACATGGCAGTAAGAGGTAATCAAGCCATCACGGTCAGGGAAAAATAAAAATGGGGAGTTCTGCAAAAACGTTCATCTCTGCTGCACACCTAGCATTCAGAATTATTCATATGGAAATTTTCAGGCACATTACAAATGAAATTCAATGAAAAATAAACCCAACAGAAGCCACGTATCACAGATGATCTAAAAACTGATGCAGACTGAGCTGAAACAAGCAGCAATTGCATGTAGAGGAGAGATGGTGCAAACACTGCATTAGGTACCAGCAACTTGACCATAAAAGATTCTGGGGAAAAAAAAGACCCTTGAATAGTTTCATACCAGATGTAGCTTTCATTCTGTTTTCTTACCTGATCTGCTGCAATGAAATGGGTGTTTTAATCTGCTGATAATAATCAGGATACTTTTTCTTGGAGGGCAAGTGGAAAAAGGGTTCAGAGATGAGCTGGCCCTGGTTATTTCGACAACTTCTGACTGTGTCATAAAGCTGGTAAAGAGGATTAGAAGTGTCCATGAAGGAGGTAATGCTCTCAGCTTCAGACTCCCCCTCTTCATAACGAGCAGCAGCTGCACAGAGAGAAAGCAAAAGCAGGAAATTCAATAGGACAACTCAGAGTGGGTTTTTCGGTGGATGAAGGTCTAAAGAAGAAAAGGAAACCCCCCTCTGGCAGTCAGATTCACACCTCAGGAAATGACACAACACATATCTAATGAGCCTCAAAGCTGACAAAAAAGAAAAAAAGGCACTTTATTGCAATCCTTTAGACAATAATAATCACAGCCCAAGACAAAATTGTGAAGCTTAGCAGAAAAAATTGACAGTAAAGCCTGATGATGCCCCTCTAATACATACAGCAAATGAAGAAATAAATGTTTTACAGTGATTATGTAATAAGCCTAAAAAAAAAATCAAAGTATTTAAAAATTTCATAGCAAAATTTTCTGGTTATCCTGTTTCAGGATTAGGATGAACGAAAGAAAATCTATGAAGAGCTAACAGTTACTGCAGATAAAATGAGGAGAAACATTGCACAAACAACAGAAACACAACAGGAATGAGAGAACACTGGTACTGGAAACACAGAAGCAATAAATGGCCAATCCTTCCACACTTCTAAGTAACACAAACAGTGCAATTTGCACCTTGCAGACAGACATAACAAAATCTGCATGGCTTTGCACATGCTAGAGTTAAATTATTCACCCCTTTTCCCCTCTGTGAGTGTGAAGGACAGCCTGTGTGGCAGATGACACACTGGGTAATTCAACACATTCACAAAACACATTTCTGTAACACCAGGTTTCCAGCTGGCATTTCCATTATTGCTCACAGGAGGCTGCACAGCCTCAAGCTCTCTATCCATGTTCAGTAAAGTCATATAGAAATGGTGACAAAGCCAGGGGACACCCAGACTGTAACAACACAGAGCTGTCATTGCTCCTCTGCAGCTTGACACCAGATCTACATCAGTGCTTGGGACCTGCCAGGGTCACAGGCAAAGCTGGAACACAACCAGGCATCAGCAGATGTGCAAACATGCAATGAAGATGTTCATTACTGATTTGGGGAGACACTCAGAATTATCATAATGATGCCAAACAGCATCACTTAATGACCCAGCACCTACTGCATCACAGCCAGCAAAGCAGGAGCTGGGCAGAATAACTCAGGTAGAAACAAACCACTGGAGTTATTGCTGAAATCAGGTAAAGTTTCAAAAACACGTATGGTTTAGTTTATTCAGTTTGGTCTGTCTACTCAAATTGTTCAGTTCCAAGTGCTCCACCAAATGGTAAGAAACAAACAGAAAAAGCAGAATAACTTGTTTCTATGAAAGAGAAAACATAAAGGGACTAGTCAAGTATTTGCTGTTCTCTGCTATGTGTGAGCCAGCAACAAAACAGTTCAATACCCTAAATAAGAAATGTACTTCCTTTGTGTTGAAAGTAGAACACAAGGCATTCCCTAAAAAGAAATCTAAGTAAATTAGATATTAATTAGTAATGAAAACATTTATGTATTATAGTTTTACTGTATTTTAATAGTTACATAATATACAGCTACAAACATTTCCATTATGATGTGCATGTTCTTTGAAAGTGATGTGTAAACATCATATATTCTTACATATATAGAAAATTATACTGCTCTCTTAACATGATACCTGCTATATTAAGAGCCAAAGAAGAATTTATTATCCAGATTAGAAGATAGAAAATTCTTACTTTTGCAATAGTAATATTTTGGCTCTTATGGAGCAAATAATCTGATGCAAGACTGTACATTCTTTGATGTGCAGAAGCACCAGGTCCCAAAGCCCCAGCAAGCACTGGCAGAGGAGAGGGACAGGCAGTTATTGCCCTTTTGTGCTGCTGTTACCACAACTACAGTTTGCAGATACCACAGAAAAACCCCACTGTCTCCTCTGTGGTCCGAACAATGAATGCTCAATGTCCAGCTGAAGATGGTTGCCAGTAAAACCAACAGCAGCACCCAGTCTTAAACCATCTCTAAGTGATACAGTAAAAACAAAACACCCTTGTTTACAAAATTAAATACATGCAACTAATGCATAATGACCACCTATGCCTGCCTCTATAGACTTATAATGAGGAGCAAGGGAGCTGCTCACATCCTTGTACACTGGAAATGTTCTACAGGCTCCATCACACCAAAACACCATCTGCAGCTGTCAGGATAAACTCTCAGTTGGAAACTGTATTATTCATTGCTTAGGCAACAGCTTCAACCAAAGAAGCTCATAAAGATTCAGTTCTCTGTTTCAAGAAGGAGAGAGTTCTAATAATGTTAAATCATGCAGCCCTGTTCTCATTTATTTTAACAAGCGTTAGAGGAATGAAGAAAAATGAGACAGCAGAGCAATTAATAAAAATATCACTTGGTTTAAAGAAAAGCCCTTGTCACCCAGAGACTGAAAGCATAGGCTTGTCCAAGTAGTACACTGGAAGAACAGGAAATCTTTGGTCTGCTAAAAAAATAACATTGCCTCTTAGGACAATACAATAAGGATAGGAGAACTTCAACAGCAGCAAGGCAAAAGTCTCACACACAGAGAGAGGTCCCATGAAAATTATAATAATGTCCATAGCAAAGGTGGCATCAGAAAGTCGTTAAATCACTCCAACAATTTAAATCACTAAAACATAAAAAGTTACATATTTTTACAGCATTGCAAATAATAACAGCTAACAAACAAGCAAAAGCCAGCTAATAAAAACTCCCCACACATCCCAGAACACAGCTGCTCTGAAGCAATAACCAAACTCTGAGCTTCAAACCAGGAATAAAATGCTTTTGCTTACACCAAGAGCTAAAATCCAAAAAATTCTACATACCCATCCACTAGAAAACTGTGGGGAGTACAGTTTCATTACCAGGAAAGAAATAAATGCCCCAATAATACATACTGAACAGATGCATCTTTCAACATCAATGAAGAAATCATGTAAACAAAAAATTAAACAAAGAAACAATTCCAGCACTACTAATCTCTTTCGCTGCATGGAGCACCCCATGTCTTCTCCAGTATCTCCTCTTTTGTTCCATTTTAGAAAGAATAAAAGCAAGCAACAGCTCCCTAAAGCTTGGTAAGTCTACTTGGAAACACAGAAAATTCAAAGTATGCCAGCAAGTTTGGCCTAGCCTATCTCACTAGCTGCAAGATTCAAAGGAATTACACACTGAGTGCAAAATATTTTTGAAATAAATGTATCTGAGTTTATCTGTAGTTTTACAGATTTGCTCATTGTGAACATTTTAATGAGAGGAATTAGAGAAACTGCATTTCAGTTCCTACCAGCCAAAGCTGCATCCTCATCGCTTTCTGATCCATATTGCAATGCCATGGTTATTGCTGATAAACGATCCCCTTGGGCTGATCTTTTGTTACTATGGAAGAGAAAAAGTAAAGACATTTTAAAAACAGAAAAAAAAAAAGATTAAATTCAAATGAAAAAAAGGGAAAGGGTTATCACATTAACCATTAACAGTCACCCAGAGTGTGTGAGCAAATGAGTGAAGCTCATGACTCCATAAGCAGGAACACAGCCATGACTACCAAGCCATGAGTCTGCCTGTTTTATGAGCTGGTCCATCCAACACAGTCAGAAAACTGAACTCCAGCCTACTCCCTTCTGCCCTATTTTGTATACTTGAGTATTTGATTAATTGCAAGAGAAGAGGAATGATAAGAAGTCTTTCCCAATTAATAACTTTGTTATTTGACCCTGTTTCATTGGGATTTGTCTACAGGAAGGAATTCAACACACTATAAGCTGTATATTCTATCTCCTCCCATTCCCTCATCCCCACCTTTGGCATTTTCATCACACACAGTGCCTGCACATGAATCAGCCTCCTATACTGCTCAGCTGGAGTAAACTGGCATTGGTCTCCCCAAGACTTCTTCAGCATCCCTCTCTTTTGTCCCAAACCTGAGGCACAGTATTTCATATCACACTATATAAGCTGTGCTTGACACTCTCTGCCTTTTTACAAGATCAGCTCTTCAGGCACCTCCAGAAACAGTTTCAGCCTTGTCCTGCAGGAGCCAAGTGAAGACTGGGAAAAAGCAGATGGGCTGAGGGCATGCTTGGGCCCTACACTTTCCTGTACATCCTTTCCTGCCTTTTGATATCAACACACAGATATCATCTCCTTGGTCTGTGGGCCATCTCTCTAAAATATCCACTGAGTCTCTTCAGTCCATGACTTCAGGCTCCATCTGTCCTGCAGTCCTCCAGGGCAGCAGTGCTGGAGAGTGGTGCTGGGCTGTTGCCTGATGAAGCCACTCCTGGTTCTGCCCTTGCTGTGCTTTGCCTCTTTTCACCAAAAACCTTCATTCACCTGGGTCATTTTCACTGCAATACTATTGGACAAGGTATGCAAATCCACACCTGGATCAGGAGCACATCCTCTTCCCTGATGGCCTGACTGCACACACTTCTCACTCAGCAAGAACAACAATTATCAGCGTGTTATCAGCAATAATCTTATCCTAATCCAAAACCCAGCACCACAGCAGGTATGAGGAAGAAAATCAAACAAAATTTCACATTTCCAAACGATGATGACCCAGCTTTTCCTCCAAGGGCATAATTTACTTACCGATAATATTTGTTAGAAGAATTTCTCTCATCCCCAACACTGCCTTTACCCTGTGAGGAAGGACCTGTCAGCTTGGAAGCAGCCAAATTTGATGCAGTCCTTAAGGCAGGAGAGGCAAGCCAAGGAAAGGGGGAGGAAAAAAAACAGGCCCACCTTAAACCCATGAAAAGACACAGCAAGAAAAAAAGCTTTTTACAGAATCGCTTTGATAGATCAGCCAAAAGGTTCAGAGACAGATGTTTGGAAGCTAAAAGATAAGTAATACTGAGATCCTTTCAGTGCTCTAGCATTTATGTGGATTTTGTTTGTAAGGTCAGAGGAAAGTAACATTTAGCTCAAGCACTGATAGCTGTACACACAGCTCAGCCTAAATAGCAGTGAAAGCAGCCAACAAAATGTTGCTCAGCACCCAGATAATGCAAATCATACAGGTCCAGTCATGTTTTATCAACATTTAAAGTCACTGTCAAGTTGGTTGAATATTATCAAGCAATTCAATTTTGCCACTTTAAGGGAGGACAGTTAAATGCACCCACAAAGAGCAGTTTAGTATGGCAAAAGAGATTATGAGCTCTGCAATAAAAAACATGATTTTTGACACAGGGGCAGCAAATAAAGCTTAGGTTAGTAGCATTATGATGATTTGAGTTTGAGCCATCAATGACAAAGAACAACAGATGTAAACTCAGAAGAAAAATATAGAAAATGCACTTGAAGTGAACTTATGAGAGAATTTTACCCAAATCAGCAACAGGTAAAGGAGAATTTCCCTTTAAGACAATTAAATATTTAGGAATTTAAATAAAAATAATGATTCTGTGAAGCAGATTCTTGAGAAAGAAACAAAAAAAAGATAATGGTTCAATAGAAAAAGCAACCAGTGAAATACACAATAGAAAGTGAAAGGTTTGGTTTTCATGACAGTTCTCTTATTCAAATTTTTTCTGCATTCAGCCCAGTATTATTGTAGCCTGCTTCAGGCATTATTTTTCCCCCCAAGTTAGAGAAACAAAGAAGGGAGCTGTCAATTATTCTGATAGATTACTTCAGGATTTGAAGGTCTGTTGAGAACACAATACACAAGAGAACATCTCAAATAAGGCAGCTGAGAAGTGGAAATGGGTTGGCAGTGCAAGAGAGGAATTCAGCTAACAAATATCAGTGTGATTTATCTGTCATCCCTTCTTACATAATCAGCTTTATTTTAAAGAAAAACCGTTGAGCCTCAGAAATAAATATGACACACACCTTGACATCCTGAGCTTCATCAATGGCCAACACAGTGAGAAAAATAAAATACAATCATAATTTAAATAGAAAACCTCTATGCCTCTGTATAATTCTAGTTACTGCAAAGCAAACACGTGTACAAAGTCTTCTGGCACTCCACATACTTTTAAGAAGGAAAATTATTCACCTATGTGTCAGGAATTACACCTTAGAGAGTATTTCTGCTTTTTATTTTTATATGCTCCAACAATGATTCACCCAACCATGAGGAGGATGCTGATGCTGAACAAACCAACCAGAAAAAACATTTCTCAAAACACCAAACAGTAAGAATCAACCAGGCAACTTCCACTTCTTTCACACAATAATCCTAGGCAACACTTTTAATACTGATATCATATACACAGAAAAAATTAAACTACCTGCTCACATTGACAAATAATATCTAAATTGACTTTTGAGTGTTACTTATAAATAAAATGTTTATATGAGAAGAAATTTTATTGCATTTCAGTTAAGAAACATTTATAATGACTGCATCAGTTCTCTGTAAACTATGGATTGTCACAGGAAGAAAATGTTGCTTCCTAAGTAAAATCATTCCATGAAACAAATAGAGCAATCGACTCTCATCAAGTGTTTTATACCTGCATATTCAGGGCCAAATTTCTTCTTCACCTATTAATAAATCCAGACCTTCAGGTTCCTGTGCCTCTTTTCACAGCTAAAGTTGCTTTTCAAACAAGAGTGGACTTCCCTCTAAGTATCTTTTGCCCAAGGTTCTGTTCCTATGTTTCTGCCCCTACTTGTGAGCCCTTTGGTTTCTGTTCCTAACAAGGTTCAAGAATATCAAGCACTTTTCAATAAAACAAAGCACCTAATTGCTCACTATTCATTTTCTGTTATTAACTTATAAACACATGGTGGAAATTGGCCATAACTTATTAAAGATCGACTGGCACTATTTATCAAGTACATCAGAAAAATATTTCACCACAGAAGTATTTCAATGAAAAAAGCTTTCTTTCAAAAACTATTTTAACCAATGTACAACTTTTAAGACAACACTAACCTAAGTTTTCAAGCCATTATTTCCCACTATACTCCCCACAGCACAGTTAAGGGAATGTCAACAGAGGGTTTTATATGAGATTATAGAAAGAACTCTGTTTGCAGTACCTGATTCGGAGACTTGACTTGGCCAATTCACTGTGTTCAATCTCAGCCTTTTTCATATTAAATATCTTTTTAATCGCATTTGCATCCTGTCAATTAAAAGATTTTTTTTTGTTTAATGTTGAAAGTGAATAATATTGTAATTAGATATATCCAGCTGTCTAAAACAAAAATTAAGGTGTTTTTACATTTAGATATAAAACAATTTTGCATGAGAAATGAAGCATGGAACAAAGTCTAACTGAAATACTCCTACACAGTATTTTTACAGTGGCCTGAAAAAACTGAATAGAAGACCTGAGCTGATTCAAGCTCAGTTTTTGTTATTTTTGTACCCCAATTCTACTAAGAGCAAGATAAAAAAGAAAACCCACTAAAAGCTATTTTAAAAAAACAACATGAAGAGGGTCTTGAGAACTTTATGTTCAAGGCTTATTTTAAAGATCAACCAGCAAGAAAATCTGAACTCAAATCACACTATGAACTACTGAAACTAACCTTGAATACTTGGGATCCAGGCTCATTGTAGGTTTTAGCATTCTTTGCCAGAAGATCTATGTCCTTGGCCATGGCATGAATGCTTTTGTAAGTTCCATTCTAAACAAGAAGAAGAACTGGTTAAAGTAGAAACCATCAGACTGCATGAGAACTAAGCCAATAGTGAAAAGCAAAGGAATTCATATTCAATAAAGGGAATGTTCATAGAAAAACAACTCCTTTGTAAAGACAACAGGTAAGTCTGGAAGAAGTAATCAAAGACAGTAACATACATATATGGCAAGTCTTTATAAAGCTCATGAATGCTAAGATTGAAAAAAAACATTTCATAGATCATACTACCTTCATTTTCAAGAGTTCTGACAAAATGCTGTTTTAATTTTATTCTCTAGTTCTATCAGTCTGTGCCCCATCCCTCCCTACTATACAAAATGCTAGAATTACAGAACAATATTCCAAATTACTGGAGAAGTAAGATGAAAAATGCATCAGTACAAAACATCTATTTATAGCACTAGAACAGAAGTAGGTGATGATAACACACAACTAATCCTCAGTACTCCAATGTTTTACATGAGCAGCCCTTGCCAAGAAACTGCTTTAAGCTATTAAACATCAAGGAACTTGAGATATTCTGGCTCAAAGCCAGCACTCCACAGCTCACAATGCTTGATCTTCCACACAGCTACTTCTGCAGCACTAACTCAGCACAGAACATTGAATCACCACAGTGTGCAGGTTTTTTAATAGCAGGAGGAAAACACATTGCCTTTCCTGCCATCATAAATCCTGACTTCTAACAATTCTGGAATGTTTATTTTTAAAAAGGCTGTACCCCAACACATTAATATGTTCATACCTGTATCCTTTGGGCAATAGTTTTAAGATCTATGGGTTCCTTTATTATTGCATAATAATCTGGATATTGCTGGAAAACAGAAATAATTTATGTATTACTATAAACAGTCACAAAGTTTTTGTTCTAACAGCTCACAGAATGAGCCATTAGATGAATTGAAGATAAAAACAGTGTAAGCCTCAAAATATGGCACTAGGCTTCAACTTGGACAAGCCAGGTCATAAGGCAGATACAAGGAATTCATCAATAAATTAACATAAGGGACCAGTTCTGATTGAAAATCAAATCCATGGTGATGGTTTTCAGAATATTTATTCTGCTTGTTAAAACTTTCACCACAAAAACAGAACACCACAGTAAAAACAGGTGGAGTTTGCCACTGATGAGGCAGAAAGAGAACTGCACTCTGAGCATGGCCATCACAGCCTGGAACATCAGTTATAGAAATGTTCAGGCTTCCAACTTAGAACACAACCTACATAAAAATACTCACCACTTTGGAAGGAAGTTTCTGAAACAGTTCACTTATGAGGCGTCCTGAGGGGTTTGTGGCAACAGCTACAGCTTCAAGAAGCTGTTCCAGAATTTCCTTCAGGTAACCTGGAGATGACTAGTGTAGGAAACAAAAATCACAAAAAAGTTTTAATAGCAGCCAGAGTGGAGTGCTTCAAGTTGCACTGAAATATAGGAATTTACACGTCAAAGGCAGAAAAAAAATCAGCTACAAAACACAGATACAATTTTTGAAGACAACACTGTTTATGTAGGTAAAGGTACACTAGAGAACTCTGATTTCAGCTTTACACTGCAGGCTGCCAGACACACATCACAGTTACTGAAAATGTGCATCCCAACATCACAAAAACCAGGCTAGCCCAAATTTCCTCTCATAACACTCCAGGAAGAGCTGCACTGCCTGAATGAGGCACTTGCTGGTAACTGCTGTCATTAGACAGGAATCTTGCTTGCAACAAACCTCAATGTTGGCATGAATTCAAGCACACTTCACATTATTCCAACTGGACCAGAACCATCCTTTACCCATGTCAGAAACCCTCATAGGTTTTTTTGCTAGGCAAAAGTGAAACACACATACAATGCTGTGAAGTGATTAACTAATACATTTGCATTAAGAAATACCTTTAGAACATAATGTAACAATGAAAATATGACACGAGTTTCCACCCTCTCAGAGTCAGCTGACATCCAGTTAAAGCCTCCCCCTTCTACAGCTATCATGCCCATACTTACTAATTCAGAATTTGCTTGATTGTCATGTCCTTCCTCATCATCATCATCCTCCTCAGCATCACCTTTCTGAACAAATTCATTTTTTGTGCGCAAATACAGCTCCCATAGTTTGCAGGCAGCTTTATATTCAGGAGAATCTGGCTGCAAAAACAAATCAAACAAATTCCAGTCAAAATTCAGGGCATTCTCATTGGGGGAAAATTTGTAAGTTATTAGCTGAAAGGTATTAAATACATTAAATGAGTAATAGAAAACTTGAGAAATTCCTGCTTCATTTGTTCTTCGACAGAGGAGTTAGGAATCATAATAAGCATTAGAAAATATAACTTGTATCACTCAAAAGCATCCAAGTCTTTCAGAAAACTTAGCAATTAAATTAGCTGGGTTGAGGCTTGGACAAGCCAATTAGATGAATATGGAGAAATCACTGGGTTTTGCTGAAGTACAACACCAGCATTTAAAACAGACTAAATTTCAGTATGCCAGAAATTTGATTTAAGCAAATATTGCTGTCACTGCATGGCACTTGAAAATTAACTTCTACAGAAGAATGCCAATAAATACCTTTGAAAGTGCTACAATGGTTTACACTCAGCATTAACTGGGAAATTTAATGACATGCTATCACCTGGGTACACCTCTAGATACATCTTTTAGAAGAGGTAGAAGCATTAGTTAGAAAATTAACTTTTAAAAATACAGAGCTGATAGTGGCAGACAAGCATGTGCCTATTAACACTACCCAGAACAAAGACAGCTTTTCCACCCATGTATTTTTCCTTCCCCTTCCTCTGTCATTTAGGCTCTATTTCAGGTACTCCTGCTGATAATGTCACCTTATTACTGCTGATTGCACTCTTCTTACTTCACTCTCTCAACCTCTGACAGCTTGTAATACAAATGAGAAACCAACATGAGAACTGTTCTTAATCTTGCCTGATTAGACTTAAATATTCTCAGCACATTAGACCAGGTGCTGCTTATAAAGAGCAGATATTTTAAGGGTATCCTGCTCCACAAATCTGCTTCCTTCTGTATTAATGCAAGATGCTCAGGAGTAAGAGACTTAACCAGAAACACAAAAAAATCCAAAGGCTGCTGTTCTGCTGGAGCACCGCCAATAAAACACCTGCTAGAATAAAGACCTTGACAATCAATCACTGTCCCTGGTTTGTCCATGCCATGGAGCTGCCTGGGAAAGGCAAAAGTTGAAAGGAAGACATTAAGTTTGTGCACCACACCTCCAGCTCACAGCTCCATAATTCTCTGGAAATGCCAACATTCCTTCATCCTGGAATAACAGATACCTATTTTTAGTCTAATGCAAGGTCTCTGTGACAGAGCTAAATTTTGAGCCCACAATTCTATAGGCAAAGGCAGCACACATTCTGTAAAACCCCAATCATTCTCTCCTGCCATCAAGTCCTTTTTACTCATGTAAAATACATTAACATTGGGGTTTTCACACTGAGTGCCTTGCAAAGCTCCAGGAGCACAAAATGGATTTGGAAGTCTTTGTACTTCCTCTCCTGGAAGCAGAATGTGCAAATGCATTAACCCATAAATCTGATTGTTTTCAAGAAGCTAACACACACACACAAGTAAAACAAACACTGCCTTTCTGGATGTCACCTGGCTACCCCAGCTGGGTTGTTCAGAAAGCACTCATTTGGATTGTCTCTGAAGTCAAAGATATGTGAAAGGCAATATTAGCAGGTTTAGATTTGCTGTACCATCTCATTCACCACATATAATTTCACTGGTTTATGGATTTAACATAGCCTTTCATTAAACAAGATTAACCCAATTTTTTCCCCACTTCCTTATGAAAACTGCAATAAAACCCATTAATATCCATAATAAAACACACACCCAGTTTGGGGGAATTGCCATGAGGGTTGTCTTGAAGACATTACATTCATATCTATCATCACTGACCATGACAGTCAATGTGCCTTTTTTCAATTCTATTAAGTGGCAAATGGAAGAGAAAGATTAAACACACCTACCATAAACTTGCTGTTAGCATAAACATTTCCTTCTGGGAGGGGAAAAAAAAAAAATCTTTCTCCATTTCAAAGGGTAACACAGAGGGTGTTGTAAAATGAGAAGGCTTTGACAGAGGAATATTTTTCCCAGTTTATATCTCCATTATTGCTTTTGATCTCTTTTGGAAAACTACATGAAGATCATTCCTACATTATTTTACAATTTTCTACAGAAAAATTGCGACAGTAGGACATCTTAGAAAGATACAGTCAACATTATGGAAATATATGCAAATAACTGCAATATGTGCTGTTACCTTACCAAAGGCTAAACTGAAGAAGTTTTGGCCAAACCAAGGCAGAATTTGAACACTTCTACTCCTTTTACAATGGATTTCAGCCTTTACATGTAGTTTGCTCACCTTATAGTAAGCCTTTGCATTGTTAAAGAGAAGCTGGAAATCAGCAGTCAGCACATTCACATCATCATATTCCTCCATCTTCAGCTTTTGTTGGATTTTCATTAAATCAATTGGCTGAGAAACCACTTCATAATAATCTGGCTGATTTCTGTTGCAATGACAAAAACAGGCATCATATTCCAAGCAGTAAAACCCAAACCACAGCACAAAGCTTGTGCATGTTTATGACTAAATAAACCAAAGAAAGTTCCAATACATCTTTGTTACAGCTAAAAGATCTGGACAGTGCTCTGTCAGGGAGCTCACTTCATGTATGTTCTGTTACTGTTCTCAATTTTCTGAGTTTAAGAGAAAATTCAGCCTCTTAGCTACTGAATTTTCAAGGATCACTTCTATTAACCTTCCCAAGCTGTGTCCTTAATATTACATCCCACCACTTATACATAATATCTTATAATCCAAGGCATAGATGTTTTAAGCAAGTGTCACAAGAAATATTTTAAATTAATTCTGTGTATCCTTTTTTTTTTCTCCTGAAAAAGAGCACATCCCATTGAATAATTACATAAAACACTTGGATCAAAAACTGATGAGAAATAGTGACAAATGTAGCTTAGATTTTTCACAAATTATTGCTGAAGTATTTATCAATTTCCACTTCTCCCTGATTAAATCTCAGGTTCAAGGTTTAGCCAGACCTGTGGCCTTACCTTCTCTTGGGTGCCCTGATGAAGAGCTCACAAAGAAGCCTGCCCTGCTCATCTTTGTAGTCTCTGATGGTGTTGTAGAGCTCATGGCAGACAGCAATCTGAAAGGCAAGAACAATGAAATAAGGAAAAGAGAGAGAACTTTAAGGAGGTAACAAACAAAAGCCTACTTATAAAGGAACGAACAAGCTGCCAATCCACAGCATGCCCTAAAGCAGAAGTGAGAAGCAATTGGAGCACCTCACACTTTAGCAGGATACAAGTGTGCCAGGTACAGCAGGATTTCCATTTATTTTTTGAACACAGGGAGCTTTATTTCAATGCTAATTCTAAGTAAAACACCCAAAATGTAAATTAATTCAGTGCAATTCTCTCCAAGTTATAAGCATCTACAAGAACAACAGGGGTTCTTCTGCCCTGCAGTTAATCAACATTAGACTGCTCATGCAAAGGCATAGCAGAGGCATTGTACACTTCAGCAATCACTGCCTGTGCCGCTCCCCACTCATCCCTCCGCATTTGCTATGCAGACACAGCTCTCAACTTCTGCACATTATGATTTCAGCTCATTCTCCAACATCCTTCCATCTGCTAAAATCATCAGCAAAAAGAGAAAAGCAGCAAAAATAAAACAACAAAGAAAAAGATGAAAGTGGTGAGCCAGGACCAAGCCAAGGCTGAATGAGATCCTAAACAAAGCTCAGCCAAAGCAGGAACAGATTCAGGACCAGTGTACACATACTACATATGGTCATTAATTTTACAGTCCAGCATATTCCAGACAGGGATATAGTATTCCCAAGAAAAAAGGTGCAATCAGTAAGAAGGTACTAACAGGATCTACAGTTGGGAGATTGGAAAGTCTCCTCCTCTTCCTGCTTGGGCCTGGAATATTGGTGGAGTGATGGGCATCATCGAAGTCTCCGCCGCTGACGCTGCTGGAAGGAGAGGTAGCTCTTCGCCTCTTGGAACCCATGGAATCCAACTTCTTCTATAATGAACAGAAACATTCTTAAAGCCCTGGCATTGCATCCAAACCCTCTGCTGAGCTAGCACAGAGCTAGCAAAGCTTCCCATGATACATTTGCCACATGCTACAGGTCAGTTAAGCCATTTCTGTAAACTCCAGCTTCGTGGAAATTTGCAAGAATAAAGGGAAATCAAAATGCTCCTACAGTTTTACAGTCACCAATGACAGCAGGACCAGAAACCCCCAAGCTCACACTGATGGAGGTGAATTTAGCAGCTGTTAGCAGAATATATTCTTAAACTCTCTACATTTTCATACTCCATCCCATGCACGACAACTAAGCAAGAACCACTGTTTCCAACAGAAAAACTCTACAGAGACACATGCTCAGTTCTGATGTAAAAACACTTCATTTCATGTCAAACTAAAAAACCAAAAAACAAACCGTCAAAGAAAAAAAACCAACCAACCAAAACAAATTACAAATGAAAAGGGCCACAGAATACCTTGTGTAATATTCAAGTGCAAAAAAGGTCTGGATCACTGTGGGACCTCCCACTTGTGTGGGATGAATGGCTCAAACATGGAGAAGCAGAAAAATCCCCCTCCTCTTTTGGCCATAGTTTTGCATTTACCAATACAAACAGCAACAGATGAATAACCACAACTCTTGTAATTTATGGAACAAGATGATGGCTCTTTCCCAACTTCCAGTGACAGCATCAGAAAAATATATTTGTGGCTATCTCAAAAGCTGAGGACAGTACAGATGCATCTATCCCAACCTATCCCCATTTTCCAACCAAATCCAGGAATTTCTTTTAGGAGGCACTCAGATGATTGACAAGGTAAGGCAGCACAAGGTAACTGTGTTAAAGCATTTCTGTTAGAGAGAGAACTTCAGGCACACACATGAGATGAATAAGGTGGGAATAATTAACAGTTATGAAAAAGAAAAGCAAAAGGCCAAGGCAGAGGGATGGAGATACAATCAATAATTTACCAGATTTACCAGAGTAGAACCAGCACCTCGAAACGCCAATCTCCTCATAGTGTCTGATGGGCAAGCACAGATACCGCAAGAAGGGGACACTCTAAGAGTGGCAAACCAGTAACGGTGTTAGTACAGCCACAACTGGAAGACAAGAAAAAGGAAAGAGAGAGAGAAGAAAACTCAGAGTAGGTAGATAAAGAATAAAAACCAAGAATAAAGTGGATAATTACAGTGACAGAGAAAAAAGCAAGAAACAGAAGGCAACTTTTTTTAGCCCAGCAGAAACTCTAAAAAGTAATTTTGTACACAGAATGCTAGACACTTCTGTCATTGTCACGGTAAAAATACATTTCTCTAATGTTCCTGAATATGCATTACAGATTTCACAGCCACTTGTTAGAGAATGATTCATCAAGCAGAGCTGAAAGTAAACAGAAGTGATACCTGACCTGAGAGTACAAACCAGAAAGCTGTAAAAGTTACAGAATGCAAAGCAGTTCTGTGCTTATAACAACATAATCTTAAGGTCAACAAACACTTAATAAACTCTAAGATGAGGCACCTCCATCACTCTTCAGAGTGGATTTTTATACTCAGAATTAAACAATAAGTATACAGCCATAAACTAAAAATACATTGTTTCAATTTCTAAGTAGTTTCCAAGTCTTACTTTTTTTTCCCCAGAAATTCCATGTGACATATACAGAACTATTTTATGGCAAAATGTTTGCTTCCATGTAGTTCTTCCAACTCCTGCCTTCAATCAAACCCCAGAGAGATTATTTTTCTGTTCAGCACTCTGGATATTTTCATAACATGGACATGCAGAGAAGCTCTGTGGTTTACCAGCAGGCAATTCATTTTGGGAACTGACAACAGCCTCATGCTTTGGCACTGCCTCCAGCTTTCATCTGAGGGCTACAATCTGGAGTGGCTCCACCAGGCATGTGCTGGGAAACACAAGCCCTTGGTTGTGGAAGAAAGGCAGGAGGGACCACCAGAATCAATAATTCTGCTTCAACCAGGAACCCAAGAGTACACTCAGTCCAGTCCCTTCCTGAAAAAAAGATTTGGGAACCTCACAACCAGCACCTGCCTGCAAACTGCACATCAGCTGCTCCATGTCCACTGTCCAAGGCACAATGCTGTGGCTCTCAGCCATACTCTGACACTGCTGTGATCATGATACCCTCACCACTCATACATAGCCTCAAAAACACGTTTTTATCCCCTAATAACCATGCAAAGCACATATCAGTCTGGACAACATCACAAACTCTCAGTGAGCAACCTGCTGATGTAACTCTCCTTGGAAGTGAGACTCCAAAACACAAACTTCTCCCTAGATTGCCACATTCCTAAGCACAGAGAACTCAGCTTGTGCACAGAAAACTGAAGAACTTCTCTCCCAGAGTTTCTTCTGCAATTGTACTGCTGGCTTTCAAGTCTCTCAACAGTCACACCAAGAATCTCCACTGCTACCAATGAGCCACCACCTCCAATGCAACAGGAGCTTGAGCATCTCCTTGGTAATTGTCCCCACTAGCCATAAAAGTGTCACAAAACCACAGCAAGAAATGCTTTGGCCACTACTAATTAACATGTATCCTGTGACATACACAACGGGGGGAAGGTTGTCTCTCCGAAAAGCTGTACAGAAAGAAGGACCAGAAGTGTCATCCACTCCAAACTCCCTACACAAACAGGTTTTACTCACATCGGACATAATACACTTGAAATAAAATAACGCATTCTAGCACACGGTTCGTTTGCTGCCTTCAGGTAGAGGAGAGCTAAGAGCCAATAGATACCGTGGGTAGTACTGATTGCTATCAGGATCTCCCATGTTTCACCAGGAACATGAAACATGTAAATTTAGCAAAGGGAACAAGGGAGGGAAGTGCAGCCAGAATTTCCCCCGGTTACCGACCGATCCCATTGAAAGCCGCTCCGGGATGGGAAGAGGGGGCTGGCAGCAACCAGGGTCTGTAAACGGGCAAAGCTAGCGAAAAAGCGAGAGGGACAAAACATCCATCGTTTTATCAACAGGGGACAAGAAACAAAGGTACCAAATGTGTAACTGCCCCGAAGCGTCGGAGCCCCGGCCCGGGAGGAAAGGTGTCATCCCCCGCAGGAGACAAAGAAAACCCCTGTCCCGGCACCGGTCGGACAGGACGCTGTCCCGGGCCCGCCCCGCGCTGCCGCCACAGC
>VXBI01000885.1:95934-110789 GCA_013397375.1 Toxostoma redivivum | reverse complement strand
TAGGACGCGGGAATCGGGGACTGGGGCTTGGGGGAACGGCGGCGGCGGGAGCTCGGTGGCGGGGATGTGTGTGTCGGTACACGGCGCTGACGGCGCGCTGCGTTGCAGAGCTCAGGAAGGCGAGCAAGAGGCTGAGCTGCCACAAGCGCTACAAGATCCAGAAGAAGGTGAGGCCCGGCCGAGCGCAGCCCCAGCGCTGCGTTTGGTGATTTTGGGGCCGGTACATTGAAATTTTTGACCTCAGACTGAGAAAGTTTTCTTGTACCTGTCTTCAGATCAGAGAACATCACCGTAAAGTCAGGAAAGAAGCCAAGAAACGTAAACAAAAAAAGCCCAAGAAAGACCCCGGAATTCCCAGTGCTGCGCCGTTCAAGGAAGAGCTTCTGCGGGAAGCGGAGCAAAGAAAACAGAGGGTAAAATACAGTTTGTGGTAAAGAGGGCAAGAACTGAGACCATCCCTTTCTTTAAGAAAGCTTTGTGTGCATTAATGTGCATTCAGAGGTGCAGTCATGGTAGATGGTCCCACTAGACTCGTGCTTTGGAAAAACAATATACTTATTTCCAGCATTGTACAGTGTGCAATGATTTACTCTTTTATTTTTAACCTTTATTTCCTCACTGTGCATGTGAACATGCTGGAAGTGTCATTTCTAATGCAGTCAGAATTCCCTGTAGTACTGGGATACAGAAATCTCTCATCATAGTCTTGGGAGTTAAATCATGGCATTATGTGATTACACAGAAAATAGGGATCTCTGCAGTGTGGACTAATGTGACATGGGAACAACCTTTATCAGCTGTAGTGGTGGCTGCAGAGCTACTATTTTGAGATCAAGCTGATGGATGGCTGCCTCTGGGTAGGATGTATAAAATGTTCCCAAAGTCACTTGGACAGTCAGGATTTCTGAACTGGCTCAGGAGCTTGGGTCAGGAATGGGGAGAAAGAATATTCTTCCTTACCACCTTCAGAGGTGTTTCATCTGGCCTGGGCTTTTGTTTGCAATCAGCTTGAAGAACTGAAACAAAAGCAGAAGCTCAACAGACAGAAAGAACATGAAAAGAAGAGGAAGCTGGAAGCTAAAAAGAATGCAGCCTCAATCAAGGAGAAAGCAGAGGAAAAGGTAGGGGTCCTGTATGATTTTGATTCCTTGAACCTGTAGAAGTCATCCTGAGACTTCACCTTCTTAAACAGCATGTTCATGTTACGTTTTCATGCTGAATATGCACACAAGTATTCAATACTATTTCTCATTTAAATAATTTCCTTTTGTTTTTATTTGTTTTAGGAATCCTCTGGTAAATCTAAAGGCAAGACTAAAAAGCCGCTGAATAAAAATTCTAAGCAATCATTCTGCAGGGAGCTCATGAAGGTGAAATGCTTTAACTATTTTTGTATCATTAGATGAGAGTTAGCAATAAGACAACTTGTTATTTTCCTTTTTTGTATTACTGTTTAGAACACAGAGTTTGTCTGTGATAAACTAGAACACTGAAGTAAGGGATTTTACAACAGAAAGTGTTTACAATTAATTTTTAAGCCACAGCTATACCAGAGTTGTCATGTGGTCTGTGATATCTTATTTGATTCTTGTCTTTTTTTCTGATCCAGGTGCTTGAGGCCTCAGATGTGGTTCTGGAGGTTTTGGATGCCAGAGATCCAATGGGCTGCCGGTGTCCTCAGCTGGAGCAAGCTGTCACTTGCTCTGGAGGAAACAAAAAGCTGCTGTTGGTTCTGAACAAAATTGGTAAGAAACACAGGTTTTCTCAAAGTGTTACTGGCACTGTGGTTCTTGGTAGGTGAGCTATGAAGATTTTAAATGAATCTGAGATTCCGTTGAAGACATAAGATCCAACTCTGAGCTCGCTAAAAAGGCTGGAAATTACTGAGTTACCAGCAGCTAAATAAAATAAAATGCCAAGAGCAACAACAAGAGCAAAGGGAACTTCTTGGTAGAGTAGCCTTTGCAAGGATTGTGGGATAATCTTCACAGAACAACATTCTGTACCAAAGTCTAGCAAGACCCCAGTATTAAAAACCTAATACAGAGGACAGACATGTAATTGTGATGTGTTCTGCTAAGGCAGAAAAAGAGACTCCGTGTGCCTTTGGGGAATGTATCCAATACTTTATACTAGAGTTCTCAGCCAAACGTTATTTGTCATTAATTAGATTAATTTAAGGAGTGAAAGAACTGCTCTTCTTCCCAGATTTAGTGCCAAAGGACAACATAGAGAAATGGTTGAAGTATTTGAAGAAGGAGTTTCCAACAGTTGCTTTTAAGTCAGCAACAATGATGAAGGACAAGACTATGGTAAGAGCACTGCAGGCTGCCCCATGAGAAAGTCACGTGTTTGTAGTCATACCTGTTGAAACATCTTTAAAATTCCTTTTCCTCTGGTTTGTTTCCGCTTCTGTGACTGATAGATGTGCCTTTACACTTTGACTGAGCTTTGCAGTACAGTGGGGGAATTCTTACCACTGAAATTACAGTAGATTAATAAATCTAAGTATCCATATTTTATCTTCCTTAATAGCTCCTGATCATGGGGTGTTTTTGCCTTTGAATCCTGTAGCAGGAACAGGTCACAAAAAGACGTGCACGTGTTGATTTCTCAGAAACCTCTCAGTATTTTGGAAGCAAATGCCTTTTGAAGCTTCTTCAAGAGTATGGCAAGACCCAAGACAAAGCCATTCAGGTTGGGGTAGTAGGTAAGTGTTTGGAGAGACAGGAGAAGTTTCCTTCTCCCATAAAGCTTTGGGATCCTGTATTACAGACTGGGTAAAACTGCTAACACCTGGTTTTCTAATGAGCTTTCTAGTCTTTGTTCTTCAATCTAAGGCGCTCAGTGTTGTAGTACTTCAGCTGATCCATGGTGCACTTCCATGTGTAGCATGGGGAGCTGTGGGAACATAGGGAAGGCAGGATATGTGCTCCACTGGCACTGCCTTCCTCATGCCTGACAAAAATCCCACAGAATGCAGCACCACAAACTCTACAAGTGTGAGAAATGAGGATATATTCTTTTTCTTATTTCTGTAGTGAAGACTTCAGATCCAACTCTGATCTCACACTGATGCATACCTTAGCAAAGAGACCTGTTTTGATCAGTGTTAAAAACCTGTTTTCTTATTTAAGTTATAAGGATTTCTGTGATTTTTCCTCAGGTTTCCCTAACGTCGGAAAGAGCAGCATAATCAACAGTCTCAAAGGAAAGCGTGCTTGCAATGTTGGCCTGGCAAGAGGTGTTACCAAGTAAGCTCAGTCTGATAAAAGCTGTTCCTTTCCTTATTTATTGTGTTTCATTTAGCATCAGTTTGTGCTTCAGTCCATTAGGGGCATAACACAGCAGTTTTAAATGCACATTAAAATCTGCAAGATTAAAGGTATTGATATGTGTGATGCAAGCTCTCTCCAGGGGATACAGTGTATAAACTTGATGTTTTGTTTGTTTGTTAAAATTTCTATCCTGCACAAAGCACATGATGACAAAACACTGAAACTGACTGTATGAAGTACATTCAATCCAACACTGAGCTTTGTGTCTTGCATCCCTCACCATTAGCAGTCCTTCATTGATTATCTGCTCACAGTGCATTTCTGTCTGAACAGATCCATGCAAATTGTCCACCTTGATAAGCAGACAAAGATGCTGGACAGTCCAAGTATAATTGCAGATCCTTCCAACAGTGCCCTGGCTCTGGCCTTGAGAAGTATCATAAACCCTGAAGGACCAGACTCAGCAGATGTGCTTGAAGGAGTATATGCCATCATAAATCACTGCAGTAAGCAGCAGGTGAGCTCCATCTTTTTTCTGCATCTCTCACTGCATCAGACTTCTCTGTAGGTTTCTTAGGCCCAATAATGAAAGTTCATTTTGCTTTAGCTAATTCTGATAGTTTTTTAATTGCTTTCCCTAACCCTGCAAAGTGGCAATGCCAAGTATGATCTTTCATTCTTACAAGCAGAAGGCAGAACACCATGCCACAATCCTGACAGCCAGAGTAAACAACATTGGTTTTAAGACCTCATCACCACACAATCAAAAGAGTGAAAAATGATGATATTTTCTGTATCCTATGGTTACAGTGAAGACTTCAGATCCAACTCTGATTTCACTCTAGTTTCAAGCAAATTAACCTAAGCCTAACTGCCTTTCAGTTCTGTGAAAAATGTTTTCACAGACCAGTGTGCTGTCTCTGTACACCCACAAGTCTGGGTGAATAGCAGATAAGTTTGTTGATGAAGTAGGCATTTTGCTTCATAATGTTTACTCCCACATGCGAGAGAAAAAACAGTTTTTCACTTACTCTGTCCTCACTGTTACCCAAATTAAATGTGCCTTTTTTTTTATCTTAGGTAATGATGCACTATAATATCCCAGATTTCAGGGACCCTGAAGAGTTTTTATCTTTACTGGCTCAGAAGAGGGGCATGCTGAAAAAGGGAGGTGTTCCTGACATAGAAAATATGGCTAAATTAGTGCTTTGTGACTGGACAGGGTATGTATGCTGTGAACTTTGCTCTGCTTTTTCTCACTGTTAATCCAGCACAGAAGAAGCACCGAGTCCAGCAAAGTACTTAAAAAGGAGAGGCTGCTTTTTTCCTTTCCTTTCTCATATTTTACTTGGGTAAAAAGCTGGGTTGTCCAACAGATTCAGAAAATGCCATCCACAGATAATTTTCTAAAGTAGTGAAGGATACACAAGCAGAGTCAAAGCCTGTTGCACATTTTTCCATAGCTAGTTTCTATAACAGAAATCTGCTCTCCTCTCAAATACCAAGTCCATGTTGTCCTTTTCTAGGATGTGGCAAACTTTCTATGGAAATTTAGGGTGGTAGGAATAAACATAAGTCAGATTCAGTAACTGACTGTGACTATCTCCCTTGCTCAAGTGGCTCAGCTGCTTTTACAGCTCATGGTTTTACAGGCAGCTGATCTGTGGTGACAAAGTGCTATTGCATTTTCTTCTCAGGAGTGGGCTATCCCCTTAGTAGTGTTGACAACTTCAGAGTCAAATTTTAATATCTATTGAACTGCTGTTAAACAGTTATTAGTTTGAGAGTTTTGTGTTCTGGGTTTTATTTTTAAATACAGTGATTTAACTGTGTTATCTTTAGTTGTTTTTTAATGCTGATTTTTTATTTTCTCAGAGCCAGAATAAAGTACTACTCACAACCTCCAGGATTTCAGAAACTACCACCCTATCTTACAGAACAAAAAGTAGCTGAAATGCAGGAAGGCTTTAATTTAAATAACCTAGAACAAGAAAACAGCAACACTGTTCAAGGTAGGACTGTTCCTGTAATAGACTACCATTAACCATAGAGCCACAGATTGGCCTGGATTGGAAGGTGCCTTAAAGACCATCTTGTTCCAAACCCCTGCCGTGGGCAGGGCCACCTTTCACTCCGACCAGATTATTCAGAGCTCACTCCAGCCTAGCCTCAAACACTTCCAGGGATGTGGCAGCCACAGCTTCTCTGGGAAACCTGTGCCAGGGCCTCACCATCCTCTCAGTAAAGAAATTTTTCCTGCTATCTAATCTAAACCCACTTAGGTAAACTTACCTATACTTAAATCCAGGTTTTCCAGCTCCTAGCAGTTTTCTGTAGATGCCTCAGGGAAAGCTTTCCTTTGCCTTGGTGGCAGAACCCGGTGTGAGAGCCCTTTGTGTGGCAGGGAGGGGGCAGAACTGCAGTGTCCCCACTCAGGGGTGGGCATTACATCTGTGCTGAATGACAGGGACTGAACAGACACTTCCTGTGTTTTCTGCAGCTTTAAAGCACCCCAGTCCAGCAAGCAGCATTGCTTTTCAGTCAGCTGGAATGACAAATGGGACAATAGAGGAAAATAAAGTGATAGAGGAAGGATCTGAGTGGGGACACATGGAAACAAGCAAGGAGGAAGAAGATGAATTAACAGAAAGTGATGATAATGAAGATGATATGGAAGAAGATGATGATGGTGATGATGTCGAAGAGGTAAATGAGGGTTTCACTAGGTTTGGGCTTTTTTCCTGAATTAAGGAAACAACATTGTTCCAAGTCACTTGGCCTCAGCAGTAAGGCTCAGCTATACGAGGGAACATCCACACACTCACCAGGCTCTGTTAGGTTTCATTTGCATGGGAGATTTCATCAGTGATGTTTAAATAATGTCTGACCTCTGACTTGTAGGAAAGCCAAGTTCAGCTCACCGGAAAAGCAAAGCCTGGAAAACAACAAACGAATCCTACACATTCCACAGGGCAGAAGGCAGGTGTGTATTGAGAACCCTGGCTCAAGGATGGGCTCTGCTACTCCCAGGATTGGCACTGGTTTCACTAACACATAATTTTCTCTTCTCAGGAAATGAACGTTCTAGATCACTGTCCTTCAGCTTAGATAAACCAGTAGATGAAGATGATGCCTATGATTTTAATACAGACTATGTGTAACAACTCAGGTGGGAAGGCACTGTTTGGAGAGCTATTACTGGCTTTCAGACCAGTCAGGAAGACTGAGATTGCAGCAGAAGCTGGAGGAGTGCTGCAGAACCAGAGCTGCTGCATTGTTGCTGTGTCAAATAATGTACATAATAGTGCATCTCCCCTTGATAGTTCCAGATTTTATACAGGTCTAGGAAACTGTTATTCAGATTTGTCATAAAGTTTATTTCCCATATTAAAGCCTATTTTTAAAATTCCTAAAAGACTCACTTAGTCTGTTCATTTTGCCTTATAAAAAGACCTTTCAAGAGGATAAATAAATGATAAATGTTTCATTCTAATCACATTCAAACAACTAAATTTCATGGTATATTTTCATTCCTGCACAAAGTCTAAGTTTTCCTAGAGGATTACAAAGATTTTACCCCTAGAGCATGACTTTAGACAGTGACTTTTCAGTACATTTTTGCAAAACTTGCAGAACTTTCACATGTAAAGGTTGGCTAGAAAATGCTCCTTATTTCAGCTAGATATAAGGTACTTTACCCAAACGCTGTTTCATGTTCTGAACCTTCACTGGGAATGGTAAATGAGATTTTACTAGTAATCCATCTCCACTGGGGAACAAGTTGATTGATCTTACAGTGCTCTTGAACAAGAGTGTTCCTAATGGCACCTGTTATACCTGGCAATAACTGGTAAATATAAAGCAAAACACTGCCCTGTGTAATAAGGATGTGCTGCTGTGCTCAGCCTGTAGCAGAAGTGGGAGAGCAAGAGAATTACCAAGAGGCCCTGCAGCTGACCAAAGAATTCAACGTTTACAATTAATGCCTGACGCTAAATATCTCCTGTGCATCTGTTTTCTCCTACTAACTGAAAAGTATGATTGCTGTGTTCTTTGATAAATGTGTTTTCCCTCAATGTATGCTGAGGCATAGATTCTCATAGGTAGCTTAAAAAGGTGTCAAGTGCATCCACAAACAGGCAGTTCCTTTAAGCCTGCTAAAACACAGCCTGCTCAGATGAATTACACTGGTGTCAGCTAATCCAAGTAAAATCTTTCAAAAGTTGGTAAGTGAATTTACTTCATTACTCCTAACTGCTTCAAGGACAAGAATGGTTTTGTTACAATGGTTCATCAAAACCCACGAAAACAAACAATAGGTAACAAAGCAGATCGGGATACCCATGACAAAAAGAACTACAAGCAGTGACTGCAATGAGAGCAGCAGTTTGAAATCCTTTTAAAGTAGAACTAAAACCATGTTTAGAGTCATGAAGGAGTCCTTTACCTCTGCTGCCCTGTGTTTCAGACCAGACAGACTCAGCTGTCATTGCATGAACACAAAGCCTTTTGTCTGAACATCCTCCACCGAGGGCTCTTCACAAGCCTGAGTGCAAACCTCTATTAAATGGAGCAGTTGGCACAGTGGCTGCTGGCATATATCAACTAATAATAACTATCACTCCACAATACAACTATAAAAAAACTCACTTGATGAGTTCCCAGATGGGGAAAGGCACAGCAGGAAAAACTACAGCAGAGCATAGCTCACTTGAGAGAACTATGAGGAACTCAACACTAACAAAATTAATCAGTAATTAATACAGCCTGGCCCCCAAAATAAGTAGCTTGTACTATTTTAGAATTCGATTGCTGTCACAAAGACCAGCTCAATTAACTTTGGCTTTAATTACTTGCTGTGTACAAAGAAAACACTTCCTATATCGAGACCTGAATTGAATTGCCATTTACCTGAGGCTGGAGTCAGCATGTTACAATTAGCTTTATTTTTGAACAAAGTTTCATCCGCCACTTTACAAAAACATGGTTTGGTGTTCACTGGCAGTTAAAACCATTTTGCATAGTGAAATAATACTTGAAGGATTCATTTTTCAAAAAGGATTCAATTTTGCAGAATTCCATAAGAAAGACTTAAACAGAAACAGTTGGGAAGAGATTTCATGCAAGGGTTGTTGAGGGAATTATTTCACAAGATAACAAAACAAAACAAAATCCAGGCAGCTCTTAATTACAGTGCATTGCTGTGCAAAATTTGCTGGTACAAGCACCAGCTGAATTTGTATTTTGTTCTTAGAAACTTTGTTTCTGTAATTGACAAAATGATCCCCTGCTAGAAGACTTGTAGTAAAGAGCAGGAGAACACAACTGAAATGACATAAACAAAAGTGCTCATTTGTGGAGATCTTCCCTTGTTTTCTGTAGTGCTGCTGGAGTAGCATCTTGTGTCACACAGGTGACATGAGCCTCCTTTGGACCCATGCATTTCAGAACTGCGTCTGAGTAAGTGCATCACCTTGTGCTCCAGAAGGCAAGGTCAGCTCTGTAATAGAAGCTGGCTAAAAATAAAATGTTCTGCTTGGCTCCAGAAGTTTCCTGAGAAAACATCATCGTTTATTCAAATGGACTCTACTTTGCTTCATAGGCTTCCAAGTGTCTGCGGATCAGGTTGAACTTGCCTGTAGGGTCAGGAACATACCACTTCTCCCAGACTTCTGCATAGGAAGCTGTTCTTCCCCAGGGTTTGAAATGTCCATTCCAATGGAGCAACTTGGCAGCTTCCACAAACTGAGGGGAGTACCTTTTCCCAGCACTAGACCCTTCAATTGAAAAAGAAGCATTAGCGTTTGAAATAAAGGCAGCACAAACACCAACGTTAACTTCAAAACCACAAGGATTTAACAAAGGAAGCATTACCATATTATCAAAAGGAGGTAATAGGAGAGGCAGAAATAAGGGCAAAGTGAGAAACAATCAGGTGCAACTAAATGTCACTTTGATCTGTGTCTGTTTTCATACACTGCCTTCCAAGTTCTTTAAAACCCGCTTAACACCCAGATGAATTCAGCAGCCTATGTATTGTTCATCAAAAACATAACCTGAAAAAGCTCTCCCAGCACTGGGGTTTCACCAGTAGAATGAATGTCTGCCCTTCTCAACAGTTTTGGAAGAAACATCTTGGATCACTTCAGATACAATGTATTTGTAGAAAACCAGAAGTAATTTTTAAGTCAGCTCAAGAACTAACCCCCAGCTGTTCAAGGAAGACTCAGGCCCACAAGCCCCAAGATGGAACTGCAAAGCTGTTTTTCTTAAAGAACAAAGGACAGAGAGGAGAATAAAAGCTCACTTTGCTATATCATCAACAAGGTGTCCAGCTGCAGACCTGGAAAAACACCCTGGGGGAGCAGCATCACAAATGCTTTCAACATACCGAGATGTCGGACATTCCACATGGGATCAATACTGGAATGTTGCTTGTAAAATACAATTAGCAGTGGAGGTGTTGTGATGCTGCCAGCCAGAGTCTTACTGTAGAGTTCCTCTCTGGAAGTTGAAAGGGTGCTGATGAGTTGATTTTTCACTTGTAGCAGAGATACACACACAGCCCTCCATTCAAGAGGGAAATGCCAGCCCTGAGCTGCTGGCACCCCCAGCCTGGGCTACTTACACCACATTAAGTGCCATCCACTTCTCCAGTTGTTTCGTGATGTTCTGTAATTTCCATTCAGTCAAATTGGCAACAAAAACTCCAGGATTGAAAGAGCAGGTATTGGCTTTCATGGCAAGCTTTCGGATGGTTTCTTTTTTGTAATCTAAAAACCCAATGTAATTATACTGGGGGGGGGGGAAGAGAGTAGAAATTAGCTTAAAATATATGGGGAAATTCCTAAAGAAAAACTCTGCACAACTCACAACAGACAGGAAGAAGTTGATGTTGCTAGAGTAAATATCCCTTCCTTTAAAATGAGAGAAAGAAGGCTAAGAAGTGTAATGTTTTAAAAATATGATTATATGGACTACATATTTTAAGGAATGCTGCAGGGTCTTAATGACAACATATTATTAATATGGTATCAGTCTCAGATAAAGCTCTTTTTATACATTCAGAAATGAAAAAATTGATGTTCTCAGACCTCCTGTTCCACAATGAGAATTGCTCTCATTGTAAAGCACAGTAAAAATTCAAAGTAATTTACTGTACCTGAACAGAAACTGCAGGTCCCATTTGTAAAACTGGTTTGGGCAGGGACAGTCCCATGTTTAGGTTTACAGCATTCCCAAATGCCTGAGATCTACAGTATTGTTATCACTGAAAAAGACTAAAACTAACCTGATTGCCTGCTCCACGGACAGCAACTTTACTACTGGTTGAGTCACAGTCATCTGAAAATGCAGCTGCATGTCCAGGTTTCAGTGGAGTGTTGTAGAGTTCAACAATATCATCTGGAAAATGGAAGCAAGCACAGGAAAACCAAAAGCAATCCTGACTAAGTGCTGAGTTAGGCCTTGTTCAGTCCATTGTTACAACATACAAAGCTACTCAGTTTAACCCAATTCACTCAAATTTACAAAGTGTGTACAGAAATGTTTGGGTTCTGTGAGAGATAAGATACTGACCTCAGCATAAGGCCAGTGGCAGCTAACAAAGGTCCCATACCTTGCACTATTACATCATCATCCACATAGATGACCTTCTCTGCATGAGGTACCAAGTTGGGCAAGTAGAATCTTGCAAAGGTTAACTGTGAGAACAGCAAAGCAAGAGAAGTGAAGAATTAAATGAAAAAATTGCCCAAATAAATGTGAAATTGACTGATGTTTCTGGCACTTATCTATGGCATTAATATCCAAGACAACTTCTATCGAGAAAGTAAAATAGGCAGCAATATCCTACAAATAATTTTAAATAAACAAGTTCCATCAATTCCTGGTTTACCATGGCTGTATGCATTGATAAAGTAACTTTAAAACTGGTCTATGTAAGAATTTCTTATTTCTCCATACAGATCTGCAGCATCTCTGAGGTGTTACATGCTTGACATGCCAGCTGCTGTCCTTCACTGTGGCTAGCAGCAAAAAATGATCCTAGGCATGCATATGGAGATATTAAAATCCATCTCTCACTATCTAGATACTTAATTTTAATGAAGTTTAGGAATTTGATTATGAAAGATTGTTTCTATGCTAACAGATTTGGTTTTGATCTCTAGCTGTGTTCAAAAGCCATCAAAATATATTGTTATTAACTACTAATTGCAAAAAGTAATCAGCATCATCCTCACTGGTTTGAAGGTGTCTGCCTTTTGGGGATCCACTTGTACTTTGCCTTCTAAGACACGAGGGTCAAAATCCAAAATTTGGTATCTCATATTTTTCAGAGGAGGGCTCCTCAGCCACATCCTGCAAGCAGGAGAAAGGCACAGATCTTGTTAGATGGGACAAAATCAAGGGAGCAGCAGGAGATCCAGATAACAGTGACAGAGATCCTGATGTGGCCATTCACTTCCCTGCCCAACAAACACATCTGGGATGTAATCAATGCTGACATTGGTCCTGTGTGGCCACAGGGGCAAGTCCAGAGTCAGCAACTGCACACCTGGGACTTGTGAAAGGTCTGAGATCACTTCTTGTTTTTCAGAAATACACAGTCCTGTTATCATGGGCCCTTCCCAAAACCATCAGTGTGGACAAGGGGATTAGAAACACAGGATCAAAGAACAATCTACACAAATGGAGAAACATGATTGCCAGCATTTGAATTGCTTATATGAAATGTAGAAGTACCTTTTACAACCCTTCCACCAACAAACTCTAACCTTACTGGTTGGATATAAGATAAGCCCACCGGAAAAGATCCCTGAACCCTGACCAGGAGGAATGGTGGGACTCCCACAGCAGCCCTGTCAAAAAGCTGCCATAAGCAGCAGCAGATGGGACTAGGAGTCAGGGGAGTGCAGCTCCAGGGAAAGGCAGCTTGCTCTTCTCTCAGAAATACAGAATTCACCCTGTTGTGGGAATCCAATGAGAAGATCATTACCTCAAGTGATCCACAGTATCATTCAAAGTAACAATGTGGAAAACCACGTTAGATCTGGTGTGCTGGTAAATGCTGTTCATGGCTGCAATTGCACCTCCAAGCCTCTCATCCGAGGCTGCAATGACCACAGAAATCTCCTGGTCACCCCTCTCCTCTGTCAGCCTCTGGGGAGCTGCAGGAATGAAATCTATAGGCTGAAGTCCTAAGGGGCTTGGATCTGTGGAGTAAAAATTACATACTTGTTTTTATTATTATATAATATTATTATTATTAACACACTAAAATTCCCAACACTTCAATTATTCCTGCTATACACTTAGATGTCTGAGCTGAGGTGTGGATTACAATAAGTCAGTATCAAACACTCAGAGCATCTGCTTTTGAGAATCTGAGATGCTAATGAATAGAATAACACCACATTTACAGAAAACAGCATACATTTAACCACANAAACCACGTGGTGAGTTCTATCTGGTCAGAGCATGTGCTTTCCCACCAAATCTTAAAATATATATATATATTTTTTTAATTAAAATAAAACCAAACATACCTGACAATTCCCGTCTCAGGAAGTCACTGAGGCTTAGGAAGTTATGATGAATAACTAGCAAAAATATAATAACAGCCACTATAAGGATGGAAATGTTCACTGAAAATTAAGAAGAAAAATCTTGTATCAATATAACCAGAGAACAACTAAGAAACTCAGATGTAAAAGATATTTTAAAAAAAAAACAGACAAGCATATATACACATACCTTTCCTTAACGTCATTTTTCTATTCTTATTATATTAGCATAAAGTTCCTGCAAACCTGCAAGAAAAAAATACAGCAGTCACTGCCAGTGTATTCTTCCATGAGGCATAGCACACTATCAACAGGAGTGTCACAACAGTTTCAGTATCAAAGGCAGTGAATGTTTCCCTTTGTCAAAGAGATAAAGCTGTATGCCACATTTTAAAAAGTGAGTATGGTATCAGGAGCTACCTAACTACAACCAACCCAACTCATCCTGTGATTCTGTGGAAGGAACCTTCCAGATCACCTGGTTCCAACTCCTGCCATGGGCACAGAAATCATCCCTAGCTTCTCTGGGCAACCTGTGCCAGGGCCACACCACCCTCACAAGGAAGAATTTCTTCTTAGTAAGTAATTTAAAGCTGCCCTCTATGGTTTGAAGCCATTCCCCTTTGTCCAAAGTCGAGCTCTCCTGGAGCTCCTTTAGGCACTGGAAGGGACTCTAATAGGTCCATATCCTTCCAATGTTAGGGACCCCCCACTACACTGACATATCTAAAGAAGATCTCAGAGATAAAACGGAGACATGCAGATCTTGCCACTTACTTCACTGACAGAAAAAAAAAAAAAAACAAGCTAAAATCCTTCTGCCAGTCAAAAGTAATCTGAGAAGATCTGGAAAATTATGTGTGTTTTCTTTACTGTTGAAACTATTTGTTTAATTATCTGAACTGGAAGCACCTGAACAATATGATAAAACGTTATATTATTTCTTTCCGTATTTAACCAACAGCAAGATTCTGTTGTTTACAAGATTTTAACAAACAGTATTATATTTAAAAACCATTACATTCTCTACATAAAATACATATATCAGAGTTTCAGCTGAAGAATAGATCACAAAAATGAGAAAGAAGACAGCACAATCATGTTACAGAAGCCGGTAGAAACACAACACTAATGCAATTTCGATAAGACATTCAAACATGCTTGTTCATTATTTAAGAGTCGACATGAAATCAGAATGACAGCTGCGTATCCTGGCGTGTGAAGGAGATCTCAAGTAACACACTGAAAGCTCTCTAACAACACGCAAACTTCCAGAAACGTGAGAGACTTGCGGAATTCCTAAATCAAAACACCTCAGACTGTGCTGTGACTGTCACATGTATCAGAACCACCTCCTTCCCGCTGCTGCGTTTCTCCCCCAGGGCAGACACATCAGCGGAGCCCAACAAATCCCTGCCCCGAGCTCTGCCTCGAGCACCGCCGCACTGCTGGCACGGGGCGTGACGCGGAACGCTGTCTGGAGAGCACAACGCCACGTCCCGCTGTGGAACGAAGCGCTCTGCAATTCCCGGAGACACGGCCGGAGCCGCCACAGACACGGCCGATACCACACACGGGCACGGCCGATGCCGCACACACACGGGCACGGCCGGTACCTCAGGGACACACTGCAGCTGGGCTAGGGGCAGTGACAGAACGTCCCATGCACAGTGATAGTCACGGAGGTTAAAGCACACACCGCGCTCCCCGAGCTGCTCTGCGGGCACAGTCCCGCTCCGTGCCCAGTCCCGCTCCGTGCCCGGCTCTCCCGCACCGCCCGCGGCGCCCCGGCCCCTCACGGACCGTCCGCCGCGCCGCCACCGCGGCAGCGCACGGNGGATTCCCGACAGGCGGCCCCGCGGCGCCTCGCGCCTGCCGGGCAAGGCGGCTCGGCCGGGGTCCTGCGGGGCGAAGCCGCCGTTGCCGAGGAGACGCGTACCGGAGGGCGGAGGGGAGCGGAGCAGTCCCGCAGCAGTGGCGGCGCGGAGGCGATGGCCGGGGCTGGAGGCGG
>VXBI01000885.1:0-95924 GCA_013397375.1 Toxostoma redivivum | reverse complement strand
GGGGCTGGAGGCGGCACCCCCGGCCGACGGAGCTCGGGGCGGGGCGGACGGGGCGTGTTTCCGGCCAGCTCAGCAGCCGCCTTCCGCTCCGCCACGACGAGCGCCGGTAGCCGCGGGAAGGCCGCGCCGGGCCCCGCCCCGCCAGCAGCAGGGCTCCGCGCGGGAGCGCCGGGACGGCTGCGAAGAGGAGCAGGAAGGAGCCCGAGAAGCGCCGCCGCCATGCTGAGCGTCTTCCGCTCCATCCCCACGCAGATGGTAGGGCCCTCGGCACCGGGGCACTGCGGGCGACACGGCCGGGCGCAGGTTTTATTGTCCCCTGCCCGCACGGCGACACGGCCGGGCGCAGGTTTCAGTGTCCCCTGCCCGCACGGCCACACGGCCCGGTGCAGGTTTCAGTGTCCCCTGCCCGCACGGCCACACGGCCCGGTGCAGGTTTCAGTGTCCCCTGCCCGCACGGCCACACGGCCGGGCGCGGGCTCAGCGGCCCCTGCGTGATCTTGGCACCCGTGTACGAGGCATGGCAGGAATACAGGATGAGTCCATGTAATTCGGGTTTTTGACCTGGGAGCTGGGACTCTGATGCTGTAGAAGGAAGTTATTACGCAGCTGTGTAAGGGAAGCCCCGCTGTGCTTTCCTGCTTCCTCTATAGACGGACTGAAGACAACGGGTGCTCCCAGAGAGACACGTTTTCTAACGTCAGGCAAACATAGATTAGTTGGGTTTGGAAGGAACTGGAGATCATCCAGTCCAGCCCTGCCAAGGCAGGGTTACCCGGAGCAGGAATGAATCCAGGTGAATTTGGAATGTCTCCAGAGAGAAGGACTCCACAACCTCTCTAGGCAGCTTGTCCCAGTACTCTGCCATCCTCGACATAAAGTTCTCCCATCTGCTGAGGAAGAACTTCGTGTGTTTTAGTTTTTGGCCATTGCTCCTCATCCTGTCGTTGGGCACCACTGAAGAGAGTCTGGCACCATCCTATTGGCACTCACCCTGGAGATATTTATCTGTCAGTCTTCTCCAAAACACAGGTGCCACACACACCGTGCCCTCTCGGGCACGCCCTCTTCTGTGGTGATACGGCTTTTACTTAGCGATGGTAAGGTGACTACAATGATATTGTGAACTTGCATTACTTACCCTGATCAGACAGTGCTTCTGTTTCTAGGTCATGTCGTCAAGCCTGCAGAGGAGGTGTTTTCAGCTACTGTAAGAAAAATAATTCCAGTCTGGTTTGAAAGTTTAACAAAAACGCTGAGAACCCATGGTCTGGTAGACTGAAGGATCTAACCTGAAAGAGTTAAGTGGGCAGGTCTGTGTTTTGAATAATTGACTAAAAAGTGTCTCTTTCCACAGGACTACAAGGGCCAAAAATTAGCAGAACAGATTTTTCAAGGAATCATTCTTGTCTCTGCAGTAAGTATAGTAGACCTGTGGGTGAGAACATAAAGGACTGTTTTGTTTTCTGATCTTATAAATATTTTTCTTGTTTGGGGTCACTAAAAGCTTTAAAAAAAGTCAGAGGGGCTGTCATGGATTAAAAATTTTTTTTCCTCTCATCTTTTACTTTCCTTGTTGGCCTGCAATTTTGAAAAGGTTAGAAGGATGTATGGACTGTGCTTTTGAAAAATCTGTATTTTCTTACCAAAATCGACCCCCTGAAACTTAATCATGTCATGGGAAGTGTTTTTCTTTAAAGTTTGATTTTTTAATCTTTTTTTCCAGGTAATTGGTTTCATCTATGGATACATCACTGAACAGTTTGGATGGACTGTCTACATAGTTATGGCTGGATTTGCTTTATCATGTTTGGTAAGAATGTTTTCCCCAAACCAAAAAATACATGCACTGTTTAATCTGGAATAATTGCTTAATTGAGGGGCTGTCAGCACAGACTAATGTTTGATATGCAATTCAGATTTATTAATACATTTGTGCTTCCTTTGATCTGCAAAAAGTGCTTTGCAGCCCATTAAGTGCTTTTTTTAAGCGCTAGCAGAATTTTTGCAGTTTAATACCTCTTTTGAGTTTATTTTTCATTTCAGTTAAAAGTTAGTTTTAAGTCCAGCTGACAGCATTGGTAACAGAAAGGACAGGGAGGCTTTCTGTGCAGTAGCAGCTTGTCAGGACAATTTTGCAGCTGTCCCCTGCCGCGACAAGGAGGCAGAATATGGAATTTCAGGAGTAATTCCTTACCCATGCATGAGGGGTGTCCCATTCCTATTGGGGGCACTCCTAATCCAGTTTCACACATGGTTTCAGCACAGTTTGACTCAAGACACACACATCACTGTTTTGAAAAGCCCCTGTAATTCTCTGCCATCATCGTTCATCTGCTCCTTCCTTCCTTAAATATCCCTGAGTCAGTCTGGCTGCAGTTACTTACCTGCAATGCCAGGCAAGGGGAGGGTCTCACTGCAGTGTGGGAGGTGCTGGGAATGCTGGTGTCACCTCAGGAGTCCTTTTTCTTCAGGGGTGGGTGCTGTCCTCCTTGCAACAACCTGGGGTGCTTTAGTCAGATGCTTAAGTGTGACTTTGCAATGTAAACTGTAAATGTATATGAAATTGTATGACTTTTATTAGGACTACTAGATAATAAGTTAGGGATGAAGCTTTTCCTAAGCAGCTGTACAGAACAGCTCTTTAGCATCTCAGTGTGCATGCTCTGACTCCCCTCCTCTGCCCTCAGCTGACACTCCCTCCATGGCCCATGTACCGCCGCAATCCCCTCAAGTGGCTGCCAGTCCAGGAGTCCGGCACGGAAGAGAAGAAGGCAGCAGACAGGAAGCCAAAGAGACATTCTAAAAGCTAAAAAATTACAGTTTCCAGGTTGTTACTTTGTTTGTTAAATTCATTTTCACTGAGAAATACTTCTTGGCTTAGTGTTTGGGCTTTTTCTTAGTATTTTGTAGACAACCAAGCTCTGCAGGGAACATGAAGGCTGGAAATTGTGTCTGGAGTTTCAGGGGAGTCACTGAGAATACAGGGATGTGGGGATTAACTTCAGAAGGCTACTGGAGGTCACATCTGGAGTATTTCACTAAAAAGGAACACAGTGAATCAAATTAATTCTAGTTAAGCTGTTGCTATAGATAATAAAGAGCTGGACTTTAACTGAAATATTTCTAACTATGTGTAAAACAAGCTGTCTGTAGCGCCAGGTTGTAACTAATACTGTGAAATGGTACACAGCCCACAATTCTGAAAATAACTGTTCTAGGATTGGAGGGTGCAGAGGGCCAGTTTTTGTTTTAAAGAAATTTCCCTGGGAGGAACAAGTAAGAATAGCTCTTGAAACAGTGTAACTCGAGCACGTAGTGTGTGTGTGAGGCAGCAGGATCCGTATGTATGGCATTTTATGGCATTTTATCCATATGTATGTACATTTTATTTTACTAGTCATGTCAGTAAGCTCCCTCACAGCTGCTGGAGGTTACAGTATTTCAGCTACAGGCAGGAAAAGAGACAGATTGTTCATTTATAATTTTATTTTACAAATTCAATTCCATTTGACTTCTTTATTATTTAAAAAAACATGTGCTTTTCCTGTAGGTAGGTGCACAACAATGCCTGGGGACTGTAATGAGACAAGCTGGATACAAACAAAGAGAAATAAGTGTTTTATCTTTTCACTAAGTGACTCTGGTCACTTGGGCACTTTCATTCCTAAAAGGAATTAGTATTTGTAAGGCAAAGGGATTTCTCCAGCTGGAGCCATGGTAATCATGGCTGCATTCCTTTCAAACATTTTCAGACTTTTTTATCCAGTTACCAAATGCTTTCCCCCTACCTTGGTGACTGCCCCAGCAACAAAACACAAGAGCAAAGTCTCTCCTTACAAGCAGTTCAGCTGCCCCCTTCAGCACTTGGACTTGGCAATTTACACAACCTGAGGACCTTGAGTTCCACAAAATTAGTAATTGTTTCTTCATGCTAAATTTTCACAACTATCTGATGTAACAGATTATAGTTTATCACATCAGAGCCTTGGCAGAGATTCTGTTGTATTTAGTATGAGTCCATACCAGAAACCTTTTGCTATGACAAATTCAAACCAGAACATAATCCTTCTTGACACTCCTTAGTATACAAAACTTTGTATCCACCCCTATTTGCATCTATGAAAAGCAACTTTTTAAGAGAGTAAAAACTAAACTAAACAATTTCTCTTCTGAGAAAGTGATAGCCTGGTTCACATTGTAACATGAAAAAATATTACTACCAACTCTAGCATTTTCTGCAAGTTCACCTCCTTATTCCAGCAAAGGACATCAGTGGATGAACATGCTTTGTAAGCTGGTCCAGTCTATCAAAGGAGCTAGAAAACAGTTCTTTTCTGCAAGGAAAAGATTCTGGTCAGAGTTTCACATTTTCTTCAAGGAATTTCAGGTGCCGAGCCTTCGCACTGTAACTCACGTACTTGTCTCCCATGTGCTCCCGCAACTGCAGCTGTTCAGAACACACACAGAACAAAACCCACAGCATTTACTGGTGTGGAAAAAAAAGCAGAAGCTATCAAAATATTAACAAAAAAATACCAAAGCACTCAGCTGAAAGAAGCATGTGAAGCTTGGCAATGTAGATGAGAGAGAAGAAAAATGAACACTGTTGTCTAAAAGCAAGAGATTTTCAAATCCCACCCAAAAATTTAAAATACAAGATCTTCACAGGTTACAAGTCAAATACTGCCTGGGTAAGTGTAACCAAGTTTTGAATCAAAGGAGCTGGAGGTATTCTTCATTCGCCTCTATTGGGGATTGATGTTAAATAATTTCTTATTTTGGGCGTAAGAGGCGTAAGACAAGTCATGTGAAGGCAAAAATTTGAGAGATAGAAGAGATTACTGGAGAAACAGCACACAGTGAAATTATTTGCATCCCTCACACCTTCTCCAAACTCAAGAACCACGGTTCAATTCTAAAGCTCTGATGGTTTCTGAAGAAGTTGCAGTTGAACATAGTCTACATCTAGAATCAAACCTAAAGAGTGAAAATTACAATATACTTAGGACCTTGCCTGCCCATGACTACATAAAGACTCTCTGGAATCAAGGTTTACCCTATCTCAATAGGGTCAAGACCCTGCTCGTTTATCTAGGCTTATAAAGAAATGGAACAATTTTATTATGAAAGACATTCACCTCTCTTTTTGCTTCATCATCTTCTTCCATGATTCTGTACACCTTCTCAAGAAGTTTCACTCCCAATCCTTGCACCACATCAGATCTCAGGATTTCAACCATTCTCCTAATCTTGTAAGGGACCAATAACATATCTATTAAAAATAAAATACAATCAAAAAATCAGTGTAGTAGTAATTACTTTCAGTACAGACTATTTTCATATTCTGCAGAAGAATATGGGACCACTCTAAGTATTAGCACAGAATCCCAGAGCAACAGACCTGAAGGAATCTCTTCCATTTTTAATTCCTCTGATTCATCAGGTGATTTTCCATGCAAAATCAAAGTATCTCGATATTTTCTATTAAGTTTAAACTCTGGGGCTGGGGTTGAGGTTACACAGCACTCAGAGTTCTCCTTCGAGTCCATTTTCAGTGTCCACGTCATCAGCTGCACCAAGTCATTCATTTCATTCACGCTGCTTTTCCTAGGAGAGAAGGAAGAAATAATTCAATCACCATCAAATTCAAATTCCACCCTACATTCCAAGAGTTTTCAATGAGTTTATTGAGGTCCTAGTAAGTATTCCATGTTAAATTCCTTTTTGTGGAGCAGTTTTATCAATAGCAACAACAGTACTATTTCATTTTACAACAGCTCAGAGCCCAGTCACTACAAAACTTCACAATCCTACTGGCTACTGCTCACTCTGGTAATGCAACAAGTTGCATCTTTTGAGAGCTGCTTACACTGAAAAAAATCAGAGAGAAATTCAGCCTCATTTACAGTGGAAAGGAAGCACATTGGCACCTTTTAACATGTGCTTTTAATGCATCCTGACAGTAGATGTCCTTTGCTTCTGGAAGATTGGTTTCCTGGAAGCTAGAGTTCATAAAACCAAAAGTACACAATCCACAGCCCAGAAAGTTGAGTATGGAAAGTGTATAGTCACAGAGAGACAGTAATCTAATGGGGCTGCACTTTCCTCTATGCATTACATACTTCTTCAATCACTCACTATGCAGAGATAAAATGTGAAAGACATTTTTTTTTCCACTCCAAGTCAAGGTCCAGTACAGCAGTGAGAACTCTTGCACAGTATTAAACAAAATCCTTACTTCTCCATGGAATCACCATCAGACTTATCTGTAGAGCTTGTGGAAGAGCTTAGCTCACCATCAGACAGGCCATGGGCTTCTCTCTTTCTCTAAGGGAAGAGGGAATAAATAACAAAAACTCTAATAGCTGAAAGTAATTCAGCAATATGGCATAAATTACTGTTCCTACATGGAAGAAACACTTCTGACAAAGTTTACCTGAGTAATACTGGGATCTGATGAGGACTGAGGAACTTTAATACAGTTTCCCACAAGCGACTTCACTTCAACTACTGCACCATTTAATGACTGTCTTGCTGGAACCACTGGAAGGATGACATTTTGACAGTATTTACAACTAAGCTGTTTGTATTCTGAATTAGTTTCATGCTCATGCAAGAAAAAAATCTATCACCTAGCAGAAGGCAGGCAGGGAGGTAGATATTCTGCTAATAGATAATATTGAAGCTTCTGTTTGAAAGTGAATATTCTATATTTCATGTACATTTCAAAGACAAGTTGTCAACATGGAACACAACTGAACATAACATGCCTGTATTTTTCTGCGTTTCAGTTAACAGAACTTTTTATTTAACACAGCTCTAGCCCCTTAGTGCACCATTCTGAAGATGGCAATGAAGAACAGCCAAGAAGTTATCATTTCTTCACAAAGAAGTTATTAGCCTACTTATACATGAGCTGCTAACATGTAAACATTAAAATTACCAGAGGGAAGCATCTCCCGAGACTGTTTCAGCCTCCTTCGTTCTCTTGCTGACAAGGGCCTCTCCTTCAAAGGAAGTTAATTTGATATTAATTTGCAATCACCATTACGGCTTCTGTTTTCTAATCACCTATTAAGCAAAAAATTCTTCTCAATTGATATGAGAGAAGGAGCTATTATTTAATGCTTAATAATTTATTATAAAACTGTCTTCAATGAGACCAATATGAACTCTAGAAAAGGAGCTTCTCACCTCCAAGGTTTAGCAAGGCTCATCCCACACTGAGCAGGGTTTCCAGGAGGCAGAGGAAGCCACTACACATTTCTTTACTCACTGTGCACACACTCATGGAACAAATTGCTCAGAAGGAATGAGACAAAAACAAGCAGGCACAGTTTTTATCACTAACCTTTGTAATGGCTGCTTGGCTGGGTTTGGCACTATCTGCAGGCTCAGAGTGCTCTGCACCCCTCTGGGCTGTCTTTGGAGTCACATCAGAAGGAACAGGTAGAAGCCGAGGAGAAACTGCTCTGAACTTAACAGAGAAGTGAGCAAGAATTTATTTTCTTTTAATTAAAAGTCTTAGTACTCTGCAATCAAGAAGACATTCTTGCATGGTAAAGCTGGATGCCAGAGATTTTGAATCCTACTGTAACCTTTTCACACCTCCCAGCTTGATCCTTCCCTCTCCCCATCCCTGCTTGCATCCATTTCCCTTCTTTCCATCTCTACATCTTATCCCCCTCCTCCCAGAATATTTTTCTGCCAATGCCCTTGCAACAATTGTCTCCACCCCCAAATAGCAAAATCCAAAAAGAAAACCATGTTATCAATTACCAGTCACCCTTTTCTCTAGCCTTGTGCCTTTGCCCAAAGAAACTCCCTGCTCAGTGTGGAAGAACTGACAGGAGCTCTATTCTGTATGCATGCCAAGATTTTCTTCCTCCAGCTTGCACTCACAAGCTCAGGGCAGCCATTACACATCTGTTCTAAAGCACTACTAAGCCACTACCCACCACAAGCAGCCTTATCCAAAGGTACTGACTTGTAGTCACAAACAGTGAGAAGTCCTGATAGAATTTCCTAGAAAACACAGCAACCCAGTAAAGGCACAGCCCATGTGGCACACCCACCTCATCCCTGTGAGGTACTGGGATTTTCAGATTTACTCAGGCTGCTTCCAACAATCACCTCCAGTGATCTGCATTTGTTACCACTGAAGTTTTACAGACACACAAAACAAGAACAGCATTAAAACAGCCACCCTTTTTTAGAAAATTGGTCCCACATTTAAAGAGGAAAAACACAAGAGTCTTAAAGGAAAGAGAAGTATTTTTCAAGTATCTGTACCTTCTCTGAGCAGCCTTCAGCAAGTTCTCTCTTCTGCTGCTGCTGCCGTGAGAGACAGGGTTCACTGACAGAGCTGTGAGGCTGCATGTGGAAGGTCATTTTTCCCTGAGCATCTCCTGAAGCCCCATGACTGACATCATCCTAATAAGTAAAAGCATTTTTTAAAAAATGCAGACCTGTCATTTCCAGATTTACACAAACACTCTTTAAAAAAAAGTGAAAACAGGCCACTTTACCATTTGGACTGCAACCACCTTAACATAGCACAGGTACAACCACAATAAATTCTTACTTGAAAGATAAAATATCTGCTGTACCAGCATCTTTAGGCACTAAACCTTCAAAGAAGGACACTTACTTGAATTACAACAGGAATAAAGGGTGCTAGCAGCTTTTCAGTAGAATCCGAGCTCTACAACAAATAATGATTTCTCATTAAAAATCTCATGGTAGACCAAAATGCAGTGAAAAGACAATCACCACCAATTAGCCCCCCCATCCAAATCAAGATCATTCAGGCCTATTTACAACATAGAACAGAAGTTACAAAACTATTCTTACCCTCTCTGTTTTCAGTTGGAAAACCAAATTTTTTTCCCCTGTAAAAACAGAATTCAAATAATCTAGATAGATTCAATCCCAAAACTACTTCACCATATTGCCTTTGAAAATCTGAACCCAAGGCTCCTAAACACTTAAGAATCTCAGTAATTGCATCAGCAACATCCTACTTTGACAGAAAAACAGCAACAGCTCTCTAAATTGAAAGAACTGGCCACTGGTTAATTCTACTTCAAATCAGCATAAATGCATTACCAGGTCAGTTTGCTTTTGGTCTTTTGATACAGGCTGCAGGAATTTCAAAGCGTTATCATCATCTTCTACAGAATCAACAGAAGATAGCTGAGACTCAACACTTTCAGCTTTAAAAGGCTGTTTTGCTCTTTGCTGTTGTCCATCTTCCTTAATTGGTGGGTTGTTAGATGTTACTTTAGAGTGGCCTGCAACATGTAAATGCTTTGCTTTATTATTCTCTGGAATACACTCACTGCCACACTCCTCACTTTCACACTTCATCCTTTCAGACAGGGAGATATCAATGTTCACTCCACTGACTGTAGCTATGGAGTCTCCCAAGCTGTTCAGATCATTTTTGCTTGGTTTTCTTTCCAACTCAACAGCTGGTTTCTCTGAGGGACAAAATTTGGTGGCTTTACATTTGCTGATACAATCTTCTTCATCCTAGGATTAAAAGAAAACAAAAAAAGTCATTATCTTTTGGGTTTTACACACATATGAAAGAAGCACCTAAGAAAAATCAAAAACATACCAGAGCAAATAAACTGACAGAAAATTATGATCAATAACAAATTAGAGCTTCAACAAAGTCAAAATCCATATTTTTAAAGAGATAGAGATTTGCAAATGACCTATTTCAGGTATTAGTTTATACACATGGAGTACACCTACTTTCCACCAGGACCATGAAAGAAAAGCTGTACTCCCTCGGCTCTTCTCTAAGCGAGGAACAAGCACCAAGAGTTTTTAGGCTGTGCTCCACCACATATATTCAGTATTTCAACATTGAAACCTCAAACCCAGAACAGCAGACTTATTACAGGAAACAAAAAACATGCACAAGATTAACCATTACAAAAGGTTTGTTCTAACTACTGGAAAGAATTTTAAGAATAAATAATTTTGGTTGTGACTATAATTAGTTTTTAAATGTATGCTTTTGACTGGAAAAAAATTATTACCACTTGTCATGAAATAGTTGAAAAATTATTTGACTCCAAATATGCCAAGAGTAACTCACATAAAACCAGGTGTTGTTTAGTTAACATCTTATAGATCTTGCAATTAGCTTCACTGATCCACAGGTGTTTAATTACTTCCATTCTTATCTAAAAATAACTCCTTCCCTAATATGAATTTTCCACATTTCTGGGATTCAGATCTAATGTTCTCAGGAATGCTCATGCTTTCTTATAAAACTGAGGTTTTTTTATTTATAAAAAGCAAGAGGGATTTGGGTTTGATGGCTTTTTTTATTTTTAAGGTAAAAAAACCCCATATCTCACAACTTTGTATTTTCTGGCTTGCTCAGAGGAGTGGTTTTGGTGTGTAACATTTCTGCTGTGAGATTCATTCTTTGCTGAGATGACAGAACGAGGGTCTTTAGGTTTAGAATTCACTGTTTTCTTATGATTTCTAGCAGCCTTCCTGTAAAGAAAATGAAAGTTGCTCATTGAATCCCCATCAACAAGATCTTAAAATATTTCTTTAGATTATACTAATTAAAAAACCCCACTTCACTAAGGAGCTTTCAAAGAGTATCAGATACTGTGCACAATAACCTCATTTTCAATTCTAGAAAAGAAGCTTAAATACATGATTCAGACTCTGCCAGCAACATGCAATTGTTCTGCAGAGCATCAGGTCAGTTCTATCTGGAAGCAGTAAAATAACTCACTAAACTTGACAAAGAAAAATAATTATATCAGTGTATATCAAAAGGAACTTGGTTTTTCAACTCCCAGATGATTAATGGCCTCAAGAACCATATGGGAAGGTGTGTGTTCTCTAACAATTCTGTATTTCTAAGCACTGCACAATTTTATTCTGCATTAGCAGAAAAAATATTTTCCACTCTAATTCATGCTCATGTTTCTCAAGGAATTCAAAGAAACTCATGTTCATATGCTTTGCAGCTGCCCATAACAAAACTTATTTTATCCCACTACAAAACCCAGGAAAAGTTGTCAAAAAAACACAACAATAACATGAATATTTTGCACAGAATGACTCAAATGAAAATGTCTTACGCCTTGGTGGCTTCCAAAAACACAGAAATCTGTTGTTTGATATACGGCTGTCGCAGGATGCTTTTCACACTAGGTCTTTCCTCAGGTTTTTTACTGAGCATAGTTTGTATTATTTCTACCAGCTGTGGGCTGTAATCCTTTGGCATGGGTGGCAGCTGTGAAAGGAAAGGGAAGCCTGATATTATTTAATATATTCAACAGGGGCTACTTTTAGAATGTTTATGTGTGACCATTATGGTCAGCTACATAAAAAATACATATAAAAAACAAACTCCTTGTTCAAATGCTAAAAGTTACCTAACTGCTTAATGTTAAACAAAATATTGAAATCCCAATTGTGTCTAAGAACTGTTCCTAATTTTGTTAATATCAACAGTCAAAGTTCTGTAAATAGGCTTAAAATTTATATCAAAATGAATCTGTATTAACTTCATTATATGCCAAAGCAAGAAGACACTTAAATAAGCTAATCTTATTTAACAGGAAAATGGCATCACACAGTAATTTAATTTTTATGCAATGTTTATTCAAAACTAAAAGCAAATTAAGACAATCATCTCATAACTTTGAAAATTAATCAGTATATTCATTACATGAAGAGGTAACAAGAAACTCTAGACATATCTACAAAGGAATAACTCCCTTGGTCTGGTATCACATCATCCACCACCACGAAACAACACATGATGGTGTATGTTACAAGCAAGTATTTTTAACTCCATACAGTATTTCTGATTAGGAAAGATAATCTCAATTTCTAGATAGAAAATCCAAGCACATGTTAAAAAGTCCAGGAGTTTTTACCTTTCCTTCAATAATTCGATAAGCCAAGGAATTCATATCCTTGGCATTGAAGGCATGTTTCAGTGTAGCCATCTCATAAACACAGCAGCCCAAGGCCCAAACATCAGACTGAAAAAAGGGGAAGAGAAAATGTTTAGGAACTTCTTATTAATTGAACAAGTTTTATCTTTGGACTTAATTACTTGCTTTCAATGACACTCAGCTAATTAAGCCCAAATTCGACAACTTTTGGCTTTAGTCTCACTCTTTTATTTTTAATTTTGATCAAGTGAACTATTTTCTTACAAATATTCCTAAGATTTTTTCCAAAAGGAAGTGTAGAAATCAGCTATCTTTGGAGGGAGAGTTGCTTATTTCCTTTTTTAGTACAGTATCAGTCCTAACTGTAAATGAAAGAGCTTGATTTTTTATTGGAAGAAGTTTCCCCTCAGCTCTTGCTCATTGCACTCATATTTATGTGTGTGGTTTACAGCAAGTGCTGAACAGGGGAACATGTTTGTTTTATTCTGCTATATTTTATATTCACAATAACACTACTTATTCCTCTCATTAAACTTTCCTTTTCCTTTTTTTTTTGTTTTTTAATGCGCTGTTATTTCTAATACAACTTTTGAGTATAAAATTTCCCGGCTGGCATATAATAAATTCAGAATGTGCATCTCTCTAACACAGACTGGTACTTCTGTTCCCATTCTCTATCTCTCCAGCTGTGAGAGGTACAGGCAGCCTGCTGAACACCTTGGCTGTGATATGAATTCTTAAACACAGTTCTAGAAACAAACATTCCTACTAATCTCTCTTCTATTTTTTTGTTTGGTCTTTGGGAAGATTAAAAGGACTTGGAAGAAATAAGAAACCAAAAACCACAGATGAAATTGTAATGATCTCAGACAAATAAAATAACATTCCTAAGAAAAGAGAAATGACATTTTCATACTGTACCTTGTAGTTGTAGGGTTTGTTAGAAAAGAGTTCAGGGCTCATGTAGTATGGGGTGCCTATGAGAGTGCTGGCCATGTCATACTGGTTTTCCAACACTCTGGCTATTCCCAGGTCTCCCACTTTGATTATATTTGTTCGTGTCAGGAAGATATTCTGAGTTTTAAGATCTCTGTGCAGAATGTGCTTTTCATGTAAATACTAGGGGAAAAAAAAATCATATAAATAATCATATTAATTAACTCCTAATTGGTTCTTTTATACTGAAAAGTAAAATCTCATTACACAAGTCAAAGAAAGAAAACACAAAAGCAGAAGAAACACATAGATCACTCTCAAGGTCAGGAGTGACCTGCTAAGGCAGTATTGGTGAAATAACATTAAAAGGTAACATCTTTTAATTTTTAACGATTAACAACAGGCAGGGGCCTGTTGTTGGCACTGCTTTAACCAAATCTCCCTGCATGGCCCTTGTAAATGAGCAGAAAAGAGAAAACAGAAGTGTAAAGTTAAGTCTGTAACTCACTTTCTGCTGCTTTCATTTCTTGACAATCTTAGTCCAAAACAATTTCAGAGGAAATTACAATGTGAGCTTTGTATAAACAGGGAAGAAAATTAGTGATAATAAACAACAGGCAATACACTAATTATGGGTATTTTTGACCACAAAGACCAACTTTAAGATACCATTTTCTGTCCAATTTCTTATTCTTTGACGTTAACATCTATATCTGGTCTTTACTGCTGTAACAATAGCCTTTAAAGTTTGATAATCTCCAATTACAAATTTAAAAGAGTAGGATAAGGATTAATAGAAATTATGCATTAGTGGTCTAAATTTACCATTAAAAACAGCAATAAAATGACTGAACACAAAATGCTTCTGAAATAATATGCTTTTTTTTCCCCCAAAAAGCTACATTTTGTAAATTAAACTTTCAAACCAGAGAAGCATTTCAGACAAGAGTTGCAAACACCCAAAAGATAACCACTGTCTACTGTGCTACAGAGGCATGGACATAAAATATGTCAGCAATTTTTAACTTAAAATAGTTGATTTGACTGCAATGATGCATTTTTAAGGTATTAACACCCATGTATTTAGATGCTAACCCAGCCAAATAGGAATCCAAAGGCTGCAGCTTAGCTCAAATTTTTAAATACATAAAAAGTCAAATTAAGTTTGTATCCAAAGGTGACAAAATTACACTCCATTGTACCTGCAGTGCCATGGCAATCTGGACAAACCACTCCACCACCTGATTCTCAGGCAAGAGTTTTCCCTTCTGCTCCTTGAGTTTGTGGTAGAGGTCTCCTCCCTCACAGAAGCCCATCACAATGTAGAGGTGGCCATCGTCCCCCTGCCAGGACTCTCTGTAGGTGACGATGTTGGGGTGTCTCAGCTGGGACAGCAGCTGTGCCTCCTGCTCTGCTGCTCTCCTCTCACGGCTGGAAGCACTTCTAAGGTTTAACTTCTTGATGACATACTGGAAAAGACAAGGCAAGGTGTATGGGAAGAGATGAAAGTAACTCTGCAGAAGCCCCAGGGAATTCCCCAGACCTAAAGGAAATGTAGTGTTTGAAACCTCCACTCATTATTCTACATGGAGGCTGCAGTTTGGCTCAAAGGTATGCACAATTACTTCTTTTCTACCTTTACACCATAAAAATGGATCAGCTGTGTTCCATTCATCTACCTGAACACAACTCTGCTCAGGAATTTTGTGGTGTTCTGCTTTCTCTTGACTAATGTTCACATTTCTCTTTTTCTCTCCACTCTCATTTTAAATGTGTGTGTCATTTTCATCTTTCAAGCCTGAAGTACCTGTTTGTGCACCACAGTTACTCTCAAAAAGGCCACATCAGTAGTAAACTTAAATATATATAAAGCATGCAGTCATATGAAAACAAATTATAAAAGTCTTCTGAAAGAGACAAAAGGTCTTATGTTCATTCCTAAATTTCTTTTATTCTTTATTAAGATGGGTCAAGAATTTTTCAAAGCTACATACAAAAGTTGTTATCTACTTCCTTAATATGTACTACATTAAATGTAATTCTAAGGAATTTCAGGTTTCAGCAAAACCATTCATGAAGCTGAAGATGAGACAATAAAATCCATAGAACACTTTCATCACCCACAACACCAATATTTAGGTCTATCCTGATGAAAATTTTGTAGGACATCACTTCAGGGCATCAGCTTTCCACAGAACAATCACACCATGATTACACTTGAACCTGCCCTTATCAGAGAGCTTTTAAATCAAAACTTTTAAAATATTTTTACTTGCTGAATTTTAGCATCCTCAGATGGTTCAGTGTCTGTTCTCCAGGCAGCACCTATTAATTAGCCCAGCACATTTAATTAGTACTGAGGAGATGCCCCTATACACCAAGGGAGCCAATTACCCAGGAAATCCACAGCACTTCATGACTTTGTGTTTCAGAAGCCTGCTGGACAGAACCTGTGAGGATGCAAAGCTTCCAGGAGGAACATCACAAAGCTAATTGTGTACAGCATCAATCTATTTCAAAAGAAAATAGAAATGCTGCAACTATTGCGTTCTGTGTGACAAATTAACTATAAATCTATCTTTGGGCATGGAAATCGTTTAAGCTTTTATCAGCACCTTTTACAAAATACACACCAAAATGCAGAAAGCACATATATTAGCCTTACTTTAAACTTGGTGTCGATTATATTTTGTTTAATGAGCATGCTTTCCTGGCAAGATTCTCTACTGAAGTTTATTGCAATGTTCTTCCACCTTATTTGATACCAAATTGTATATGAACTCCATTTTGTTTTGAACCCTTAAAGCTACTTGACTTTCTCCACAAAAATCCAGCATTCAGTTAACAGCAAATATGCTTAAATAAGACACGATTTCTTTCAAAGAACATGTAGCACTGTGACAAAGCCACAACAAAAAAATCCTCGTGCTACAAAGTTTGTAAAAGTTAGCAAAAGATAAAACACGGTAAACCACACCAAATATCTATGATGCAGCTACAAACAGGAAGCAAGGCTCTGGCCGGTGTTAATGACCAGCAGCAGCACAATGAAATCCAAGGACCCGTATCCAAGCGAAAGTGACCTCGATGCACTGTTTACTTTTAGGATGAGGTGAGTAACTCTTTGAGGACATTGGACTGCGCACCGTGGTGAGGCCTGGAGGGAACAAGCCCTGCCATTACTGCTGCCCAGCCACAGGGATTCGCCTCGGGATTCCAGGCAGGGAACTGCCCTCATCCGCGCAGGACACACCCTCTGACCCCTGCTGGGGACAAACATCTCCAATCAGCTCCAGGAAAAGCCCGGGTACACCGGAGCATCCTGTGGCACTGCCCTCTGCGTGTTGTCCGTCCCCATTTCTCTGCCCGGTAGCATTCCCTACCAAACAACTCTGCTTTGGCCAGACTGGACAGATTATTTCAGTTTTCCAACAACAATACTTGCGCTTCTACTCTGACACAACCAAAACCTTCCCGGGAAGGGTCTTCTCCACACCTTTAATATAAGTTCTTCTAGACAAGGGAAGAGAACAGAACCAGCAGCTCGGTTGGCCGCAGCCCCACCCCGATACCTGGTGACGGTCACAGCCCCACGCTGGCACCTGGCCGTAGTCACACCTGCACCCGCACACGATGCCACGGCCCTGGCCGTGCCCAGGGTGGGTCAGGGCCACCAGCCAAAGCCGGGCCACAGCTGGGTGTGGGTCACAGCCCAGCCAGACGCCGCGGCACCCCCAGCCCAGCCCCGGCCATTCCCCTCAGGCCGAGCAGCGCCGCAGCCCAGCCCCTCGCTACCTGCTTGCGGTCCTGGCGGTGCCGCGCCAGGCTCACCTCCCCGTAGCTGCCCTTGCCCACGGCCCGCAGGAAGCAGTAGGCAGCCAGGGGCATCCTCCCGCCGCCGGGCCCGGGCAGCGCCCGCTGCCATAGAGATGCCCGGGGCGGCCGCGGCCATGCAGCGCCCGGCGCGCAGCTTTCCGGCTGGGCGCGGCGCCGCGGCGGCCATTTTGGAAGCGGGCGCGGCGGCCATGTTGAGAGCGGGCAGCGCGGCTGAGGGCGCTGAGGGCCCGCCCCGGCGCTGGCGTCGCTGCGATCGGACCGCAGGGACAGCGCTGTCCCCTCAGTGACCCGCCAGAGGCGTGTCCCCGCCGTGCTGCTCCGTGACATCGCCGTGCTGAGCCGGGGGCTCAGCGACAGGGACATGGCTGTGCCACAACACCCCACGTGCCATGAGCCCCGTTAGGGAGCAGCAGCTCCGCAGAGCCATCCCGTCATTGTGGATGGCACAGAGAATTGGTTTAAAAATCTCCAGGCTGGGTAAAAAGGAGCTCCTGGAGCTGTCCCGTGGCTGAGCACCTCATAACACTGACTGCAGGAAAAACAGAATATAGAATGTTTTGTTATCACTGAGCATGTAACCCCCAGTCCTCGAAGTCTATCTTTCATTCACGTGTGAAATGAACCAGCTAAAGAGTTTAACAGGGAATTAACACTGTCAAGGTAACAAACACAGGAACATGGCCCTGCACCTGCAGGCTGGGTGAAAATTGAGCATGCAAGATGCGAGACCTGGGAGCTCGAACCTGGTTTCAGCCATGAAGATGAATAGGAACCCATGTAATGGGAAGTTTTCAGACTAGACAGGATACATGTCAAATAACAATAGCTAAATCAGGTAGCTGAGTGATAACGGAGGATTACAGGGGTACTTCTGAAATGGAGCTTACTTAAATGGCTTTCACAGACTGCAAGCTCTGTTATGGCTGCAGTAAATTTGAACCAGGGAAAGCCTTTAAGGAAGTATCAGAAAGATGACAGTTTTCATTTAGGAAAAATGTGGGTCTGGGATGGAGATTAATCTCAGTTGCCAGTGCAGAAATGGCTGTGAATTTCTGTTTGGAGTTATTACATGGAAGAGACATTGCTGAAATATCTGTAAATTCCTTAACAGATTTTCTAACTATTCTTTAGATGATACTAATTCAAAATTCAGCATCTGATTTTTCCCAAATGCTTAATGCTTAATCCCACTTCTGTCATTTGGTTATTTATTAACACTTGGTAAACAAAGCATTAGATATTTATGCATATCATTCCAATTGGAACCTCACATTTTTTCCAAAATGGAAAACAACCTATTGCTTTGTATTTTATTATTGGTTCCTGCCTTCGCATCCTCAGACTTTTTGCTAACACATGTCAGAAACATCAAGGTAAGTAATCAACTATGTGTGGGGTTCCCACTCCTCAGAGATTATTTGCTTGCAGTTTATCAGCATTTTCAGAGTTCATACTATGCTGGCAGCTGGAGCTCTGCGTTCTCTGGTACCCCTGAACACAGGATAAAAGCTGGACCTCAAACTGGTTGATCTCTAATCAGCCTCAGTTTTCAATCAGCTCTGAAGTTCTTCTCTCTCTTTTTGAAACATCCCTTTCCTCTGTTTTCACTGTCATCACCACATAATGGTGACATGTTTTAGTAAAATATTTAAATGTGTAAAGCAATCAGTGCTGCCAGGGAACTGTCTTTGGCACCTGTTAAGGAATACAAGTGAAAAGATAGCTCTGAGAAGCAGAAAACAAAGATACAACATGGCATCAAGATAAATGCCCACTGTCCAAATGACATGGTAGGATTTTTCTTAAAATATTTGCATATTAGCACAGCATGAGGTACATCTCTCAAAGGGGCCGTTCTGGTTTTGACTGGATCTCTGAGTAAGGCAGTGCTGCCTGATGTTTTGCCTAATTTTCTTTGGTTAGGTAGCTGGCCACTACTCGCCTCCATAAATTATTTCCCTCTCTTTCAGTGGCTATGTACTCTGAAAAGTTACAGAGGGCAAATCTCTTTAGAGAGCATTCTGAGTTACTGGGTAGAAGAGGACAAAGCAATTTACAGCTGATTGCTGTTGATTAGGTTATGATCTTTGCCAAGACTTTTTCTTTGAAAATCCGGGTAGTAACATGTCTAACTTTTACAAGTCAACATGAGATTTAATGCTGTAAATTGGAAATGCCAGGGATTCTTGTTATCTAACCATATTGCCCAGATATAATGTAGCTTTTTCCTCTTGATTGCTATAGTGCCTGTGGTTCTCTGTATGTCTTGCAATGCTAAAGCCTTTCTAAATGGAAAACTGCCAAAGCTCTGTGCAATGCTCCATCCATACATGCGGAGCACTATGGAAAAGTCAGTTGATTCTCCCAGTTTTGTTCTGTTTATGTAAATGTGATTTGATTGAAATGGAGGAGATTGCTCTGCAGGGTAAAGGTCTCAGTGCCCATCTGTCTCTTGGCCCCTTTGAACAAGCAGTATCCAGTGCTGAAGCTTGGCTGGAATTCTGACTGGCTGATGACCTTTAAGCCATCAAAGCTTTTAGAGCCACAGCCAGGTAGACACAGTTGGCATACCCAATTCTGCTGAAAATGGAACAAAAATCTGCATCACAGTTCCCTGTGTGTGCTGACATACCTTGTTCCTATGAGCTGCATTATGGGCTCTTCTTCGTGGCACCCAATTAGCATCACTTGGGGTGATGAAATCTTCACTATGGCTGTAAATTCAGAGATCATTTTCATGCCTTGTTTTCCTATGTAGCATTTAGGGATATATGCAAATACCTCTTTTGGTGTTGTGAATTCCCAGAGGTCACTTCAAGGTAACTGTACAGTCTTTGCTGAGTCTTTCAGTCATGCTGTGGTTTAGTTTCCCAAACTGTACAATCAGGGCTTCTTTCAGCAAGTACTGTCATGGAGTCCTCTTTTCCCTCTGTTTTCTTGGGAGTTCAAATTTCTCTTTTCCTCTCCGATTTCTGTAGATTTTTTTCTTTTCTGCTGCCACAACAAAACAATATTAAACAAAAGAAGAGTTTGTTGCTGTTGCACAACTGAAAAATAATAAATTCTAATAATTGATCCACCTGGAAAATATGTGAAAATCATACAGAAACATTTTTATCAAGTAACAATTATCCAGGGTAGAGGATGTTAATTCTCATTTAAGTCTAGAATTGCATAATCATTTCAATCGGCACACTATTGCTTTTTGCCCACATAGTTTAAAATGACCTTGATGTTAGTGATGGCTCAAGTTACATCCAAGTGAATCATTATAAATTAAAAAGTCCAGAACAAAATGACAGACTTAGAGTCACGTAATGCCCTTCCCTGTACAAACCAGGCTCAGCTAGAGCAGGTAACTGGTGATATCCAGCTGGATTAAGTATCTCCATTGAAGATCAGCCCAAGTGCAAAGTAAATAGTGCCTTTCACAGAGAGATTTTTCTGTAGTTTCAATAGACATTGCAGAGTACCCCTCAAAGTATTTACAGAATCAGAATAGAACTCCTTCAAAATGACTGTTGAAGCCATAATTTTGATAAAGAATGTGCACAACAGCAATTCTGTAAAAGTTCAATGCAGTTACAGTATCTTTCAATTTGGAAGCAGTAGTCAGAATTGTAGAATTTGTAGCTATACATATTTTTATAGGGTTGGGGGGGGTGTTATTATTTTGTATAAATTGCCTGGTAGTTCCACTGTAAGGAAATGTTTGTACCAAACAAACTGACATTTCAGAGAGTTCCATCTTTTCATTTCCCAGGGTGCTTACCTCAGTTTGTGTTTTGTAAGGGGAAATGACAGGCTGTAATGACAGTATGGATACAGAAAAGATAATTCCAATATTAGAAAGGTCAGATTTGAGATGGTGCACACTCTATACAGGCATTAAAGGAATCCATATATGCTTGTGAAAAGTAGAGGTGGACACACAGAAATCATCTGGATGGCAGTAACAATTTGAAAGATGAACCTAAAGAAATGCAGACAGACATTTTTTGCCAGACTCTTACAGCAGAAGAGAAGCCTTCTCCCTCAAACCTTGCATTACCATAGATTTAATATAGTCTTGAAAAGAACCCCAAAATAAACAAAAAATAACCATCTGTGTCTCAGTTTCCAACTGTGAAAGGTACTGAAAGCCTTAAGTGTACTTGAGATGTGTATCTGATTTGTTGCATTTGGTGGAGCAGGTAAACAGATTCCACAAAATGTGACCCCTGAGGCTCTTGGAGCCAGAGGAGATAAGGTGTTTGCAGCTGAGCTGATGGGAATTGAGTTACACAAGCTGTTATTTTAACATGACTCAGGAAGTTTGTTTAATGCCTGTCCTCTCTTTCAGAACAGAGTACAAGATATTGTTGTACAGCTTCTGATATTTGCACATACTCTGGGAACAAATACGGGGGAAAAAAACCCCCGTGTTTTAACTGCTTATTTTTTTCCCCCCTCCATGCAGCCTTTTGTAGTGACAGCCTCTCCTCTCTAATCCTGCTGAATTACCTTCCTCCCTGGTCATGTTAGGACGAGAGGCTGGTGGGCTGAAATAGGAAGAATTTAGGAGTCTGAAGAAAATGTAAGGGGGCATCTGCCTGAGAGTTTGGATTTGTGCAGCAGGAAAAAAAAATGTGCAAACTGGGTTTTTGTGCTTTGATACAACCCTTTTATTTCTTCTAGAGGAGAATAAGTTTGAAAAGAAAATATATCCTGCAGGTCCCAGATCTAGCAATTCTCAAGAAAATGATGTTGCCATAAGGACAAGATATTTTGGTTTTACTTGAGGTCACCATACAGCCGACCTGTACTCAAGGAAGACTTATTAAGCAGATTTTTGTGTGTTCTTTAGTCTCAATGACATTTAATTATAAATGGTATCGAGATTTGAGCCACTTTTCCTCTCATTCTCCCTCATATTTCAAGGGTCCATGTTTATTTTCAGCTGGAAAAAGACACTTCTTGTGTCCCATGAGCAAAATATAAAGTGAGCAACATTCAAAGTTTAACTCACCTTTCAAAACCACAGTATTTAAGGTACAGTAACATCAAATGAAAACCAAAAGATTGACCAAAGCTGGGAATGAAATAAGCAACATGATTGCAACCTGCCTCACATCCCTTATTTGCTCTTCCCTCAAATTTACTACAGTTTATTAATGAAGACCTCTCTCAAGCCTTCCTTCTCCTGGACTTCTTTTGACTTCTGACAACTACACAGATGCTAAGAGATTTATTTCTAAATGCAGATTTCTTACCTAAGTCATGATTTTTTCCCTTTTTTTTCTCTTTACAGAAGCGAAATGCTGATAATGACTTGGTGAGTAAGGCTTGATTTTGTCTAGGCTACCAAGATCTTATAGTGACAAGAATATTCTTATTATCTTCACAAAATGTTTCTGTGAGTCCAGTCTGAGCAAATGGATATTTCTGAGTGGGTGACAATGGAAACAGCCCAGAGCTGCCTGTTTTAGGCAGTAGGACCAACTAGACAATTTCTTTCCAAGCTCTGATGGAAGCTCCTGGACAAGGAAAGAGAATGAACAAATTACTTTTAATCTCATTGTATTTGAATAAATACCTAAGTTGTTTTGAAGTCGCCTCTGTATCTCTAACAGACTTTGATTCTATATTGGTTTTATTTTTACTTTAATGTTGCAGTTATTGCTAAGGAAAGCAAGAGATCTCATCTCTGGGGCTGATTCCACTTGGCACCTGGATTCCACTTCAGCAATGCTTAAATGCTTGGATTGTTTGGGTACCTTCTTAATCAATCAGCAGAGATCAGGCCCACCATAAAAACTCCAAGGTTCTTTCCAGTGCTGGCTTTGCTGCAAGAAGCAGACCTTGTGGAGTTCCTAATGGGAACATCTGTTGTTACCCATGCTTTCACTTAGTGTCCAGAAACCTTATACCTGAGCATTTAAAGAAAATAAGTATTGCCTTGCCCATTTCCTTGTTTAAAAAAGACTGAGCTCCAGCTAGGAGGAAGCTGTGAATAACATAAAATGGAATTTGGAGGCATTTGGTCTATTTTTAAACAAGAGGATTACTTACATCCTTGCTGTAGGAGACATCCACTCCTCTGATAACTACAGTCACTAATACAGTGAGGCAGCAGTAAACAATTGTGCTCTTTGAATAACCATAAAAATTCACTCTCTCAGTAGAGAAAAACCTATTCTTATAATGGCAATATTTTTGCTGTGGTGGTAGTATTTTGTTAAAGTCTATAGTTATAACTTGTGGAATAGCACCATCATGTCAGTGAAATAGATATCCAAGGAAACAGCTGTGCTCCAGTTCTTATATTAGATCTTTCTTTTTGCTTTGGAGTGATCAATGTCCTGCTGTGGTTTCTTTTTAAAAATATGATCATAACTGATTAACACACACAGGAGTGCAACAGCTAGTGCTCTTTTTATCTTTTTTCATTTCTCATCTACAGGTTGTCAATGGGATAGAAATCTATAGCATGAAAATTGATAGTAAAGTAACTTCCCGGTTTGCACACAATGTCATCACCAGTCGAGCTGTCAATCGTGGAAATGTGTCCAAAGAAGTCTTCTTTGATGTTGAACTCCCTAAGACAGCCTTCATTACCAACTTCAGCATGTGTGTAATCTCTACAATATTGTTAAAGAAGACTAAAAATCTGTGCTAATTCGACTGGGAGAGACTGAATACAAATATTCATTTTTACTTTGCCATTTGAATAGATTTCTAAATACCTCCTGGTTAATTTTCTGGTACTATTAACATGCAAGATATGTGGAGAAAGGCAAACATTGGTACATCTCTAGAAAAGATGACTAATTTTCAATTATTTCTGTTCATCATCATGAATAGAAGGGAACCTTAGGGAATGGGGGATCATTCACCTAGGTGATTCATTCACCTTTTCAGAAATACCTCTTACTTACTCTGATATTGTCAAAGCAGGAAAGCTCCATTACTTAATTTCCCTGATGACATTATAGCTTAATTTATATCTTCATTTTAAAATCATATTTGAATGAAAGGCATAAAGTAGAATTAATCCCTTACATTTGTACCTTTAGTTGCAAAATGTACAGTTCTCCACCACGATGAGATTTGATTCAGTTAAGCACATCCATCTCTGCTAATAACACTGTGCCTGCTTTATCTCCAGTGAAGAGGAGCAGTAGCTTTAGGCCACAACCACTCATGATGCATTTTAGAACTTCTGTGATAGAATGAGGTGATGAGAAATGGCTCCTTAGTCCTCTAAGGAGTTCAAGGATGAAATGCTCCTCTGTAGATGATGACATCTGGACAGGTGAGTCACATCCAGGGCATTGGTTTGCCATGAGATGAGATGAGATGAGATGGTGAAGTTGCTGAAGTGTAGGAATATGGCACGTGTAAGTTGTGTTGCTGTAGCCCAGTTTTTGATCTAATTCAAAGTAAAAATTGGTTTAGATTCTTTTATGATACTGAGCACAGTGCTCATCATTCCAGCTAAATTCTCTGAGGAGCCTGGCTTCAGTGAAACGGCCCAAATCTTGGCAATAGCAGGTCTCTGAAAGTGGTTATTAGCAAACAAATCAATAAAAGGAGCATTCCTGTAGTAACCATCAACTGAACTAGAACTTTTTCATCTGCAGGACAATTGATGGTGTCACCTATCCTGGAACTATAAAGGAAAAAGAAGCTGCAAAAAAGCAATATGAGAAGGCTGTTTCAAGAGGACAGACTGCTGGTCTTGTCAAGTAAGGATTATGTCTTGTTTGGCTTCCACAGCAGACTGTGAGATGGGAAATGCTGTGTTCTGGCACTTTGCTGACATTATGGGACCAAAGAACAATCATTAAGTTATAGTTATTGTAGCACAAATTGTAAAAAGGAAATACAGCCTCTGACTGCACAGGCACTGTCTGCAAATATGGACATGCTATTCCTGCAACTTTCACTGACTTTGTGTGACCTATTCCTGGGATTAATTTCACTGGGAAACTTGAATAAATTCTATAGGTTGAGTATGATTTTGAGAATTGGTTGATGATTTTTAGCAATAGATCAAAATTACCATCTTTGTTTTACTTTTTTTCAAAAATCATATACCACCAACAATAAATATTGTGAAAGAGGATAAAGATTTTTGTCTTATCCACTTAAATGCAGAGCTTCAGGAAGAAAAACAGAAAAATTCACTGTCTCAGTCAACATTAAAGCAGCCAGTAAAGTAACTTTTGAACTCACATACGAGGAACTGCTGAAGCGACAGTTTGGAAAATATGAAATGTTCATCAAAGTGAAACCAAAGCAGCTTGTCAAAGATTTTGAGGTAAATGGCAAACTGATGAAATTTGACTGTAATTTAAGAGATGATAGAATTCTGCATATCTGTTGAAAGTAGAGTACCGTGGTCATTCCCATTGGTACACAGGTGAGCTAAAGGCCATGATAACATTTCTCATGAGTCCCACAGGGAGCACACACCAGCATGCTTTAATGCAGGTTTTTACTTACACACCCAACAAATTTGCTCATCTACTAGCATTCTGAAAGAAATTTTGTATGAAAACCTGAAAAAGCTATTACAATGCCTTGGAGTAATTATATATGCCTTTATAGCATGAGCTCCAGCTTTCTCATACCACCATGAAACAACACCATCTTTAATTCACAGTATGCATATGTCACATTCTGGAATACTGCAGCTTTTTGTGCCTATCTGTCTTGGTAAGATACCACTATCTGGCTTTCCAACAAGTCATATTTCTATTAAAGTTTACTTATTTCTAGCCTTGTTTTTAACTTCTGTGTTTGAAAAAGCCTCTTTGGCTGAAGATGTGTCCATACAAGTGTAGATTTGGACTGCCATTATGAATTACAAAAGTAAATTTCTTTTTTTTATGAAAATCCCTCTTTCCCATCTGTAGTTGCTTATCCTCCTGTAAATGGCTGAATTGATGTATCTTGGTTTAATCAATGACAGTAAATTTTCAATTAATATTTTAGATTGAAGTAGATATCTTTGAGCCCCAGGGTATCGCTGAGCTGGAAGCAGAAGGAACATTCATCACCAATGAGCTGCAAAATACCATTAAAAAAACTTTTTCAGGAAAAAAGGTACATTGATTACTGCATTCTATGATTTAGTTATGATGGTTATAATTCTGAAATAATAATTTCAGTGCTAGAAATGGCAGCAAGAGGAAATCTCAATACCAGTAAGATTATCTCTTACAGAAAAACTGAATTATTAACAAGTAGTTTTCCCTTGTGTGGGGGTGGTAGAATTCCTAAAACATACGACAGCTTTTATCAAAGGTGTCATTCAGACTGAAGAGCTGGCCCAAGGCAGATGGGGAAGTAAGCATATGGAGGAAGCCCTGGATAGCAGCCTTCATCTGTCAGTTACCACCAATAAATTTCTAAATACATATGGATGCGTACAATCTAGTAGCTAACCCAATAAAACAGGTTATTCTTATGTCTGTGAAAATACATATACTGGCTTTAAAAAAATGCATATGTGTTCTATAGAAGATTTTCAGCTATTAAGGTTCAGATCTAAGGAAGGCTTTTATTTTCAGGGCCATATCTCTTTCAAGCCAACCCTCGATCAGCAGCGAACCTGTGCAAATTGCTCACAGTCGGTCTTGGATGGGGATTTTACTGTAAGATATGATGTGAAGAGAACAACTCCAGATAATTTGCAGGTGAGTCTAACAGTTTGAAATTCGGAACTGTTTAACAGTTTAACTTGCACAGTAAAGGTCAGGGAGCAGCAAGGGCCAGGTGTTTCCTAAGGGACAGGCAGCTGAGTATGAGCAGGAGTTGGTCTTCAGGGTGGGATCCAAATCAGTGGAGTCCATGGACAGGAACAGGTATAGCTGTGAGACAGCTGGAGACAGATGTTCTGACACTGTAGCTCAGGCAAGGACTAAAGGCTCAGTCTTGCACTTAAAGGACACTCCTGGGCCCATGGACAGAGGCGAGACTGGTCAGGGCCATTAAAACTTTTTAGGCCACTCAGAGGCTAGACATTAAATTAAAGTAGTATCTCTTTTATCTCTTTTACCTTTATAATGTACCAAATGTTTTGATGGTGGTGTGGATCTTTTTTAACATTTTCTTTTTCAGATTGTCAATGGCTACTTCGTACACTTCTTCGCACCAACAAATCTTCCAAAGTTGTCCAAGAATATTATTTTTGTATTGGATACTAGTGGCTCAATGTATGGAAGAGAAATTGAACAAGTGAGTTATTACATTAGTATAGAGTTCCAGTGAAAGAGCTGGAACAAAGTTCTGGGAGGGAGATACTGCTGGAAAGGACACAATGCCTTACAGTGCACATGTGCTGCTCAAGCTGTACAAAGTGACTCGGTTGTAATGTCCAGTGCCAGATGTACTAGTTTGCAGTGTTACTGTAGAACAAAAATCTATACATTTAGCCTATATTTACCTATAAATGTCATTGGTTCAAAACTCTAAATATCAAAATTTCTGGAGAGTGCTGTCGTGTACTTGACAGTTCCAAAATAAGCCATGCACACAGATTATGTGCATTTTCTCTGTTCATTCTGTATCTGGGAAGCAGCATCTCTTTTCAGAGTTATGACTGAGCTAATGTTTAGAATTTTCAGGTTTTGGTGCTGCATCAAAATATACAGGCATGCTTGTTTATGAGCTTCTCCAGTAACCTGTAGCTACCCATTTGCCATGCCAGCTTATCTCAGTGTAAGCAACCAACCATGACAGGAAACCTGATTTTCATCTCAGCTACAAAGATTTACCAGATGTTATTGCAGCTGACTTCCCTAGAGTTACTCTGAAATAGACACAGGGACTGCAAGAACAGAACAAGCTCAGATTTTTTGCAATATATACTGTGTAGGAGTAAAAAATACCCCAATGCTGAGAGATTAATGATGTAAAATCTGTAAGCACATATTCTGTTAAATGTTGAATCATATATCTAAATCTCTTTGTCTTATAGACAAAAGAAGCTATGCTAAAAATCCTAGATGACATTAAAGAAGATGACTTCTTCAATTTAATATTATTTGATAGTGAAATATCTATCTGGAAAGAAACATTAATTAAGGCCACTCCTGAGAATTTGGATGAAGCGAGGAAGTTCGTTCGGCACATTTCTGCTCAAGGCAGTAAGTACTTCACTGGCCTTGCCAATAGGTCATTGTGTAAGTTAATTTATTCATTGTTTATGTGAACAAAATGCTACCGTTTGTTGGGGTTTCAGATTGCTGATGAGACATTCCTGAAGTTCAATTTTGCTCAGAACATGATATCTATGTCTCTTTATGTTTCCAAAGTCCAGGTACTTTTAGACTTGTAAATCAAATCTTTCATTTTCTTACTGTAATGAAATCTCTTCAGATCCCAGTGAAAAATGGACTTTTATTTTGACAGCCTTTGCTGAACCAAAATTTCTATGTCTACCTCACAGTGACAAATTTACATGGTGGCTTGATGAGAGGAATTGATATCCTGAATGCTGCTCATGAAGAAAACCTTGTGCCCAAGAGAAGCGCTTCTATAATTATCATGTTAACAGATGGCCAACCAAATGTAGGTAAGTGTGTCGGATGGAATAATAAAGAGGGTTCATTAGCTAACAAAAAATGCTAGTTAAAATTGGTCTTCATCTTTGACTTCTGGATATTTTCATGATTCGAATGCTACTATACCAGCATCATAGTACTAAATCAAGCCTTTGGTAATGTCTCCTAAGAAATCTGAACATGCCAAGTCACATTTGATTTTGTGATCGTTTTATCCATTTTGAAAGAACTCAAACATTTCCTGGTTTGACGCAGGTGTATCAAATACTCATGAGATTGAGAAAGCAGTGAAGAAGGCCATTGATGGCAGGTACACCTTATACAATCTTGGTTTTGGCAGTGGTGTCGACTACGGTTTCTTGGAGAGGATGGCACTGGAGAATAAAGGATTGGCCCGTCGGATTTATCCTGACTCTGATGCAGCTTTGCAGCTTCAGGTGCAGTAATTACCATGTACATGAGATCAGAGATACATTAGGTCAGATAATTACTCATGTTCTTATTTTCAAATAATCAAAATCCCAGTATGTAATCTGATATTGAGATACTCCAGAGCCTGCTGTGGTCAGGATATCGAAATCATGGAAAAATTTGAGTTGGAAGGGACCTTTAGTCGCATTTAATTTTCCCCTTCCCTTATATAAGCAGGAAGTACAAGGTCAGTTAAAGGGAGATACTATGGGCTATGGCAGGGAGTTTAAAATTTGGCATAGGGTGACACAAGTCACAGTTCCGAAGGACACTGGTGGAAGTGCTGCAGTCATTGTATCGCCTGCACCTCACAGATCATGTGGTTAATGTCATGTCAAGGGGCAAGAAGGGTAACAGCTCATAAAGCTCTAGATAGTCTTTCTTTAGAAACTTACTGCAAGCAGGTATATCTTACCACACTCCAGGGGCATTTTAGAGTTGTATAAGACATGGAAACTTGTATAAGACATAGAGGGTTGTCTTTTTTTACTTCTCACAGCCAAAGAATTGGATATTAGAGTTCATTGCAAACTCTGCTAAAATCAAATACTCAGTCTCCTTTGATTATGTTGTCATGTCAGTCTCTGCAGAGAAGAGGTGTAGAAAATTATCTCTATCAAATAACAGGAGGCTTGGTGTCCCTCTTGATTTATATTCATGGAACTCATCATCCACAGCATGTTGTTCTCAAATATTTTTCCTCTCTCTTAGCAAGACTGAAGAGTTTATATGTCCTTTCTCATTTCCATTATTTGTAGATTTCTAGGCCTTGCACTCTGAGATTTATCTAAATATATTAATATTTCTTATGAAATAACTTCTAGTTTTGCTGAAATAGCAGGATGTTTCTGGTTACAGATCTACCCATGAATTAAAGAAACAATGATAGTTAAATGTTTTCTTTTTTTTTTCAATCCTACAGGGGTTTTATGATGAGGTGTCCAATCCCATGCTCATAGATGTGGAGTTAAACTACCCAGAAAATGAAATATCAGACCTAACTACTAACAGCTTTAAGCATTTCTATGATGGGTCTGAGATTGTGGTGGCTGGGCGCTTTATAGACAGCAACCAAAACCATTTGTCTGTAGATGTAAGAGGTGAAGGTGTAAGTATGGATTTCTTTTACTTATGGAAGCTACACAAAATCTCTGAATGCTTCTTTTACCTCCATTGTGATGAACAAATACGCCATGTGAATGTGGAAATCCGGGTTATGCTCTGTAGCGTATGCCTCTAAAATTCCCAGAAACAATGGGACAAAATTCCTCATACAACACTGGCAATTTTTTAGTGTAGAACCAGACTGGTTTGCAATTTCATAAGATTTTCAGGTGGGAAGGTCATAGTTTTTGGGAAGTTCTGTCAGTCCCTGGCTACTTGTGATACAGAGAACATTCTTACTCCCAACAGGCTAACGACGCCCTGTTGTACACTACACAGCAAGGTGCTGAGCAAACAGCTCAGGCTTTCCAAGAGCAACAATACATCTTTGGAGAGTACATTGAGAGGCTCTGGGCTTATCTTACCATTGAACAACTCTTGGAAAAACGGTAATCATACCTGGAATAATCCCTTAGCTCTGAACCCCTTACACCCTCTGACTCCTGCAGTTTCTAGAATGTGAGGCTGACATTCACATCCCACTGAGGTGCCAATGGAAAAGCATACAAATCAGTGAGGGAAATCCACCAACCTATTCTCCTCCCTAGTCTCAGTATTCCTGTTTCAGGTTGTAAATGAAACAATTTTAAATTATTGCAAGTATAAAGCACAGTTTTGTCTTTCTCTTGTACAGCCAGTAGAATCAGAAGTGCTTTTAGACTGTCACAGATATATCTTGTTGATAAATTACCTGCAGAGAAATGACTTTACTTTAAAAATATTTAATCTGAAGTGTGGTGAGTGATTCAACAGTCACTGATGCTGGGAGTCTCTTCCTGTATTCAGCATTACAGCTACAGGAGAAGAAAAGGAAAACCTTACAGCTCAAGCCCTGGCTCTCTCACTAATGTACAAGTTTGTGACACCACTGACATCCATGGTGGTAACAAAACCAGAAGAAGATGACAATGAAGAGGGGATTGCTGATAAACCCACTGAAGGTATAGACATCTTCACAATTAAACTGTATTTGAGAAGCCAAGAGTTCCTTTGATGTTCCCCTGAAGGAAGGCTTTCATGTGGACACAGTTTTAAATATGTATCTCAAATATCTTCTTTCCAAGCCTGGCATGTGTGTGGCTTATGCAAAATTATTTCTCATTGTAAAGTTCATTTAATCAAATCTTCTTTCATTACTAAATAATATGGGCAAAGTACTATAAATTTAAAATAAATGTATTTTAAACTAAATAGAAAAACTATTAGAGAAAAAGACCCTGAAAACCAAGAAGCATTTCTAATCTAATAATCCAGCTAGATATTCAGATGACTTGCCATCACTTTCTCCTTTATTTTTCTACATACTTCAGCCTAGGGATAGATGTAGTAACCTCTTTCCACATGAAAAGGGAAAATTTGCAAGAGCTCTTCCTCAGGCAAGATGTATCAGGTTGTAAAAAGATTGAGATTACATATGTAAAACACAATAATTGTATATATATATATATTGCAGAAAGAAAAGTAATTATATTGAAAGCATACAATTTGTTTTCACCTCCTCTCACACTTTAGCAAATTATGAACTCCTTGCTCAGTGAAACATTCTTCTTTCCCAGAGTTCAGCCTCTGTGTTTAACCCCTGTGTAACAAATATTCTGTTCCTCTTTGCTCTTTGGCCAAGCAAGGCAGTGCTGTCTGCTCAGTGTGTCCCCCAGCCATCCTAATCTCATCTCCACTTACTGTCTGAGCCACCCTCATCCCACAGGTCTGACAGAGGTTTTCCAGTCTCTTCTATCACCAGCCTTCATTTTTTTCCCCGACTTTTGTTTAGAGCCCCTAAAAGTTCCTTGAAGGCTCTGTGTGGGTTCTCTGCTGCCTTCTAGATAAAAAACTTTCTAATCTCCTGATTTTGGCATAGGAACTTAATGCATTTTAGCATAACAGAGATACTGGAGATTAATGAGGTTTTTTTCCACTGCAGTAAGTCCTGAAAGCAGTGAAGACCAGCTAAGTGGTCTTCAACTCTGAATCATTCTTCAAGCATTCTGCTAATAAATTTTTGCATTATTTTTCATGACTCTCATAATGGAAATATTCTCATTCTCATAATGGAATACTGACATAAAACCCCTTCATGATTAATTTAACATTGAAGTCACTACAGAGCATAATGACTTTAAAGTTTGTAGCTGGCCTCCATAAGATAGAAACTCCCAAATATCTCACAGAAGTGATATTCACTCAGTCATCTTCAGTTCTTTGCTTGCCCTTTCCAGGTGTTGTAGTACAAAGGTTCTTTTCTAAACCCCTTTCCAAGGAAATCATCTCTGTATATAGATAGTATAGGGCAGTAATAGGAGAAAAATATTCAAAGCACTTTCCCTGTGTAAGAAAAGAAAGCAATTTTACTCACCCTGAAGTCTTAATTCACAAAGTACTGAATCATCCAGTCAGTATTAATAGAATCATCCAAATGCCTGGAAAACCACAAAATAGTAAAACCAGTAAAGAACATTTTACAGTATAGGTATGGCAAGACAATTCCCACTAGAGCTCTTGTCCTGTACATAATAAATTGCAGTTCTGCTGCCCCACATAACAGCTTTTTACTTTCAGTGTATTTCTGATTGATCTACAAATACTGACTTGTATCACTGGGAAGAAATGGCATTACAAAACACTGAAGATAGCTGGTTGAGTTTTCAAACAATTTTAATTTTTTTACAATATTTTATTAGAGTCAGAATCCTTCCTGTTTAATTGTAGAACTGAAACTGTATTTCTCTTTTTCTTTCTTTTACTTCTTACCTGCCCATGGTAACAGCTGAAGGTATGTACATTTTTCATTAAATTTACTTAATATTTTTAATAGGGATTGATTTTCTACATTACTATTTGATCTAGGATGCAATATTTTCATAAAGTCCAAGAGGAATTAATCAAGATTATGTTATAAATAGATATAAAACTTTTCAGATGGATGAGTTTGTAAATAGTGCTTCCAGTTCAGTTCCTGTCTCTGATGATGGCAGCATCCCACCACCACAGAATTCAGGCCCAGTACAAGTAAGCTGCTCTCCAGGTCTGGCACTGGGGGCTTCCACGTGCCATGCTTGCCACTTCTGAATCACAGAGCCCTGTCTTCAGGCACCCTGACAGAATTTCAGATGTAAAAAGAGCAGAAGAGTAGAAAAATGAGGAACCAGGTGGGCAATTCTTCCTTCCCAGAAGTACAGTTTAGAACAAGGTGGCAGAGAGGGATCAGAGAACAGCAGGATGTCCCAGTCCCAGAGAGAGCAAACCCCGTGCTCTTGGAGAAGTAACATTTGTGCTGGAAAGCAGGGTGTGCTTCCAGCCTCTTCAAGACTCTTGCTTTGTAGCACTATTAACTTGTTTTGACTAGATTTTTACTTTTTAATATTTAGAAATGTATACATAATTACAAGATTTTTGGGTTGGTTTTGGAAGGAGGAAGGAACGAAGTGGGTGAGATTGGGTTTTGTTCTTTGTAGCCTCTAAAATAACATTTTGTTTCATTAAAACAGGGATGTTCACAGGTCCTTTGCAGGGTAAGTCATTTAATTTACTTTTCTGAACGGAGCAGGATCTGTCAACTGAAATGGCCAGAGGCAGAGATGCCTTTTCTGCCAGTACAACTGCACTTTAACAAATACTACCAAATTCTGCTCACTGCTGAAAACACACTTGAAGGTTGAACAATATGAGGTGACAAAATTTCAGCTAAATATTTTATAAGCACTAAATGCCTGTTCATCAAACCACCATTTTTTCCTTAAAGCTGTTTCCCAAGAACAGAGGGAACAGGACTTCACTTTGCTTTTCCTTTGGAATTATATAAGGCAAGGGACTGTGATGTCAGCATCTCTGGCTAAATTATCGTGTTCAGTCACATATGCAAAAAGCATCTGTTTTATTCAAGAGACAGCAACTGATCCACCAAATTGCTGGCTGGGCAATCCTGGAAATGGGGGAGTTAGATTTATGGTTTTGCTCTGGAGATTAGTGCTGGTCTCTGTGTAGTTTTTTTCAAGTCTTCACTGAAAAGACTTAAATTCATTTTGGAGGGAAAAAACTACAAAAACACAGCAACAACAACAAAAACTCTAAATGTCAAAAAGTCAGAAGTTTTCAATGGATGATGTTGCATTTCTTTGCTGATAGCTTAATCTTCAAATCTGAAACATTTGTCTCCTGCAGATAGATTGCTTGGGCTATATGGAAACCCTCAGAGCAATTGAAACTACAAGTGAAATCTGTCTCTATGCTGAAGCTTTTTTTGATTCAAAAGCTGCACACAAACTGTCATCCCATAGATTACATGTTTTAAAAACTAGGATGCAATTACTGATTTACCTAGCATATTAACTCCCTGACATCTTACATGGGCCATGCAATTTTCCATTTTAGTGTGAATTTTTCTAACAACTTTCTTTCCTTCTGCAGCTTCACCACTATATCACACATATGTATCACAACCCACATGGTACACCAGTGGTGAGTAATTGGAGTAGTGTTTGTCTAAGAGAACAGAAGAGGGTATTTAAGACTTAATTACACAATTCTTATGAATATTTGCAATAATTCATTTCCATCAAAGCAGCCATTTTTTTTCACTTTTAAGGAGTGAGTATTTTAATTTACTTTTTAAACATCTCTCAATGTCTTCTAAAGATCAAGTAATTGAAATTATATGTGGTCATTTTCTCAGTCCTCCTTCCCATCAGGAGGGTTTTGTGTTGATAACTGCCTGTTTTCTATTAAATAATTTACATTTAATTATTACATTTAAATATCAAGCAATATTAAATACTTATGTGGGACTTTGACCCTGTGTATCACAATACAGACACCAGTGATTTGCCTTTACAGTTGATGGAGATCCACACTTCATTATATCAGTGCCACAAAAAAAAGATGCCATTTGTTTCAATATCAATGAAAACCCTGGCGTGATCTTAAATTTAATAAATGACCCAGTTACAGGTGAGTTTTTAACTTTTTTTTTAAGTACAGGTTGCTTCTAATGAAATGTGTTTAAAGGCTATTTCTCTCATTATAATGTATAAGCTTTTTTTCCCAGCAAAGATAGCAGGAGGTCCTGTAGCTATCATTACCATGACTGTTTTCACTTCTTGTAGCAAAATGAACTTTTAAACTCACTTTTAAAACCACTGTGAGGGTTGAGAGTAGTAATTTATCTCAGTGAGCTGTAGTAGAAGCAATAAAATAATCTTTAGGTCACCAGTTTGGGGAATATCTGGTAAAGAGAGACTGATGTCACTCAGACTCTGGACCCATCACAGACTCTCTGTGCTTTGGTAAAAACTGAACTTTTCTCAACAAAATGATTGTTGACTTTGTGGAAATTCACAGAACAACCCCCAGAATTTATTTTGCTTTTGTACAAACATGCACAAGTAATTCTGATCTATTTTTCAACTAGTATTTAGTTTCTTAAGTTATTGTTAAATTTTCAAGATACTCCTTGACATCAGTTGATCAGGTCCTGTCTATTAAACAATACTTGTTTCATTTCTATATTAGGCATCACAGTCAATGGAGAACTTATTGGTGATAAGAGAGTAAATAGTGATGCAAAGATCCAAAACTCCTATTTTGGAAAACTTGGTATTTCAAATAAGCACCTGGATGTAAAGCTGACAGTAACTCCTGAGACGATCACAATTCAGAATGGTGATGAAAAAACAGGTTTCACCTGGCTGGACTCAGTCACCTTGCAACAAGCAGGGTAAGACTTACTGAAAGGATATCTTGTATTACTTTCTACTCCTCTTATTAAATGTTGGTCAATAATGTACTTCTAAGATTTGTGTGTGAATCTACAAAAGCAATTAATTCAAGCCCTGCTGGATTCTGCTCTCTACTTTGTTGTGTAACTGCTGAATTATTCACAAATTCCTCTGCTTGAAATAAGTAAATGAAGACTTTTCCCTGATTTTCTATTGCTATGACTAAGATAAAACTACATTTGGTATTGTGCTTTATGTAGCAGTGTCTTGCAAATACTTAAGGAGTAACTTCAGACATAGTGTGTAATCTTTCAAAGGCAAAATAGTGTTCAAAAACAGCTCTAGTAAAAAAATGGAACTTGTGGCAGTTACAGAATTGGTATATTTTTTCTCGTCAGCAGGTGTATTTCTCATGAGATCTATTACAGACTCATTTATACCTGTGCAAAAAGTTTATAGAAGGAATAGGCAACATTTTCTCTTTCTCCTTCTTTATATTTCACTGTGTAGAATAAATTTCCTTCTCAAGGCCTGGCAGTGCAGCAGAAAGAGCAAACTGTCATTCATATACATGATTTTTTATTCTGATAAGCACAGGGATGATATCACTGACACAATCAGAATCTCCTCTATCCTAGCACTAAAATAGGCAGTCTGGGAGCTGACTTCTCTGGAAAACTAAAGAAAAAAGTGTAATGTAGCATCCAGGCAAAGAAGTGATGGTTTTATCAATAGAATTTGTATCACTGAGCATGAGGTGCTGTATCTACATATCACCAATCTATTTGTGAGTAAGTACACTGTTAAAGGACAGGTTTTGCTAAAAACATCTTACTGAAAAGTTGAAAGGCCAGGTAGCCTTTTCCAGTGTCATTTATTATGATTCTGTGACTGTCTGTGAACACACAGAGAGACTCCATGGACCAAATCAGGCAGCACACCCTCCCTCTTGAAAAAACACTGAGCAGCTACAATTGTTTATTTTCTCACATTTCTTTTTGTTGCTGTTAACTCTGCTAAGCACTATGTTCTAAGTCATGTTTTTCTTTTTTCCTCAGTTTAACTTTGATAATTAACAGGAAAAAAAATCTGGTGCTGTCAATGGGCAGTGGTGCCTCATTTGTTGTTGTTTTGCACCAAGTATGGAAGAAACATCCTCTCCACCAAGATTTCCTGGGACTGTATACATTGAAAAGTGATAAACTGTCTAAACAGACCCATGGATTATTAGGTATGACTTAGTTTAGTGTTTCCCTGCTGGTCTTTCCTTATGAGACTACTTAATTTATAGACAGAATATTGTACTTGTGCTGAGAAAAATCACACCCAGAAATTTCAGAGATCAATACATGCATTATTTGATTTTTAAAAAGCTGAAAACTTGGAAAGCATGTAATAAATTCAACAGAATAGACAGGACACCAAGTGAGGATATCTTGAAGGATATCTAGAGAAGGCTATAATTGTTCTGTGTTCTCAGAAGCTGGAACTTGCATCCAGATGATGTGGATACAATTCTGGCTTATCAACAGAAAATAATATCAATTGTACCACAGGCAGATGTTCCACCTTACCTGAAACTTGGTGTTTGCTTATCCAATCAAAACCTTGAAGGGACATGGAAAGCAGCACAGGAATGTAGAAAATCCAGGATTTCTGTTTGGTTTGCTTCTGTTTTAATGCCTGACATGGTAATTTTAGCTTCTCTTTTTAGGACAGTTTTTCCAGCCCATTGACTTCACCATACTTGAAGTTCATCCTGGGTCTGATCCCAAGAAACCAGATGCCACAATGATCATTAAAAACAATGAACTGATGGTAACAAGGTACAAAATAATGAAGTCTTTAGCAAAGACTTAGGCAAGATTCCTTTTCCAGGTGCAGTTCCTACCTCAGAAGTCCCATGGCTGTGTTTTTCCTTCCAGGGGCTGGCAGAAGGATTACGGAAGAGATCCTAAACACGGGGTTGATATTCCTTGCTGGTTTGTCCATGACAATGGAGCTGGGCTGATAGATGGTGTTCACACAGATTATATTGTTTCCAGTCTCTTTTAAGCAACTACAACTTCCTCCAAATGCACAGGCAGACGATATTTGTCTGGAAGAACAGCATTTTCAACATATAAGAACTATTCAAAGCATATAAGCATAGCAAGGACAAGGTATGATGGATTCTCCTAGAGAGTTTTACTGTGTATTTGATCCAATCTGAAGTGATCCCTCATCCTCTGAAATGTTCTCCTTATTAGTTTTAAAATTCTGACTTAAAATGTTACTTTTAAAACATAACAGAAACCCTCTACCCAATTTTTAATCAATAAATGAGTGACAGGAGTGATTAATAAAAGTATCAGTACTCAGTGCCTGGTTCTGTTATTCCGACAGCTCAATGTTCTCATGCCAGTTTCACAAAGCCCAGGGTGCCAGATGCAGTTTGAAATTGAGCACAAGAGGACATCTGATAGCCCAGCCCAGATTTTGGGATAATCCCTTGGTACTTGGAACCACCTGACCTCTTGACTGTGCAGTGCTGAGGGCTGCTGCCAGCACAAGGGGTGACTGTTGGCATCCAGGACTTTTGGATTTTAGGATTTTAATTTGAACCTAACTTTTGAATTAATGAATTAATGAAATTAATGAAACACCAAGGCTGCAAGCAGCATTCACATTTGAGTAATGATAGCTCTTTGGGATTGTATCTTTCTTGAGGAAGACCCTTCCTTCTGTTCCCATAAAAGAATTTATGAACACACTCAGGGCAAGTGCCCCATTTATTGATATATTCATTTTTTACTGCAAGAAATTGCAAGCTTTTACTTCTAAAGCTAAAAACCAACCAACCAAAAACATGTTCTCTCTCCACTATATTTCTTATTTACTTCAGTATTTATTTTAATCAAATCAGCCACAAAAAGGCAGTTATGGTCTCACATGGCAAAGCAGAAAATTCCCCAACAGCACTAGGACAAGGAAAGTCATTGCATGGAAAACTAGAATGCAGAACACAGAGAAAAGAGGAGTGTAGTGGGAGAAACAGATGATAGAAGATGTGATAGGTTAAAGTGAAAAAACTTCAATTCTTTCAATTGAAGCTAGAGGTGAACAAAAATGCAACAGAAAAACGAATGAGGAAAAAATTGAGGAAAGCTATACTTACTATTAAATTTATGGTAGATACAGACCTTTTTGCGGAGCAAAATCCTTTACTTAAAGCAGCAGTTTTGTAGAAGAAAAAATATAGCTGAGGGGAGAGGGTGTCACAGTGGCTGCAGATCTTTGCCTGCTAAATCCAGACAGAAATGGTGAAAGAAAACAATAATTTCTACACAAGGTAATATGAGACTGAAAAACGGGGAAGGTGGAGAGAACAACAGGAAGGAGGAAGAGAAGACCAGAACATTGAAACTAGTAAGTTTAAATGGTTCTTAATTTTTATTGTAAGAGAATTAATTAGATGGAATAGAATGAAATAAAAGAATGGCTCATTTTGGATCCTGAGACAGGAGCTGTGGCACTGCCCATGGGGGCTGTTCCCATCCTCACTTGCTCCATTCACACAACAGAGCAGAGCAGTGGACAGCAGACCTTGACCCACTTGGCTGGCAGAGTTTGGGCACAAGGCAATCCTGGGCCAGCCAGAACTTTCCTGTGTGGTTTACAGGGATGAGGCAAATCTCTGGAGTCTTGTTTGTGACTGAACTGGGAGCCACGAGTTGCTCTCAGGGACTCTGGTGTGCTTTTGCATTGTCTCCTGTTCAATAAGCCCTGCAAGGCAGGAGGTAACAGCAAAGGTAGCTAAAGGTAATAGGGCAGAGAGAAGCAGCAGACAGATGCTCACAGTTAGATAAAACATTTATTCCTCCTGCTGATAGCTGCAGTGCTGGTTAAAAGAGAAGTGTGGGGCCATATCCTGTGAGATATGTATAGATCTGTTACATATACACTGGCACTATTTTGTGTTGGAATTAGAAATTACAATATGCCAAATATTCATTACTGCATCTGCCTTCAGCTTCTGAGCAAGGGATAGGAAACCAGAAACCCACCAGAATTCACTTAGGGGCTTGGAAAGCACAGGAGGAGACTAAATAACAAATTAAGACACGATTCAAGTGAAGAGTGGCATGGCACCTACTTCCAGAATGGAAAGCACACGTGCAGAGGGCAAGCAGCACCACATGGATTTGGGAGCTGCAGTAACCAGGCACACCAGCAACTTCAGGCTGCTGCAGAAAACACAGAAATCTCTGTCAGCACAACTTGTCTATTCAAAGTCAGATAAAACCTTTGAAAAATGTGAGGAGTTTCTATCATACCTTAATAAATTCCCTGGCCCAGAACTTCTTTGCAGCAAGGGAGAACTGCATTAGCAGGGCAGCAGCTGCCTGGGAAAGCTCAGGCACTGCAGGTTGGGTGCAGCTCTCAAGCATGGCCTGCACCTGCTTGAGCCTCACTTAAAGCAGAGGGTCCCAGCTGGAAGCTGCCCCAGCCATAAACCACTGCTCCCTGCTCAGTGCTGCTTCCATCCCTGCAGCAGGGCAGGAGCTGACACACAGACACCCTACAGCTGAGAGCAGGGAATATTTCATTTGCAGCAAGTCTGATAAAACCCTGGATCAACAGCTTGTGATTCAAATCCCAAATTAATCTATAATGGAAACAATCAGATTGGGAAGCCAGTTTTTGATGCAGTGAAGTGAGCAATATGTTGCTTCCAGTTTCCAAATTCCACATTGTTTGTCATGCAATTTATGCAGCAAAATCAGCACCTTGAAAGTACAAGCAATTCACACAAACATATCTTGGCATCATGTCTGCACAGTTCTTTTACAAAACAGGCTTCTAATTACACAGTTTGTTTTTGCTTATTGACTTTGGCAAGAAATTGTTTCTCTTTTAGTACATTGCTTTAAAATGAAAAGGTTTTTTCAGTTATATATTATTGGCAGGATAGAAAGCAACTTCTGTTAAACTGCCTACAATGCTGGCATATTTATGGCTTCAATGATAAAAAGGAACTGAAATTCTAAACCAAAATTGTTTTGGAATGAAAACTTACAAAAAGCAGAAGACTGAGACTACAGCTTGGATTTCATGGGCAGAGGCTTCTGTGTATGTGTGTACTCTGCAGTGTTACCTCCGTGCACAGCAGGTTGGGTTTGAGATGTTCATTATTTGTAACACACCTTTCAATGTTTGCAATATGTATGAAATTCTGCCAAAAAAGCTGCTAACTTTGGGGTTGAAATGCAGTGTTTTGCAACCAGTCAATGGCTGTTCTGCAGATGTTTTCAAAAGGGAGCCTCAGAGACTTTTGCAACAATGAGCTGGACCACAGCTGGTGTGGGTTTGCATCCCACACACAGCCTCATTCACTGCTGATTTCATGAGCTTTGAATGGTCTGACAGAAGAACCTCCAAGAGAACTCTGATACAGCAATAAAATAGAAAATGAAAGACATGGTAAACTAATACTGCCTCAAACTTAATGGTGTTTTCACAAACGTGTGGTTCAAGAACATTACCATCTATAAGTGGGTAAAGTTTTAGAAATCTATTACTGTTTGCATGACACATTCATTGGCTTGGATGATGCCACTACTGATTTTTATTTGGAAACCTAAGCCCACGTGTCCATATCAAACTGTGAGCTGATAGTATCAATTTTATTTAATTCATTCACATAAATCTTCCACAACAAACCCACATTGCAGATTAGAAATAATTTTCAAATAGCAAACAAGCAAGCACTCTCATATTTTGAGAGTATAATTATTTCAAGGTAAAATATTTGTGACACATCTATAGAGCAACAGTAATGCTTTAGCTGTGTGGTTTTCTTGATGAAAGTATCAAAAATACTTGGAAGAGTTTCATTTGCATAATTTTCTTCACAGAATTTTTTTTCTAGGGAGTTAGATCTATTGACCAGCAGGAAACAGGTTCACTGGCTGACTCCAGCCTGTAATCTTTCTTGTACAACCTGAAATGAAATCAAAACAAGAGAAATTGTGATAACACAATCAAAGGGCAGGGCCAGAATTGCCCTGATATGCAGATGGCAGCAGGAGTCAGAGGCACCTCAGCACTCCCAGGACCTGCACACTCACAGCACATTCCCCATCACAGATGTGTGCTAAAAGCAGTGGAAGGACACAACATTTTTCTCAAGGTAAATCCAGCTGAGGAAACACCCTCCCTGCCCAGGAAAACAATGCAAGCTGTACCCCCAGGGTGTAATTATTTCCCCCAATGAAATAGAAGCCTTGAGCCCTGTAGCATCATTTAAACAACAAATGCAGGCTGTTGGGGAAAAATTAGAACACAAGTTGTTTACACCAAAGAGGTGTGTTCTTACAAACACTCCTCAGTTTCATTCCATTTGATCTCTGGTATTTGCTGATAAAATACATCTCAAAGCACAGTCATCCATCCCATCCCTTGCCCTCCCCAATATCTGGTACCTGGAAACCTTGTGCTCAGATCCAGACACTCTCAGGAGTCTTTCCACAGCTCTCTGATCATTGTTGGAGTTACTCTCAAATTGTGCTTTTGAATAAAATTGACCTAAGCAACAGACACAGAAATTATTAAAAAATACAAACCAGCTGAGTGTTGCTGTTTGTTTAAGGCAAATGGCAGTTCTAACACCAGGGGAGCAGCTCTTCAGCTCAGAAAACAAACCAAAGATCATGTTTGGATGCTCCATTTAGTAAGTTCAGAAAATTCCTCTGTTTCATCTGTGATCTCCTATTATCCCCAACATTCTCCACAGGAAGGTTCAGCCTTGCTCTGATGGTTTTTCACAATTATTTCTTCCTTGTGGTTTTTGGAATATGGAGGCTCTCCATTTGCAATGTTTTCAAAACAACTTCAACTTAGGTCTCACCAGGATTTTTGGAGCCAAGATGTTCAGGAGCAGCTGGCTTTCATTTCCTAACCATGATTGTTTACAATTTTATGTCCATTATTTATAGTCTGTTATTTGACATCAAATGAATTTTTTGCATCAATCATGTTATTCCACAGCACTGTTGAGGTTAAGCCCAACTCTTGTTTCTGTCTTATTTTAACATCTTCTAAACCCATAATGGGCTACTTAGGGTTGTCCCACTGGTGAGTGGAAAAGCATTGTGTTATGTGTTTTATGTTTCCAGGCTGAGACCTGCCGTTTTTGGGATTGCTGGGCAGTGAAAGCTAAATGCCCAAAAAGAATAACTGTAATGCAAAGTTTCTCAAGAACTCCCTGAAACAACCCCCCAGCTACACTCTCATTTCAGGAGCTGAGTTCCAGGAGCGTTCTTTGCTGCACCCATCCATACAATGCTCACCAAGAACTCCAGTGACTTGGTCTGAAAAGCGGTCGGTGTTCAAGAAGTAGAGCCCAAGGAAATCATCTGGAAACTTGACCAAGGAGATTTTTACTGTGACTGTACCAGGCAGTGATACTGTAACACTCCTTTCCTTCTCAACTGACACTCTCAGCCTAGGAAGTAAATTATGAAATTATTTCTGAGAAGAATGTGAATGAAGAATATGTATTTAACTAACTGACATTAATTGATCAAAATAATTTCATCTATGCCCTTCATCTCTTTGCAATTGCATTTTCCCTGATCTGTTTTGTAGTTATTTTTAAGCTAGAAAATATTGAGTAGAATATCTTTTCTCTCCTTACTGCACAACGGGTCATGCAAATATAGCAGGGGACAATTTTTTGCTGATGAATACACCTTATTATCCATAATGACAAGAAATGCTTGGGTGGGAGAAAATAAATCTCACTATTTTAATGAGAAAAAAGGTAGACTAATAAAATTATTCAATCTATTTTATGAACAAGTAAATTATTTTTTCTTGGATATATCATAAGTGTTTCAGACCTTGCCTTTCTTCTGACCTATTAATGTTATTGTGATCCCAGGTGGTCTTGCAGAACACAAATGTCACTGTCATTTTGCTCCCTGCAGGCAGGATTAACAAAGCCACCACCAAAGTGCTGATTCTAGGGCTCGGGAGCTGGATTGAAGCAGGAGGATCATTCTGCTTAGCAAATTATATTGGGAAATAAATCCAGCAAGTTCTTGGCTCTGTTTGGATTACAAGAATAATTGAAAGCAGTTGTTGTAGGACTCGTTATTGTCTAGAACTGCGTGTGGGGGAGCAGTGATGTGTGTTCTGTCTGCTCCAGGCCAGCAGGGGATCCTTGTGGAGACTTATTCCAGCAATATAAAAAGGCTGGGGGAGCCAGCTACACTCAGCTCTTCCTTGTACTGAAGGATCCTGCTCTAATTACTCTAACAAATAAAGTCTGCTTATAAAGTATCCCTTCTCCTACAGTGGGCATTTAGTTACAGACAGCTATTCCAACACTTTATGCCTGCCCATAAAAAATGTCAGCTTCCCAGATGGGAGTTATTGCTAAAACTAAGGAGAAAGAAAACCCCAGTCTGTGTGGAGCCAAGTGCTGTATAAAAGGGACAGTAAATGTCAAAGCCATCACTTGGCAGCACTTGCTCTGCCCTGGAGGAACACAAAGTGGCTGCTGGTGGCACCAGGCTGCTCTGCAGGGCTCCTTTCCTTTGGAGCATAAACACATGAACAGCAGGTTGATGGTGCAGTTGATCTGGCTCTCTTTAGACAGGCATGGAGAATTAAAATCAAACTTACTTTCTTCTCCAAATTTGAAAAGGGGGATTATGAAGATACCCTGCTGCTACTCACACTGGTAGACTTGCTGGAGAAGGACATTTGGAAGCACTTCAGGTAAATGGGAGAGGCCTGAATGAACAAATATCTGACACATTTTCAAGTTTAGGAAAGGACAGGAAGATATTTCTTACCCCTGGATGGTGGAGGAGGCTGACTTTGCCCATGACAGCCAATCATTCTTGTTATTGTGGCTTACAAGGATTGCATGAGTGTAGACATGGACTTGCACAGGGGGATTCTCATAGTTAATATCAAACTGCACAAAGTGATTTATTCCATCTCCAAGTTTTCCAGTCACAGTGAGTCCTTTAATACAAATTTGTCAGGTGATTCTTCTCTTAAGGTACAAGTGATCTTAATAAATCTGCTCCAGTTTTGTTACTGAAATGTCTCCAGGGTCTCAAATCTAGTTTTGTGAGGCATTTCTGGATTTCAGCTCCACATGCCCCAAGACTGTTTAGAGCCTGTTTAACCCCATGCTTCCACCTCCTGCACAGAGGTGTCTCTGTTCCATAATCAGAGCAGGTGCCTGGTGCCCAGGCCATGGCTCCTCAAGGACAGGACCATGAAAATCTGCTGTGCATCCAGAGCATGCACCTTTCTGTTGGCACACAGGGGCCATGAGGTTTAAGGTCTCTGCATCCCCCAAAGCCCCAGTGGCTGGGTAGGAGAAAACCCTAAGGACTGAGGAGGATGTGACACCAGGAGGAGAAGGTGACCCTCAGCCAGACCTGTGAGAAGGGCCCCCAGCTGTTGCACCTCTATTTATATTACCCAACAGAAAGGCAGAATTTACCACAGCCTCTCTGGTCAGTGCAAGGTTCTTCATGAGAGGAGGTTTTTCCCAAAAGCACCAACTGCACTCACAGACCCAGTGACTCTCCTTATCTTGGCATTGGGTTAACATGGCTCACTCACCCTGCTCTGGATCTGACACCAGGTGGACAGAGTTTTGTGCTCTTTTATCAATATTTAAGCATATTCTTTCATTTTGTCTGGGTAAATGCAAGAGAAGTTGTGGATGTTCATAGGCTGAAAAAACAGAAGAAAAATATCAGCAACCAAAAAAATCGAGCCTGTGCCCTGGATAGGCACAGCAAAAACAATTTTTAGATTTATACCTAAAACAGCAGTTATAGCTTTTATAGGATAGAATGATTAAAAACAAAGTAATAACTGTTGAAAAGTACACCCTGCACAGCATATTGAATGAATGAAACCAACAGATTTTAAATATAGAGTTTAATAAGGACAACGAGCCCTTAAAGAGGCTTAGACTGAAGATTTGTTGTACTGCATTTCTTATATCCTCGAGCCAAAGAGGTCTTCTCATGGAACACAGGGATATTTTCTACTTAAATGGAAAGAACTAGCCAAAGTTTGCAAGAGGAGGTAAAAGATTTTCAGAGTTGATGCAGTCAGAAAAATCATTGTTGCATAAAGATGCATGTACATTACAGTTGCATTAATAATTGAAATGAGATTAGGATGTGTGTCACTTACCAACAGGTTGTGCTCCTGTGGCATCTCTTAACCTGGGAACTGAAATAATTAAAATTAGTAAGAAGAGTTTAATTAACAATTTTCTCTAAGTCAGCTGATGAACTGGAACAAATGATGGACAGAAGCCTTTTTAGCAGAGCTCTTCACTGACTACAGAGAGCTTTGCCTAAGATGAGAGGTCCCAGTGGGGGAAAAAGGCACAACATGCAGTGCCTATTTCTCTCAGGATGGACCATGCCATGAGCCCATGCTCATCTGGAGCTGTGGGAGGGTTTAGAGCTGTGTTTTCAAGGGTCACTGGGCAGTGTTGAATGCAGCACACCCAGCCCAGCCCCTCTGAACCCACTGTGAGCACTTACCTCTGTAGCTGGAAAACATCATCCTATTGCTGCCAGTTTGGAGATCAGACCGCCTTCGACCTGAAAGAAAAGGGTTTTCCCAATGTTTTGTTGCTTTGAGTTTATGCCTTGCACCTCCCTCCCCGCCCTTTGAAATAGGGAATCTGTCCTGCTTGTTGTCCACTGAGTTTTCTGGATACCCCAGGACTGGTGAATTATTTTGTTTTTATATTCATTTCTTTCAGCTTACTAATACATACTTTTCCAGATCTTTCACATTTATTTTCAGGAGGTATGTTTTTTTATTTCTGAAAAGGGACCAAGATTGTTTTCAAAAGTTTATAGTTCATTATAAAATATCTATGGGCTGAAATACACATAATAAAAACTAAATTGTATATCAAGTGGGCCTCTCCAATCCAAATGCATTTATTAGACTAAGGTTGATATGACCCTACATATGAAATGAACTTCACAGAATTATTCTGAATAGAAATAGAGGAGGAGTACTTACCAGCAGGTGACCCACTCTTCCCTCTACGAGAACCTGGAGAAAGAAAAGAGAGTGTGTGTTTTACTCATGATTGCATTACATACCTTACAGGAGTGGTTCTGCTATTGAACTCCCCAGCACTTTCACTTTGAAAGAGGCAACCTCCAAGAACAGGGCAGCATTGGGATTCTCTCAATATATTTCTGTGAAAGAACTAGAGCAAACCAAAGCTCTTCACCTATAAAATAATTATTCAAATAAATGCAGTTTCCAGAGAGGAAAAAAATACCCGAATCATCCTCAGAAGGCATTCTTGAGCAGGATTTTTTGAAAGATGCTTCACATGTGATAAGAAGAAGCAGAAAGCATCATTAACATCATTGACTTGAAGAACTACTTTTCTTCAAGAGCACAGATAATTTTGACCTTTGAGACTTTCTTAATGGAAGATTTTCTCCCTTTGACCCTGTTATTGACTCAAAACCTGCACAGACTGTGGCAGGTATCCCTTACAATTTACTTCACACATTTTTTTCAAATGACAGATACTTCCCTCTATAGAACAACAACCATGAACTCTTTTGTTTGTTTTGGTTTAATTTTTTTTTTTAATTTTTATTAGAAACTATGAAAATATGCTACTGGAAAAGAAGAAAACATTTACCTCGTGCTTGAGGACTCTCAGGCTTCTCATTATCTGTCAAGAGGAAGAGGGGCATGTGAGTGTCATACAGTCAACACTGAATTACTTTACCCATGTGAACCAGAAAACTGGGACAAGGGCTTCAGGTGATGAGTTTTTTATATTAAAGGATGAATATATAGAGCACTTGCAAAACTCTGACTGAGGCCATGCTTTCCCCCCTGCATTCATTTTTCCACTTAAATGCTGCAGAGAAAAGTGTGGAACCCTTTTGCATTGTCAGGAATATAATAGTAACAGCTATTAGACTACCTTCAGTTAATATTTAAACAAACTATTTTCCATTTCAGTTGTAGTGCCTGTTTCATCACTTCACCTTTCCAAAAAATCCTGCAAGCCAATCCCTGAACTCCTGCCTCCAATTGTCCTCATTCTATCACTATCAAATGAACCTAAGTGGAAGTCAACAACAATGAATCAGGAAGAGCAGAGTGTTTCAGGGGGGGCTGTTTTTACCAGCCTCGGTGGGTTTGTTTGCCAGCTCCTCCTTCTGCTGGGGTTTGGTGACCACCATGGAAGTGAGGGGTGTGACAAAGCTGTACTGCAGGGACAGATCCAAGGCTTGGACCTCCAGGGCCTTCTGGTCCTCTTCTTGGGCTGAAATACTAAAGTCTGTGTTAATGATGAAGCAAAAATATGTAGGGACTATGAACAAATCATCTTCAGATTCCCTTACATATTGGTTGTGTCTCCACAGATATTTATTATTGAAGGGTCAGTAGTCTTATGGGGATAACTCAGCTGTTCATGTGCCTGAAATTATGGAAATGCTTAATTCTTTGCAACACTGGAGCCTGTGTATGGTTTAAATACATAAAAGTAATGGATACATGATAGGTGAAGTATCTTATGGACGTCCATATTGTTCTACTCCCTAGCTATTGCCATTTCCTTATCTACAGACAATATTTCTGGGTGTGCAAGAACAGCTCAGCACATCCATACAATTGAAATCTATTTCATAGAGATGTCATGAAGAATGTCTTACATTATGTGTTCATATATATAAGAAATTGAATGTTGTAGTGCTACCAAAAACTGAACAGCACTTCATGTTCATCATACAGTAATGTAGTATTCTCCCAGTATCTTATGGTTTTGAAACTGTCTGGAGAAATATTCCTGTTTCTTTGTATTTTCTGATCATATCATTTGTGAATAAGGAACTTGTACTTTGAGAAGTTAGAAGTTTGTTATGTGAAGCATTAAAATCACTTACGCTTTTTCCAGAAGCTGCTGAATGCTCAAGTAAGCCCACAGTCTCTCTATGAAATTCCCAAAGATGTATCTTTGATTTTGGAACACTTGCTCCTTCTCTTTGACATTTGCTTCTTCCTTAAGGGTCAAGTTACTTGTGTGCTGAAGTGGGAGAAAACTGACCATCAAAAGAACAGCTCCAGACTTCATTTATAGTCACATTATTAGACTTAAAAGAATATCTTTCAGTACCAGTTGCCTTTCAATTTTGTTCTTTCCCATTGGAAAATGCAACTCCAAAGTATCTAAAAAGCATGTACTTTAGATATGTATTTCTGGTCTTGAAACAATGATTAAAAAAAAAAAGGTAATTAAATTATATTTCAGCATTTTTGAGATGAATAACTGAGGTTTCCTGCTTCATTGTAACAATAGAAACATAAAAAAAGGCAAACATATTTAGATTTTGTTAAGGAATCAACAAAATTTAATTAAAATTACTGTTTGCTTATTTTTGGATATTTTTCAAGTTTTTTCTCTTGTAGCAAATTCAAGAGAGGGTAATTTTAGCAAATTATCTAAGAGTTCAAACAATAGGAAAACAGCTGAGTTCCCAAATGTAATCAACATACACTAAACACAAAATATTTCTTGAAGCCTCCTATTGTGCCACAAAAGACAGAAGGGAGAGATATTTTTCACAATTAGTAAACTAAACACTTACTGACTGAGCTTTAATTTCCACTGGCAAAAGATCCAGCTCATCACTAATTTTTCCAGACACTATAATTTCAGATCCCTCAAAAAACAGCTTGAAATTGTTCTTGGTTAATCCTTCAATGGAATTTTCTGGGTACTGCATTTCAATTTGCATTAATATTGGGGTAGCCACTTCTTGATAAAAGCCCTAAAGAAAAGCAGTGAGACAGAGAACACACACAAATGGCAGCAAAATTGTGCAAAGTAATATGTTGAATGTCTAAAGCCCCTTTAAAAAGCTTTTCTTTAGTAGTGCAAGACTACTGCAAACTCAGAAATTGTCCACTTCCCCTGGATAATTTCTCTTTTTACAGTACAGAAATGTGTCCTTTTCCCAGTTTGTCTGAATGGGGATGATTTGAAGACTTTGAGTTGTGGATACATGGAGGGTACAAACCCTCAGATACCCCAAAACTGCCTTCCTCCCTCCCCTAAAGTAACAGGTAAACTCAACCCCAACATTTCATCTAGGAAAAGCTGTGATTTTTCTGCTAGGACTAGACATAAGCTGTAGCTGATGGATGGTTTTCCTGGCACATTCCTTACTCCTGACCTGGAGCTGCAGGGCTGCATCAGCATTTTCATAGATACGCCGTGCTATTCCCCCATTGCTCAGGGCCATTTTCTCCAAGAATTTGTAACTGACATCAAACCCAAAGCCAAGGCAGAAAAGAGCATATTTCCCATTGATTGCTGTCTGAACGTTTTCTTGAATTACTTCCACATTTCTCTCACCTGTAAATGAAACAAAAACACTGCTGTGGGTTTGGGTCTTTTCAAGTGCAAAAAGACTGCAGTAAGTTAATGGAAAATTCTGCCTGAAGATTAAAAAATAATTCAGAATAAAATACGAAAAAGATAGAGGATAGAATGTTGGTAATTAAATTGGAAATGAAAGCACAACTGTGCATATGGAGTGCTAGAACGTGATTCTCCTCTAATGACTTTTACTAGGCTCTACTGATGTTGTCATGGCTAAGTGCAAAATATTTTACAGGATTACAGGGCCAGAGGAGGTTTTTAGAGCAGAAGGGGCCCACACTACAAGTTAACAACACGAGGAATGGATGCACTTCATCAAGCATTCAAAAGACAAGTACCATCCATAAAAATTATGTGTGTCAATTCAGAGAAGAATGGATTGGTTAATGGTGCAATTCCAACAAACTGCCAATGAACTCAGCCATGCTTCTCCCTCAGCTCCCTTGTGTGACAGAGGGAAAAGATTTTCACACCATCATCTCACCCCATTTGGAGAGCTGGTGATGGCCATGTATGGAGAGCTTCTCCATCAGCATTTCCAGGCAGAAACTGTCACTGCCTGCAGCAATATTGTGGGAGCAGCTGAGATTTTTCCCTTTCAGCTGCTTTGCTAAGGAAGGCAATGTAGTCAATAATGCCTGACACTCCACCCTGGCCTGATTTCTAACTGCTGGATGTGAGAGACACTCACTGTGACTGTGCTGGGGTGGCAGCACTGTGAGCTGAATTTTATTAAAAAAACGAAACAAAATCAACAAACCCCAAAGCAGAATGGCTCACACAATCTAAAAGGCAGATTGATCTTATTAAGGGCTTACAGATGAATTAATATTACTGGTTTTGGAGTGATGCTGGTGCCAAACAAAGCTAAGACAAACCCCTGTTCAAGACAAGGGAGTTTATGCCATTGCACTGGGAGTTGTTGCTTATTTCACCTGATATTTCAATCTCAGTCCTTTGGTTTGTGCTGTCACAGCTGATCACTAAATAAGACATGGCAAAGAATACAGAACAAGAAGCACCTTAAAAATATCTCAAGATTGAGGCACAAAGGGTGAAGAAGCCTCTCTCTCAAATAGGACTGTACACAGCATCTGCAGAATGTCCATGTTTTGTCTCTAGGTATTCTGTTTCAGCTGTGCCTTGAATGTCTCCAATTCCCTTGGGTTTATAAACTGGGAAGCCAACAGTATGCAGCAAAACAATTCCCAGCTAAAGGATGTGCAATCAGAGGCATGCAGGCTCTGCCATCACTGCCTACAGCCCTCACCAAAGCCCTCTCATAATCCCCCTCTCCAGACCCAGCAGTAGCTCAGGCTGCATATTCCAAAGCTCTTCTAAAACACAGGCTATGTCTATCAATATTGGGATGCAAGTGTAAAATACAAAAAGATAAAAATCCCCAGGGGAGGGTTTCATACATTCACTCACCAGAAGTGGGCTCGCCATCTGTCAGCAAAATAATCATGGAGATTCTGGGCTCTAGCAGCCCCTCGGCTTTCTCCAGCACGCCCACAGCTGACAGCAGGGCACCATTGATGTCTGTGCCTGCAATGAGAGAGCAGGCATGGCTCACCTGAACAGGAAATCATCTGCAGGGACTGCTGCCCTTCATCTGCACAGCCCCTGCAGACTTGTTTAAAGTTTTCTGCAGGATGTAATCCTTCCAAGAGAGGAGGATTTAGGGACTTAGCCTACTGACTTAATTACCGTGTGTTATATTGCAAGGCAGTGCCAGAGTATACTTTTGGGAACATTTCCTACACATATGTCATGGGAAATACAAACATGTCTAGAGCCATTAAAAAGTGCTTAAGTAAACACACTGTCAACTGTTAACCTATATTTAAGAAAAGTTTCCCTGCCTTATATAAGAAGTCAGAGAAAAGAGCTGAGCATGGTGGGTTTATTGGTGTTAGCACCTGGGGTAGGAAACTTCTGTTAATACTGACAGAGTAACATTAAAGGGAGACAGAGCCCTTGAGATGTGCTTAAAACTAAACAATAACACCAAGCACACTGACCAATGCACTAACTGAAATGCCACATGTCTATTTTGCCTGTTCTATTTCTGTGGTATGGCTTACAAAGGAGTATAACTTTGAATGTGGTTGTTCTGTTTGTTTTTACAAGGGGACACTTGATATAAAAAGAAAAAAAAAAGTCAGCAAATTCCTGTCAAATGTTGAGTGAATTGCCATTTTTCTGTAAAAAAAATGTGCTACCAAGGAATCTTCTAACTGTCCCATGATAAAAATAGGAAACAAAACTTTGTGGCTTGTATGGTCCATAAATGTGCTGTAAGCATCTCTTATATATTATATATCTATCTCATAATGTAGTCACAGTCTGTCCACTTACAGGCTTTCTTTCCCACTCATCACTTGTAAGTCTTAAAAACTTACTTGCTTTGTAAGCACTGGTGGTAACTCTGGAGCACTATATAACTAATAAAATAATTCTTTTCTAAGCAATTCATTCCACTGGGTGCATATTTGTGGCTACAAGCATGTGTACCTCCCCTGGCAGTGAGAGTCTGCACCAAGGCTGCAGCACTGGCCACGTTCTCTTCAGTGGCTGGCAGCAAAGAGCTCTTCCACTCTGCCACTTTGTTGTTGAAGGTGATAAAGTTGAAATGATCTTCTGGGCGGAGGTCCTGCAAAATCTTCAACAGGGCATCCCTTGTCTGTTCCAAGGAGAAAACCGTGATTTTGATTATTTCCATTGCTTTGCCAGAACTGGGATTGAAATGACAGTGTAGTAAGGGGGTTCTCTACAGCTCTGTTCCAGATGCAGCCCAATGTCTTTGTTAAACCCTAATGCTAAGTTTTAGGTTGAAACCACTAGAAACAGAAAATTCACTTAACTTACAGACACAAAACCCAACCTATGAGGGCTGTAGGGGGCTGTCTGCTCTCAAGCAGAGCTACATACACAGTCATCAATAAGCATAAAACAAATAACAGATAAATTAACTGTCTAAGCTTCACTAAAGAAAAGCATAAACACAAAAAAATTCTGCAAAGATGCAGAAAGCTCTCTCTGCCTCAATGCTTAGTACCCATGAAAATAGTTGTGTCAGACAAGAGTTGCTCTTTAATAACTTCAATCTGTGCATATGTATTTTCAAGCATTTCTATAAGTCTGAACATTTTGCTCTGTACAAAACCAGAGTGTGTCTCAAATTAGAAGGCTGGGGTGTGCTGCTAACAGGGGTCATGCTTTGAGGGAAGTTACCTGTTCAATTTTTCTGCCTGTCATGGAGCCACTTCGGTCTATAACAAAGATGACATTTTTGGGAAACACCGGCATTTCTTGGGGTGCAAAGTAATGGACAAAATATCCATTGACAATCTGAAATACAGAATGCGAAATCATCTATAAAAGTACATCTAAACAAATAAAGAATAAATCTTAACATTCTGGCATAGCAAGAAGTGGAGAGCATGTTCAGCATTCTGCTCTTCTCAATAAGCCCAAATCAAAGAGCTTAAACTAAAGAAAGTAAAATGTATTTCCTAGCTGGAAGCAAGACTGTCTGTAGAGAGAAAATTACCAGAGAGCAGCATGCATACATACATATGTATTAGACACCTCAGTGCCATATGTATGATATATGCATATTATCACTGTGTATCATATTACCTCTTCATCATTACCTATGAGTACATCTTTGCTGAACAACTGTGGCTGCCACCTTTTAGGACACCCGTGTATACTTCATCAGTGAAATGACATGGAAAATACTCTATTTTATTCCCTAGGATATGCATTGGTTCATAAATATTTGTTAAGTTCCTGCTGTATCTAGTTATGCCTCAGTTATCACAGAGACCAAGCATCATTTTAAGTTATACAAATCACATTCCTCTAAACTTCATTTACAAGAAGCTACAAATACATTTTGGAGGAGCCAAAATAACAATAAAAAAAGAGCGTAAAGAGACATCTATGAAATACCAATATAGATTTGGTATTTGAACAAAATTTGAAAGATTGATTTTTTTTTCCTGAGTGACCTGTGTTTGCAGTTAGCTGGTGTTTCTGGGGGTTTACCAAGTATCATCCTCAGTTCTTGCTGAACCTGGATTAATGGGAAGAGTTTTTCCTGTCATTGTTGGTATTTCAAACCAAATGTTGCTGTTTTGCTGATTGCACTTCACATTCGAACTTATCTGTGATCTGGAAGCATTTTATTTTTTTTTTTTTTACCTGTATATCACCTGCAGTGGCTTCTCTCTTAACATCATAACGCACAACAAAATCACCATTGAGAAGCGTTTCATCAAGTTCAGAATTCTTCTTCTGTTGATCTAGAGTTGGCTTAAATGAAATGCGAGCCTGCAAAGCAATCAGAAAGAAATATTTAAAGCAATATAACTTAGAGCTGCCGCTGGCAGTAACTCTGGCAGCTGCTGCTTTACCTTGGTTTCGTTCACCTCTTTGGTGAGTGCCTCACTTAACTCGTTTGTCATGAATGTGCTGTCTGTCTCCAAGAAGTGAATGCCCTGGGGCTCGAAGATGTGCACATCGATCTGGCAGCAGAGAAGTCAGCATCAGCGTCTCAGAGGGAGCACAGCTATGCTAAAACCCACTGCTCCCTGCTCAGCTCACCTGGAAGTGCTTAACGAGCTGCTGGGGCCGGACCTTGATGAGCAGCTCGTATTTCCCCAGCTGCCGCTTCAGCAGCTCCTCGTAGGTCAGCTCAAAAGTGACTTTGCTGTGAGCCGCGATGCTGACAGACACGTGGAACTGCTCCAGCTTCCTGTCTGTAATTCTGGGGGGGAAGAACAGGGATTTATCTCCTGCAGGGAAGGTTGGTGGCCAAGAGTTTGTGAAGTGTGCAAAATAAAGGCCAAGGGGACACATGGATTTTAAAAAAAAAAAAAAGAAAGTAGCAGTAAACATTGTTCATCACAGGGAGGACTTTTTACATTGCAGGTGCTATTATGTACACCACATATATTACATTAATGTGTCATGGGTGCAAGCTGAGAAATGGAGCAGAAACCCCTTCATGCCTCAGACTGAACACCTGTGAAGCACCCTGATTAAATGCACCCTGAAACTGTGATATCTGTTCAAGGCCATCGTCCTTTGTGCTTGCCAGCACGCAGACTCAGCACTGAGCATCATCCCAGCATGGCAAGGTGCTCTTGAATGATGGGAAGCCAGGCTGGATGGAGCTCTGAGCCACCTGAAAGGTGTCCCTGCCCATAGCAGGGGGCTTGGAACTAGATGATCTTTAAGGACCCTTGACTCTGAGATTAGCTCAATTGGTCTGAGCATGGTGCTAGCAACACCATAGTTGATGTTCAATCCCTCTATGGAGCATTCACTTGAGAGCTGGACTTGATGGTCCCTGCAGATCCCTTTCAAGGACATTCCGTGATCTGTGATACAATGATTCTATGACAGCAAGTCCCAAGGCACTGCTAAACAGGGATGCTTCCTACTAGAGCCTATTGCAGGACCACCTATAAATCGTATACATTTGAATTTATATATAAATTTAAAAAATATATAATAATAATAATTTTTTAAAATATACATATATATACAAAGACACACTGTCCCTCCCACCAAGAGCCCAAGACTGATTTTCACATTTGTCCCCACTGAGATGTGGCTGTCTCCACGATTTAATGGGCCCCAGCCAGCCAAACAGGAAGCCAAGGAGGGGTGTTGGAGCAGCCTTACTCAGAATAGCAACATACTTGACGAGGCCAGCGCTCTGTCCTTGTGAGACTGCCGTGTCATACTCATTCTGAGCAGCAGCTTTCTCCTTTATTATTCCTGGGTATACTTCACCATCGATGGACCTGTTTGGTTTCCATAATAATTAATATTAGAAAGAATTCACTGGGGAAAGGAACTCAACAGAAGATTTTTGTGGCTTTCTGGGCATGAGCAAGGGAGATTGTTTCCTCCCACCCAGGAAGATGCAAGGAGCCACCACAACACAACCCTTGTCCTTGCAGAGTCTTAAGGAAGCTGGAGCAGGAAAAACACCACCACTGAGCATGTCTGTCACCCACCCTGTGCAGCAGGCAGCCTGGCCATGGGCACCTCTTTTCTATTTGGCTGCCTACTACTGAGCCCCACAGAGCATTTTTGCAGAGGACCCTCTTTGTGCTCTTTGCCCAGCAGCTCCTGAGCAGAAAGATGGACCCCCTCAGAGCTGCCTCCTTCACACTGCAGGTGAGGATTGCTCCTACATGGAGAAGTTGGTGATGAAGGCTGTCTTAGGTAACTCCACTTCAAAGGTGGCCTCTCGGGACTCATTGGCTCGGTTGACAATTCTGCTGGTGATGACAGTGTGAGCAAATCGTGATGTGACCTTGCAGTCCACGTGGAGGCTGTAGATTTCAATAGCAGGCTGGGAAAAAAGTAAACAGACTGAGACAGAAACACCCAAGTTTTGGTCCCAAGCAGTCCTTACCTGGATGATGCTGTTGGAAAAGTTTGGTGAAGGAATGAACTGTTAGAAAGCCTGGCTGGAACTGGGGAGGGGTTTTTTCTGAACCATTCTGCTTATTCCCATCTCTGCAACCACAAACACTGCCCTATGCAAAACCTGCAGCTATATCTGCATTTTGGTGTTCCACAGAAGCTTCTGTTGGACCTTTTTCTCTCCCTGGGATACAGTGAAGCTGCTGCTGCATCACCCCAGCCATTGCCCAAGATTTTCCTCAGGAAGATCAGAAGCCTCTTTAAGCCTGAACCAGAGAAGGGCCCCATTTTTCGTGTGACTGTTTATTTGCTCTCCCAGTTGTTGACTTTGCTGCCTGTTTTCCAACTTGGTAGCTTGTGTCCCACAGGATGTTTAGCAGGTTTCAAACCCCACATGGGCCTCTCACTGGTTGCACAAGCAGAGATGCCCTTTGAGCACTCATGTTTCTCCTGGTCTGGATCTTCCAGGGCCCCTGATGCCCAAAGGAGGAGGGCACCATTCTGGAGCTGCCTGGAACACCCCAGAGAGTGGCTGGACTAAGAACTTCCCGGAGAACCTGCCTACATGGACACCTCCTTTTGCATTTGGGATGTCTCTCAGAAGGTCCTGCATATGTTTCAGCAGTGGCATTAGAGAAAGGCTGATCTGGGCATCACCAGCCTCACAACAGTCCAATACCTGATTAAAATAAAAAAAGCTCAGCAATAGAGAATATCATTGCACTTCTGTTTTTACTTTTCCAGCCTCCAAGTCTTTTGAATGGCTAATTGATCTTTGGCTATTTTGATAATTAATCTCCCGTACTTTGCTTGCAATGAATAGCATCCAATGGCCTCTTCTCTGTTAGGACACTGACTGAAATGGAAAAGTTTGCTGCCATACTCAAACCTTCCCATGGCACATTCAGAGCAAGGTTTTGCCATAAGGAACACCAAGCCCCAAGCTGTGGCTCACTGAGGCAGTGTAGGCATGTGGTGGCCATTGCTGCCCACTGACGATCTTTCCAACACAAGAGGAGCTTTTCCAGTGCAAAATTTACCTAGTGCAGAATCCACTCTGCTGCCAAGTGCCCAAGGGATCTGCAGGGAGGAGCATCTCCTCCTGCACTCACCCAGCCCCAGCAGCATTTTAGGCTGTGGCCAGCACAAACCAGGGCTCGGTGGGATGCAGCACAGGGAGGAGCTCTGCTGTGTCCATGGTGAAAGAAGCAGAGGACCAGCCCTAGGCACGTATCCAAGGGCAAAGGCACTGTGGGCCCTTACACCCCATCCATGGCTTCCTGCAGAGCTCTTGGCTACCCCTGAAGCACACGGCCTGGCTCTGTCCCCCAACACCTGCCTGCATTTCAGTTCCACTTCACACTTTTCTGAATAGGCACAATGGACAGAGAAACTGTCTGACTTACAGCTTCCTCTTCCTCTCTAATATTGCTGTTTTTATAATGCCACTAGTTACCATTGTGATGATACAAAACAGAGTTTTATCCTCCAGATAGTGCAAGTAACTTTCTACTTTCCTCTTTTCCATTCCATATTTATTATTAAACACTCATCAGAAACTTCCTGGCACTGCATAGTGCTTGCTTGGTCCTGTGTCAAGATCCAAACCTCATCTGCCAAGGCAGAGTTACTGATCTCCCAGATTTGATCTCTTACATCCCGAAGGAAGAGCATGACCAGACACATCTGGAAATGCTTCTTGCTATGTTTGTACTATAACAGCCCAAACAAACAACCAAAAAGACCTTAAAAAGACCCAAAGCTCCAAAATCTCAACACAATCCAACGTTCCCCAGGCAGTAGTTACCAGAGGAGTTACCTGCACTGCCTGGCCAGTTACCGCGATACCACCGCATCACCAAACGAGCAAACGAGATATTGATAATAAAAATAGAGCAAATACCTTCTGATCAATAGTTTCTGCTAATACTATGAGTGAGGAAAAGACCATCAATGCAAGCAATGTTCTCTGCTCCATTTTGGAAAAAAACAAATTTTCAAATGAAATCTCTGTTTATCTTAATCAGTTAATGAGTAACTTGTACTCGGGGATATCATGTAGACTTTGAAGAGACACGGAAATTTAATATTTACCCATTAAACATAGGTAAAACTTGGACTTGGTTAATGCTTATTTTTCCAACAGATCTTTGCTCTTAAGCACTAGAATTTTAATATTTCATGACACATAAAATTAACAAATCTCTATATTGTTTTTTTTTAATTAGATTTCACTGTGTCATGTGAAATTCCTTGGACAGAGGACTTGGTCTGTGCAACAAACTGCAGGAATCTCTACCACATTCCACAGTAATACTTTGAAAGGGCCTTAATATTATCACAAGCACTTCAAAGATTTGGAGATTGCCGGGATGGGCAACATTCACATGAGATATTACAGCTGATGGCTTTCTCAACCTTTGTGCCTCCCTGCCTAATAGGCCATGATCCTTGGTAGGCAATGCCATTCATTGTCATAAATTAACACAAAGATCCTGTGGAAATATAAGCATCTGTGTTTTCTGCACTGTTTTATAAAGTGTCCATGTGGAGAGCAAGCTTCTAGTGGCCTTGGAGTTGCAAGGAGACACTAAAGCAGAGTTCAATAATTTATTACTTACCAGATGTCTACAAGTTCACTACAAAGAATGTGCTAAGCACAGACTGGTCTTACAAGGCTTGTGCTTCAAGTAACTCTTTAAAAAAAATAAATTTTATACCTCTGTCTCTGTTTGAGAGATAAATGTCTACACTGTGGTTCAACAGAACCACATCTGTCAGTCAAATTAAATGGTGGCTGCATCCTCCTGCAGTGACAGATGTGGTTCTGTTGAAGCAGTGGTCCTGTAGAAGGATGCAGTTTTCCTCTGAAAGGTCCAGAGGTGGTGTAGATGGGCCCGGTTTTCCTCTGGAATCCAGTGGAAAAAGGCTTCCTTGGTGTTCCAAATCTCAGATTTTTATCTAGGTAGGAAATATTTGGCTCCTCCCCCTGGGTGGAACATCTCACAATGAGGATAATGTAATTTTATCAGTCATGCAGTGGGACTCAATGGCCCATTAACAGGAAATACCTCCCTGGATGGAGGATGGGCTGTGGAAAAGGTAAAGAACACTGCCCCAGATGGTTTTAACAGATGGTGATAGAATACACACTGCTGGTTACATCCCACATTGAAACCCAAGACATCCTCTCAGGCAGACAGTTTATCCTACTTGCAAATACCCTATCCTTTATAGCAGGACATCTATATCTAAATATATATATAGATAAAAAGACAAAAAATTAAACTGCTATACATTCTATTAACTTGTACAACTGATGTAATGCTTTAATCCCTTAAAATACACAGGATTAGACACTTAGTGGTCTAAGAGCTGCAAGAGCCAAAGCTTTAATTAAGTGGATCTGTCATCAGTTTTCTAATGCCCATGTGTAAAATCACATAGATGTTAAAGAGCTGCTTTTGCTGCACAGATTTAGGCTGCAGTGTCAGCTCTGCACTCACATTTTTTAGATGAGGTCCACATTAAAAGACAGGAAGACCAAAAAAGATGCCCAGTCCTTATTGTCACACATGGAAGCAGCACAAGCAATTGAACTTGACAACACCCTGGAAATAGAGCTGTTTGCCAAATCCCACTTTTCTGGCAGATACCTTACATGGCTTTGCTGTAGAATCTGTGTGGGACACAGAGGTTTCTGTGCTTTGTTAAATCAGTACCAACATATCCAAAGCAGGATCTGAAATATAGCACCCCCCTGTTCTGCTACCCCACCTGCAAATCTGCAGGCCAGGCCCTTGTACTGCAATAGAGAAAGCAACAACAACATTTTGCCCCACTTGTCCCTCACCACTATTTCTATAACTACTGAACAACCTCCTTCCAACTTCTCAACACAGGTTAATTAAGGAGGGCTTGTTAAACCCAAGGCAAAGGCAGCTCCAATATTACCAGGGCAGGAATTTTATCCACCATGACTTTTTTCATGCTCTGGAAGGATCTTTCTTGGGAAAAGGCTCTGCCAGTGTACCTGTGTGGAGCCTGTGCTCCATGGAGGAGTTGTGCCCACTAAAGTGAGGAGGTGCGGTCTGGGCTGCAAATAATAATCTTTTAAAGTGAAAAAAACAGGGCAAGGCAATACACCAGCAATATCTTTAAGGAAGCTTTCCCCTTAAAGCCAAAGGATTGCTGCTACCTTATGTGAGCTCTTCTCCACAGCCTCTCTGGGATCTGTGTGGGCATTGTCACATTTTTTCTGTCAAGTGTTTGGGACACAAAAGCCAAATATGATACATTTCATGATACAGAGAGAACTTTGGCATCACTTTTACCTCTTAGGCAGGTCTAGCCTGTGTAAAATAAAAGTAATTTCTTTAACAAAGGTGGCATCTGCCTTACCATCCCCAGATGTGCTGCAGAGACTCAGGGTGTGTGGGAAGCATGGCAGGCTCCCATAGAGGTTCCTCTGTGCTTTAGCACAAAACTCCAGCTGAGGGGAAACATTCTGGGGGTTGGGAGAAAACAGGTTTGATGCTTAATGCAGCAAATCAAGAAGTAAAGAGCACTGAAAAAAACCAGCTCCCCTCAGAGTGTGCTGGTGCTGTACAGAGACACTCCTTGGGTTCTCACCTCCATGGCAAGGCAGGAGATGGCAGCTGAGTCTGGCACCCCACTCCTCACTCGATCTGAAACACTAACTTTAGAGAAATTAATATTCTAGTTAAAAGTTAGAAGAAACTGGGCTGGAAATAGTTATCTGAAACTTAAATAATTAATTGCCTGTCATTTTATGTTTGCTCAGCTGCGCTTGCAATGGAAAAAGATGAAACTAGTAAGCAGATCTAAAGAAACACGAGCAATGCAACCAGAAACTTACTCTTCGAAAAATTGGACTTCCCCCAGAAGCCATTTGTACTGTCATTGATAAAAAAGGTCAAGAGTTCAGGGTGAGGAAGACTTGCCTTACTCCCCCTTTTTAAGACCCCTCTCCACAAAAACAACCCCAGACTTAATTCAAAAAGCCAACCATGCATACTTAATAGCCATTCAAACTAATTATCATAGGAAGCAAAGAATGGGAGGGGCTATTATTATGAATATGTAATTGTTCGAAGCTTTTGTCAATAAACAGACTCTGTGATCACCTGTAATTTTGCAGTGCATATTGGAGGGATACCTCACGCTGCTGCCCAGCGCTGAATAAACATACACTTTCTAACTTTAAATTGTTAGAGTCTTTTGTCTGTCACAGTTGAGTATCAGTATTGGTCTATCTGGTAAATCAGATCCAGTGGGACAGGAAGAAAAAGCCACTGGGGCACGAGCTGAAATGTCTCCCTTGGTGCTGGGCCACTCTGAGAGCTGAGCCGCTGGCCTCGCAGCTGAGCTGCATGAAGAGAAATCATGGCACTGCTGCCCTGGAGGGTGTGAGGGGACAGATGGGAGAGGGAACTGTGGGGGAACTGTGAGAGGGGAGCCATGAGGGAGAAACCGTGAGGGGGAACTGTGAGGGGAGAGCCGTGAGGGGAGAGCTGTGAGTGGGAAACTGTGAGGGGGGAGCCATGAGTGAGAACTGTGAGGAAAAAGCCGTGAGGAGAGACCCATGAGCATGAAAATGTGAAGGGGAACTGTGAGGGGAGAGCCACCACCCTGAGGGCCCTCACCAAGGTGCCACTGTAGGCAACACAAATCCAGGTGGAATCTCCAGGTTTCTGGGATGCCCCGTTGATCAGCTCCTCCTCAGCTCCCTCCTGGCGAGGGCATGGTGTGAAGAAATTGCACTGACACTGAGACTGTGTCATCAGGGGTTTTTTTCTTTGCATTTGACAACCAAAATCATGGCCTGTAGCGCCAAAGTGCCCACGGAATTAATGTGAGCCCAAACTGAAATGAGTCACCACAGTGTGCCAAGGTGAGTCCAACAACCTTTTTTATTAAACAATTATAGCAAACATTGCCCAATACATAGAAAGAAAATAAGTAATAACAATGAACATGGAAGTTTTACTCTGACATGAGTATATTCCTACTTAAGGACTTAGAGTGGAAATTAGCTACTTGAGTCTATAGTGACTTTAGTGTAAGGAACAGAAATTTTGAAAAACGTTACAATCATTTGGGTGAGACATGTCCAGCTCCACTGTCAGCCAAAGACGCTCTTGGCTGGCTCATCCTTTGGCTTCTCAAAGACTGTTTCACCCCCTGTTCGAGCCCGGCTGAATATAGAAGGTGCTGCAGAGCCCATTTGTTCTTGGAAAAGAAAACCAAGAGAGACAATCAGTGAAATATCACCCAAATTTGGGGAGTAAAAGTAGTGCTGCTGAAATACATATATACTCATTTGGTAAATACTTCACTTGTCCATCTGATGAACAGCAGGCTGCTGTTCCAGAGGTGACCCTTTCACTTGAAAAGGGCAAGTAAGTCAATGTTTTACTCTCCTTAATTGCTTCCAATCAAGGAGACTTACCACACTGCCTCATCACTTGGTAGGTTTTGGATTTAATTTCCTGGTTTTTGGTAAGGTTTCCTCTGGCTCCTTTGAGGTCTTCTTCCTTCACTGGAGGACGCTTCTTTTTCACAGGGGCTGGCTAAGAAACAGACCCACACATCAGTATTTTGTGTTCAAAGCACAGGGCTCAAAGCTGCCTCCACCCAAAGGCTATAATGTACAGAGTTGCTAGCACAATATTTCACCTATTTCCGTTCTAAGATTACATACTCAGCTACTTCAGATCTTCCCATAATCACAATTTCACTGCCCTTCCTAAAATATTTTGTTTTATGCTAGAAGAGGTCATCCTTAAATTAGCACCCCAATAAGTTGACATGGCCCATGAAAGCAACTGTGGGAAAGCTGCAAGGCATGGGAGGGACTCTCACACTGTGAACAGATTTTCCTTTCCTGGGCAGCTGATTCACTGACACACTAAAGCCACGAGAGAATGGTTTCTTGTGGAGAAGTCTCCATGGCATGGCAAGAGAGACTCCCCTCCATAACTGGACCGAAAAAAGACTTTTCTAGAGGTGGTAAATGGACTGAAAGTCCCAGGTTTTGTCTCTTTACATTGTCAGTGGAAAAGAAAAGAGGGNGTGAACAGATTTTCCTTTCCTGGGCAGCTGATTCACTGACACACTAAAGCCACGAGAGAATGGTTTCTTGTGGAGAAGTCTCCATGGCATGGCAAGAGAGACTCCCCTCCATAACTGGACCGAAAAAAGACTTTTCTAGAGGTGGTAAATGGACTGAAAGTCCCAGGTTTTGTCTCTTTACATTGTCAGTGGAAAAGAAAAGAGGGTGTGGAGGGAGGAGAAGTGTTCTGAAAGTTTATTCTGATTTTCTCACCATGGCATGGCAAGAGAGACTCCCCTCCATAACTGGACCGAAAAAAGACTTTTCTAGAGGTGGTAAATGGACTGAAAGTCCCAGGTTTTGTCTCTTTACATTGTCAGTGGAAAAGAAAAGAGGGTGTGGAGGGAGGAGAAGTGTTCTGAAAGTTTATTCTGATTTTCTCACAATTTTTCTTTTAATTCTGTTAATAGTTTTCTTTTTATACCCTTTAAAGTTTTGAGCCTGTTTTGCCCTCCTCCTCCTAATCTGTATCTCACAGCAGGAAATGAGTAAATGATTCATAGTGGGTACACTGGCGTTTGGCCAGCCCTAAACCCTCTACACTGTCCAGCCCTGTCTGCTTATTCTGTAAGTACTGCTTGGTAATTCAAGAACCTCTCCAATATTTGGAAAGGAAAAATCACTTTATTATTTAATTGGGCTTGTGCCTCAGTCTACTTACTATTTCTTTGGGAAACTGGTCAGAGAGATTCCAAATCTGGACTTGCCTTAAGTTGAAATAAACACTTGACACATAGTTAATAAATTTAAGGAACAAAAGTGTCTGAGGACTCAACAGGGCTCTCTACTGAACACATCTGAAGCACTGGACTTGGAACTCAAAGAAGGAGAAGGAAACCTAATACAGAAACAGATGCATCATCAGGTGGTGCACTGCAACAGCCAAGTACTAATCTGTTCACAGTTTATCCCACTACAAGGAAATAAGGATGACATTGCTTCATATCAGCCTAACCTGAACTTTAAATTAGCACTCCACAGTCAGACACAACTTCACTGCAGCAGCCAACACCATAAGCATTACCCCATCAGTTTATTATTCCATGGACAGATTTTCAGTGTCCCACCAGGCAGCCCTTGTGGCAAGATTCAGGGGCACAGGGATTTGATTAAGAGGAACTGAAGACCCCCACACTCCAACTCTAATAGATTTGCACACTGAAAGATCAACAAGAAACTTCTCTGACCATTGCTACATACACAAGGCTTCTCATATTTGGGTTCTGGCAGTGGTGGAGCCCACTCAGGCACTTCAGGCACTGCATGTGAGGCTAAAAACAGCTGTGGAGGGAAACAAATCCCTCAAGGCCTACAAATAGCTGGACCAGCGAGTCCCAGCGAGCTTGCAGAGACATTGCCTGCATGGCTGGCTCTTGGATGGGTGGGCTGGCTCCACTGGAGCCTTCAGCATGTTTTCTGCCTGCTACAAATTCCTGGGAACACTCAGAATAGCTCACTATCAATTCCACTTGCATGTGTTGTGGAAAAAAAACATTTACGAGATCTCGGGGGAAAACACTGATGAGTAACCCAAGCAAGCGAGGGGAAAGGGTGGCAGCAAACCCTTCAAAATTCACAACAGTTCGTGCATGGTTGTTCAGCTGGTGAACCAAATATCCCCACAGACAGGGAGTCACCTGTCCTGTAATGACAACTGGCATGTGATGGGAACAGTCCCTCATTCCCATGGCACCATCCACAGGCAACCAACCCAGGAAGGGAAAAAGCCCCTTGCTTTATTAAGAGAAATGTGAAATCTGCAAAGGTTCTTCATCCGTTATTGGCAACAGACAGGAACTGTGCGGCTTCTTCCCACTGGGACAAGGGAATTCCTGGGGACAGGGTGAAGAAAGGTGGCACAAAGATAGAGCACAGGCTGAGCAGAGCTCTTGAATGTCACCCAGTTATTTTAAAATAAACCATGCTTTGATCACAGAGGATTTTCCAGGACAGTTGCTGTGGATTAGTTAGCCCCAGCTGAAGAGCAAAGCTGGTGCACAGAGAGGTTACGGTGAGCCCTGGCCAGCAGCTGCCACTGTCACAGCCCCAGCACTGCTAATTGCTGCCAGAATTGTGAGCAGGGTTTGCCAGGAGCCATTCCTAGCTGGCACAGGCACGCAGCCTGTGCTTTATCTCCTCCTGTCACAAGTCAAAAAGTGCTACTTTACAAGACATACAACTGGGTTTTAAGTCCCGTTTTCTTTGGAGTAAACAAAATCAGTTGAACTGAATTAATCTCTGTGGCTGAAGAACTGTGCTCTCCTACTCTCTCTGTTCTCCCACTCTCCATCCCACAATCCTGTAAAACTCTCATGCCGGGGAGAGCTCTGCCAGGCACATGCAGCTTGTGTTGCAAATTTGACATTTACCTTCTGAAACTTCACCATTTCTGAGCTCATTTCAAGAGCACTTTGAAACACTGATTATTGGGGAATGCATTAAAGACAAACCAATAGCTATAAAATGAATATGAGTGTTCATTTTATACAAAATTTCAGTCTCAGATATCTTATCCTAACAGGTATAATTTTCAGTCACACTCTTTTCTCCTGCATGTTAATACACTAAGCTTTAAACAGGGACATTTCTGCACAGCCACCTCTTTTCAAAACAGTTTCAGAATCACTGCCTGAGAAAGTGTGTTGGAAAGCAGAGATTCCTCCTTCTGTGAAACATCACAAAGCAGAGCAGGGGAAAGGATTTTTCTCTTTCTACACAAATAAAAATACTTAAGGAAAACCAGAACAATTTAAAGCTAATTTAATTAACTATGTAGAGAGCAGCTGCTCACTTTCTTCAGCATCCTAAGAATGTACTTGTTAAAATATTTTAATCACACAAAAAAGCTGAGTTCACTGGTTAACGAGAGGAACTCGCTAATAAGGTTTTCCAAGGAAAGCATTCAAACCAGTCCCAGGTTTGCCAGGCGCTGCTCCGAGGGCAGGCAGCGCACAGATGTCCCCGTACCTGTGACATAACTGCGGTGCTCCCTCGCTGAAATCCCTCCCAGGTCGTTCCCGACTTTGATTAAATCCAGCCCGTGAGCTCTGCGAGCGCCTGTTGTTTTCCTGGACTTATATAGAGCATCCGAGTGAAGTCACGGGCTGGGTCATGTTCCCAAAGCAGCGGCGGGGTGATTCAGGTGGCGGGAGGCTGTTGTTGTCGAGGTTTATTGCTGGCGATGACTCGGCTGTGCAGCATTCTCCGGGCTGGACTGACGGGGGCCGGCAGCTGCGGCCGCAGCCACGGGGAAGCCTGGTCCCTACAGGAACGCTTCCCGGCGGGTCCGCCGGGGCTCTGTTTTTAAGTTTAAAAGGCAAAATGTTGTTATGGATACAAAATTGACTCTGAAACCCTCTTGAGGGAGGGAGGGGGGGAAAAAAAGAGTGGGCATTGCTTTCCCAGCATAACAAAATATGTGTTCTCCAAAGATGATATAAACCTAATGTCCAAAGCATAACTGTGCCCTGAATCACTTTTGCACAAGGATCTTTAACAGGAAAGTATTGAGACTCTTCCAGAGAGTTAATAAAGTAGGGCATGGTTTTACCCTAACAGCTCTATCTCAGATCATGCTCCAGTGCTGGTTCTTACACAACTGAGAGAGTAAAATCACTTTCTACTTCCAGCACTATTAGCAATTTAACCATTTCACACACGTCTGTACAGAACAGCTTACTCAGACTCGGATAAACACGGTGTTTCCCACTGCACTTACCAGCAGCAGCAAAACCTTTCCCAGAACTTCTAATATTTGTTCTCCAAACAATTTTTTAATTAAGTAAAGCCCTGCCATCTCTGAGCATGAATTCTATTTTTCATTACTGGGAAAGGTTTAAATGGGAGATTGTTTCCCTTTTGGTTTTTAACATTAAATTTTTACATCGTGCAAAAAAACAAAAACAAACAAAAAAAAATCAGCTTCTGTGACTGCACTCATCACCTACAAAGAAACAAGAATCCAGACAGGTTGGTTAATGTGAGAAGGGCAGGCATGGCAGACCTCCAAACACCTTCCACTAGAGATCAACTGTAGTAGTGGTAGAAATCTGCTGTGGCCTTTCCTCAGGCTCTGTCAGTGCTTTTAGGGTACAGAGAAGCACAAGAGGTCACAAAAAAATTGTTTTTCACTATGAAAACATGACATCAAACCACAGCTCCAGCGCTCTATGAAGAGGACTGTGGGATCTGTCAGTGGTGAGCTACGCCCCAGGCCTCCCAGTGCCCAAACTGCCTTTAAGCTGAACTCTTTCCAGGCCTGAGATCTTCTCCTTTATTGGGGGAATTCTTTGTAGGCAAAAAAGCAGTTTGGATGTTATGTCCTTAGCTATTCCTTAGGCTGATTTTCTATTTTAAACCCAGTGCCCTTAGTAGGCCAACAAAACAGAAGAATAAAACACTGACTTCAGAACAGAATTTTTTTTCTATTGTACAAAGTAACAGTTCTCTACTAAGATGTATCTCTACAGTCCCACAAGCGTCACTACTCCATGTATTATGACAGGAAAATAATATTCTATGTGTTTAAAGCAAATATTTAGAATTCAAGACACTGAACTATTATTTTCCCTTCAGCCTTCAAAATTGCTTCAGTTAATTGGTACTCCATATTCCTCACTCAAAAGCAACAGAGTTGTGCTTTCATAGCAATTTAATCTATACAAACTAAATCAAACCACTCTAACCTTGCCATTTGGGGCAAGTGAAGTGCTTAGAGAGGCAGGCAGCACATCCTGAGGTTTCTAGAACATCCCCAAAGCCTGGAGAGTTCTATTCTCTTAAATTACATTTCCTAAACCAGCATTCAAACAAGGGGCACAATAATTTTCTTGCACAGATTATGGGCTGTTTTTCCTCACAAAGAACCCATCCTAAATCTACAGTTACTTATATTTTAGATTAGAAATCCTGTTCACTTGGTTGAGGTCCTTCAGATCTGTTAAATGGGACATGAATAACAATGGAATAAGATGGCTCATTTATCCAACAGTGGCTATTAAAAATACAAGTTTTAATCTTCCACTGCAATAGGGATTGTGGTAAACTTGTTTGCTGGAGGAATGGTTCCAACTAAAATATGACCATAGAGAATTTAGTGAATGTACACATGGCTGACACTGTGGTCTCCAATCTCAGGGAAGATTTGACTTCCCCTCCAGGAGAGTGCTAACAACCTCTCAGGGGACTGACACTTGGTAGAGTGAAGATTATATTCTGAATTCCCTGTAAGGGTACAGTGGGTATGGGGCTGCTTGGACATGGTAGGTGGAAAGTATGAAAACAACAGGGAAATGTTACAGAGGCAGGACTGGGTCCATCCTGTGCAGCTCCAGCCCTGAAAAAAAACCTTCCCCAGGGAATGGATCTGAGAGGAGCCTGCAAGGATTCTTAAACTTGTAAACAAAATTTGCAACTTACGAACAGCAACTCTTCCTGAACCAAGGGGCCTTTCCATTAAGGTAAAATGAATACACTGAAATTAAAATCAACATAACAGTGCACACAATTAGAGCTGAAGTTAAACTCAAGTAGCAGAACCTGCTTCCCCACAAGAGCACACTATAAACACTGAAACACAGGCACTTTCAAACAGAACAAGTATAAAACAAGTGTACAAATCTGTAATAAGTCAAAACTTTATTGTAAACCATTATACAATGTAATTACATCAGATACCTTTAAAAGTTTAAGGTAACACCACTGATTAAACAATATGGTCCAAACAGAGGGCAGCAGAATACAGCTGTTGGTTTTGCTCACATGGGCTATACTCTGAATTTACTTACAAACAAACCCCACATTCAGTTGGAGACGGATACCCACACAAGACAAAACACCTACAAAAGAGTCCCTTTTTTAAAGATACTGCAGTTTTACTTTGTAAAACCATAGTAGTCATTTTCAGTAATTGAACTGGAAACTTCACCTAAAAAAGTTTGCACGCCTATGCTGTAGATGTTCTCTGACTCGGTGTGGCTGAATTTATTTGCTTTCACTACTGGTTTCTCCTGTAAAAAGCACAGCAAAGTTGCAAACACTAGTTAGTCAAGCACAGTGGCAGAGATTCCTTGTGATGCTCAGCTCTGAGTAGAGGGGGAGAGCCCAGTCCCCCTACCCAGGCTCGGCAGGGATCAGAGCAGACACCTGCCCGAGGGGATCACTTTGCATTGCTCTAATTTGCAACTCAGTTTCTGAGTTTTCCCTGAAGAAAAGCTATAGTACATTTCAGTTAGCAACATTAACAGACAGCATTCACCTACTTAAAGTAAGACAAGGGGACCTGAACATATTGAAGCCAGAACTTGGAAACCATGTATTAGACAACACCAGTGTTTTAAGTTTATGCAGATGTGTCACAGGTCAGATACTAGGAACAGTTAATGCACTGACCACTCTTGGTAAATTCCATCTCCACCAATATTTCTGTGTCTCTTCGCTAAGTAATAATCCCTTTCTCTTACTTTGGCATTCACTACATAGCTTATTTTCATTAAATAGAATCCTATTTTCTAAGTACAGCCTGAATTAAACCTTTGCTATGAGTTGTCCTGAAATACATTTGCCAGGCAGAAATCTGAGTGACAATTGGAGGATAAGGCAAACATGATGTTGCAGTATCACTACTGGATCAACTCTTTATAAAAAGCCCATTTCAGACTGTACTGCCAATACATTTTAACAAGTGGTAAGACATAGTGAAGCACTAAGCACACACTCCCTTCTCACACATGCAAGCCTGTCAGACAAAAGGACTTATCCTACTCATAATTATTGCAAGAATTCCAATTTTTATCTTATAGAGAGGAAAACTGCCAGTTTTACATTTTCCATCTCTTTCACAATGATAACAAAGAATGTATAGAAAAAACAATCAGATTTTGTTATTTAGCTAAAATTCTCAATAAAATTATTGTCTTAGTAGAGAAAGTAGTTTTTCCCCTCTGAAGGTTGCTCCTCCTATTACTACTGTGGTATTTAAAATACTTCTGTGTCTTTGGATCATAGTGCTTTACTACATCATCTTACTAGACATATCTAGATCTCATATCAAGTGTCATTTAAGCACTTAAGACATGAAAAATTAGGCATTCAGAACCTTTGCTATAACCACCAGGAAACTGCTCTGTAGTGCTTTATACTGTTTTGTACTTGGTCAATAAGCTTGAGGTCTGCTCAAAACAAATATTTTTACATGATTAAGGCCATAATTTTATACTGACACTTCACAGACTAAACATGAAACTAGAATCATTTTGATAACTGAAGTAACTGGAGGAGAGAAAAGGAAGATAAGATGCAAGTCTGTACAGTTAAATTTGTGTGCGCTGCTCAGTTCCCTCAGCTGGCAAGGGCAGCCATGGCTCTGCACTGGGACACAGCACATGGTCAGTAGCTTTAGTTCACCATATGAAATAGAACAAATCCTATGCTAAAAAAAAAAAAATGCTGATTGTGACAAGAGCCACAAGCCTAGCTCTTAAATCCCTTTGGAAAAGTGAGCTGTAGGAGACTATTCTGTCAATGAATTCCTTGAAGTACTGTGCTTTTGGAGATCTGCACCCACCCAGTGGTCAATAGTCAAGAGAAGATGTGAGTCACGCAATTAATAAAAAAAACCCCAAACCCCCCAAACCAGAGACAACACTGATTAGGGACATTTCCCCATCCCCCATGTCAAAACAACTCAGGTAAGCTTCCATTGTCATTAATTCCTAGATTTAGTCTAAAGCAAACATTAGTACTCTAACTTTTTCCAGTTCTTACATTTCAGTGCACAGTAATAAAGGTCAGTGGCTCAACTAAAACCTCAGGTCTGGTAAATGTCCCTTTGAGCTGGCTGGACATCCTGAAGTGTCAGAGCATCGTGTCCCCTTCAGACAGCCCCTGGGAAAAGGGATGCTGGAATAGTGAAAGTAAGCACAGGAGCGCACAATTCAGTATTTACTAAGGCCCAGTTAAGTGGTCTGGATAATAAATCACATTAAGACCTAGTAAATCTATAAAAAAATGTAAAAAATCTTAAAAAGTTCTGAGCAGTTTTCCAATGAAACTGGTTTAAGGCTTGGAATTTTTCTGGTGTCCAGATACTACAACAGATTTGCATTTAAGGTCTGTTGTCACCTCTTTAACACATTGCCTTGTCCTGCACAAGGTTTAGCTAAGCAAGGAAAGCTGTCAGAAACAATCATTTAGAAAATATGCAAAGCAAAAGGATGTCACTGAAAACATGTCTGCTAGGTTTCAGATCACCACGTGTTCTCAATTATCAGGAGATACTGAAGATCCCAGAAATGCTGTGGTAACAACTGCACTGTACCCCTTGGAGTTGTTCTTTTACTTCTGAAGGATTATGAGACTTTATGGAAATTAAATAAGAGAAATTTTGTTGTTGTTGCTGTTAAGCACATTAAGTAAAAGATTGCTTTTCCAAAAAAAACCCAAGGGACAGAATTGTATTTGCAATATTGTAGCACAACTGCTTCGATCAGATCACAGTCCTGTACCACAGGCCCTAAAATAGGAAAAGTATCAGAGATGTTCCATCTCTTTTGGGTCATTTGAGAGGTATGCACAAGAGACTTGCAGAAACAGAAATAATTAGTCATCCATAGATACTCATTTCACAAATAACTTATCACAATGGATTTTTGTTATAGACTAAAGTGCACCTTTGTCAAATATGCAAATACCATCTCCTACTGAAAAAGGTATTTTCAAATTATGTGGCCAAGAACACACATAGGACTGCATCTTTTAGTGATATTTGGTGACTTCAGCAGTGACAGAGAGCTTTTCCCTTTGCAATCCCTTTGTCTTGAATCAGGAGACAAGGATAAAATAAGATTTTCACTACAAATCTTTTGACCTGTTCTGCACAAAAAAAGGGAACTGTACCCTTTTCTCTGATAAAGAGAATCTTTAAATACAACTGTATGAAAATATAACTTAAATATAAAATAGTCAGATAGATTTGAGAAGACTTGGAAAAAAATCTTTGTTCCACCTATTAGTTCCATAGGTACCCGGTAGCAAGTAAACATTTGTACTTAAAAAAATAATGTTAAGTTACAGCTTGTAACCATAAACTATTCTGCTCTAGGAATTATGCTGCAAAAGCCAGTTTTAGTAATAAAACACACTCCTTTAACTTAGTCAACTCTGATGCCTTTTAGAGAACTCCTTACACTGTCCCATCAGTAACTGAAAGTGAAACATTCTGTATCTGTTCTCTCTGATCTTCTCTGACACCTCCCACACGAATCCTTAGTGACTCATCCATTTTCCACACATGATGAGGAGACATTCTTGCATAATTGGTCAGTGTGTTTGTAGTGCAACTGAACTGGAAGTCTTCCAACTGCTTTGCCTTCCCTTGGTAGGCCTTGCTTCTAAGTCAGTTTGTATGAAAAGGGAGATGCAATTGCAACATTAAACCCCACTGACAGAAGTTTTTGCCATGAAACCTGCAAGTCCACAGGCCAAGGAATGTGTCATACAGGCAGACCAAAGCGATGCTTCTTCTTCTTGATGGGCTTTAAGTTGGTCAGTCTGCGCAGGTCCTCCTCGGCGTCCGACTCCTCCATCTCATCATCTGCTGAAATTAGGATCTAAAAACAAATTACAGCTTCTGAGCATGTGGAGCAGCCACACTCCTTTCTACTTTTAAACTTTTACCTTTTTTTTATGCTTGCAAGGTACCTTATTATTTGCTTGGGAAAGAGCACATTTAGGACACAGAACACATTTAGGATTTACTGCCACACTAACAAAAATCATTGCAGATCCTATGAGAAACCTCCAGAGGTTTTGAAGAAGGATGGATGCATATTAGTATCACTACAACTACTGACTCTGAACCCAAGGAGTGATGCCAGAGCAGCAGAGGTAGCTTGAGAGAACATTTAAGGTCTTAATCCACACTGGTAACAGGCAGTCACATTACCTCATAAACCCTGTAAAAACAGCACTGTTTATCACAGAAAAGTTAAATTAACTTACTAAAGCTAAACCAACTCACCTTCAAAGAAACCACCCACTGAACTAAAAACTGCTTACTTAATGTAATTTAGAATAATGTTATGCTAAGGCAACTATGTAAATAATTCTTAAAAATCAGGTCAGTTGCCTTCACCAGCTCCTCCTCACTTTAAGTTACTAACCTCTCTTTGAATTAGAATTGTCTATTAGTTTTGTATTCCCTGGGAGGTTTTTTTTACAAGCTCTTGCAGCACAGCTCACCTGCAGTATTTACATATATTATTGTGTCTTCCTGCCCATTTGGAAGGAAATCAAGTGCCAGAGTGGTACAACAGTGACTTTTTCCTTAACTGGTTCTCAATTGCCAATGAATGCTAGGAGCTACTGCTAGAGGTACATGCTCAGAAAATCAAACCTAAATTGACAGTGCTGCAATGAAATCAGTATCAGGAGGGATGAACTGGATTGATATTGCATTAATTGCAATCATTAACTCTACATACTTCTGACTCTGACTCCTCATGTGATGCTGCTCTCCTGTATCGGACTTTACTTCCATTTCTTGAATCTTGTCCTGCTTCCTTTTCTTCAAGTTTAGCTTTTGTCTTCCCTTTCTTCATAAGGAAATTATCTACTACCCAGAACATTAACGCCTGTTCAAAAGAAGGGGAGAGCAACAGTTCAGCTTTCTTCAGAGTAGAAGAAAGGTCCAAATACTGACCAAATGAACTCGACAATAATTCTGAACTGGCCAAAAGATAAATCTTGTCTAGGCATGGTGTCACATCTCTTATTACACCTTTCAGGAATGCTCTAGAACCCAGCTACTTTATCCCTTTGTAGAAGAGAAGCAAGTAAGAAAAGTAGTGACTATTGACAGTGATCATATATTAACTCTTCATGTAGCAAGGCTTTACCAGCAGTTATTTCATGCAAGGACACCCACTGTCTCTGGCTCTAATCCCTAAATCCCAGATTGCTGCCAGAGTATACTTTGGGAAGGATGACTGCACACTTGCCCTTTTCCTCTGCTCCACCACAGGCCAGCTGCTATTAGCTATGGTCAGACACAGGATACTTCACAAGACGTCTGTCCTTACACCAACTGCTTCCTGAAGCAAATTTCACTGCAATTTTATAATCTCTATGTCAGTCAATCTACTGAAGTCATCAGGCCAAAGTGTCTATGAGGCATTTCTGCACCTCTCCTGAATCTGATTCTTTAGCTCCATATAGATTTCAGCTTTGTAAAATCCACATATCCAGACAATTTACCCCTTCTTTAGAAGCCCTTAAATTAACTTAAGCACCAAGGTACACCAAGGTGTTTTAAGGATTAATGTTAATTAATAAACACATGGCAGAAGGATATCCAAGTAAACATCTCATGAAGTGAGTTGCACTAACGTTAACAAAGAAGGGAACTATCAGCATGACGATTGCCAGCTCCAGCTGGGGGTTCTCTATGGGATTCAATAAAGCCACCTGTGAAAAGAAAAGGATGGAGTTCAGTTCATGGCAGTATGTACTCACAACTGGCACAGGCAGGGCAATGCTCATGTACAAGCTAACGTGACAGAAATAACGCAGGTGAACCAAAAAAGGGCAGTTCTGAGAAAAGCAATGTATTTAGGACAGCTCATAAATTACAACAGATAAGTAAGTGGTGCTGACAAGAAACTCTGTCATTTTTGTTTACAGAAGTCTGAGGAGCTGCCTTAGAATCATCTTGAACATTTTAGAGCTGCTCCCAAGGAACATGTTGTAGATTCCATCTTTAGGAAATTTAAACAGAGCAGTCTTACAAAATACACAGTAACGAGAATTCCCAAAGTAGTCCAGAGCATACAATAGAGCTAGCTGGTTTTAATGGGCAGTAACAGCACCACTTTTAATATCTGGTTGCACAGAGTCCATCAAAATAAAGATTAATCCAGTTAGCATCAGTCAATTCACTAATCCACCACAAATTTCTAAAAGTCTACAGTTAAAACCTATCAACAAGGTCAGGCAAAGAAAATTCTTTACAACACTACAAGAATACAAAATAGCTGTAGGCAAGAATTAGAGTTGAGAAAAGAAAGAATCACTAAGGAATTTCAAGGGTACTTTAGACAAGGAGATAGAATTAAATTTTGGAAACTGAAGTTTCCAAAAAACCCTCAAAATATGGTATGATATTCCTAGCAATGGATAAAAGTCTCATTAGCAGTATCCCAATTAAACTAAAAGAACGTACCACCACCACAGAGTTAACTGGCAATGAGTGCAGACAATCATGATGCTTGAGCCAAACTAATAAACACTGCTGGAAGTCTTTACAGCTTCCACCTAAAATTCACTTGTCTGTAAAATGCTGTAAAAACACAAACCTCTTTCCACTGAGGTATAAGCAGCACTATGATGATAATGGTTTTTTCAAATGTCATAATCATTATGTACAGAGCACATTGTCCCATCCAAGCACTGCACTGCAGGGGGTCACCTGCAAGAAAGAAGAAAGGTTCAATATATGCATAGGTTTGATTTACTTCATAGTAAATATCTTAAAAAAGCAGTATTAGAAGAGGCAGCAGGACAGCTAAATCCTCCAGAAGTGCCTTCTCCAATTCTTTTAGTGCTGCTCCTTCCCCTCCCTCTGCCTCACCCCAGCTTTCAAAACCTATCAGAAACCAAATCTAACAGGACTTTGTCCCATGTAGCAGTACCTGTGATAGGTTCACACTGTTTCATACAAGCTGATGGAAGCAAGATATAAACTTTCATTGTGTTTCTCCTCATATTGTTAATTTTTACCCTCTATCATGACATATTAAGTGTTTTAAAGGGGAAAATTTGAGGGAAATCTGGCTGGGGAAAACACATTTCCTTTCAATCTAAATAGAACTTAGATTTCCACCATTGTCCTTAAGCTTTCCTCTCTACATAGTTAGTTACCATAAGTAACTAACAGAAGCAATAGGTGCATGAGCTGCTATGAAAAATTTAACTGAATAAAAAATTAGGATCATATTTTGTTCCAATGCGAAAGAGTTTGAAATTCTGCTGCACCTCGAGAGCAGAGTGGGAACCTGAGTGCATGAAGTTATCTGCCAGGATGGAAAGAAGACCACAAATATTTGAACAGGAAGTCTTATGAACACTATTAGACTCTTTGAAAAAAGGCAGAGAAAGAAAAAGAAGACAAAAAGAGGGAAAAAAGAGGACTGGTAAGCCTAACAAGCTTTGCAGGTGAGCTTGAAACTGCACTTCTCTGGAAAACAAAAGTAAGCTCTGGAGGGGGGGTGACAGATCTTTAATCTTTGCAGCAGCCTCTGCAATCTCTTCAAAGGCAGCTCCAAACTCTTAGCCCGGGGATGAATAATGGGCAATGGAAAATCAGATGCCTTTATGTGTTTGTAATGCATAATGGACAGTTGCTCATTCCTTTTCTGGAACACTCCTGAAAGGCTTTCTGTATTAATACTTGGTAATAGTCTGAGACTTAGTGTTTACTGCTGAAATGCTACACAGAGAAACTGACAAATCAGACTGGAGTCCAAAACAACAAATACTCCCAAGCAAGTTTTACAGGACGAGTTAGTGATCAACACTCAACAGTCTGAGAGGAAAGCAATTAAAATGCTTGTGCTGTACAATTATATACTGCAGTTACAGCTTCTCTTGTAAAAACCTGAAGAGTTAGAAATTTGAAAGGGAAAACAGTAAGTCAAAGTTGAGCAACTGTGATTTCCTGAGGATACAAGGCCTGAATTAGGTTTGAGAATTAAATTTTAGCAATTAATTTCTATACTCCACATTTTATTAACATTCTCTAGTTTTTTCACTAATTAGCAATTCTAGCTTTAGCTGCAGTCTTACTATTGAAACAAACAGTATATTCTAATCCATTTTCCAATCTTTATTTAATTCCTAAAAGCAAAGACAGTGAAAACCATTTTGCATATTTTGCAACTCCCAGGAGATTTTGTACATCCAAAAACTGTGAAACTCTGTATTAAAAGTGCTGTGCACTCTCATCAACGAATGTTTTGTTCCATGATGTTTTTGTGGGGAGTGGTGCTGGTTTCTTTGGGGTTTTTTTTTTTTGGTACACGACTGAAGTTAGAAGTTGTGTATATTAAATTCTATTTGAGGATTTTTGTGTGCCCTATTGCACCTATAAATTATCTCTCAGCTATAATTACAAGTGGGGACAACAGGGATGCTGCCTACTTTGAACTTAGCAAGACTTTTGACAGTGTCCCAGTGGTATCCTTGAAGAAAGGTGGGATATACAGACTGGGTGGGTAAAGATACAATTCTGATATGAAGAGAAAAAGTTTTCACAGTGAGAGTGGTTACATCTACTGGAGTAGGCTCTTCAGAAAAAGGGGTGCTTAAATCCTAAACCATTGATAAATTAAAAACTGACTGGTCCATGCTCTGAGCAACCCACTTCAGCTTTGAAGTTAATCCTGCTCTGAGCAAGAGGTTGGATTATATGACCTCTGGAGAGCCTTTCTAACCAACTTTTTCTGTGGTTTTTTGAGCCATGAAATTCAAGTTAGTAACATCATCACACCCAGAAGGTGTTCCAAAGAATATTTTGGACATTTGTACATTCAGAGATTCTGTACACAAACCCAAATTAGAACTTTAAAGTTAATGTTGAAGCCATAAAGCTCTAATTTAATTTCTAAAGTCTCTTACAGTCATCTCTTGAATTCTGATTTTGTACCTGTCATGTATAGAATAATCCAGCAAATTAGTGGAAATCTTGCTACTGCAAGAAAAGCAAATAAAGAATGAAAATGAAAAATTTTGAATCCTTTGCAGTGCCAGCTGTAGCAGCATTTTTGGAAAATGCTGGGCAATGCCAAATTAGTCTATACTTGTATCTGCCACTGCCATCAGCTGCTTTGCAGAAGTATGTTTAGAAACAGTTCTTGAACTAAATACCTGTTATTCCTCTACCCTTTAACTTCCTTCTGTTCTTCAGATCCTGAAAATTTTTTCTTTAGAAAATGCCAACTCATAAAATTATTCCAAAATAAATTTTAAATAGTTTTGAAGACAGTGCTATGTACCCCACATGGCTATAATAAGTTGTTCTGCAAGTGGCAAATGAAGAGCTGGAGGGAAAAGATGCATCAAATACAATTTCTGAGCTCTGCCATGGAGAGGCAAAGCCAAGCAAAGAGGCCACAGCACGATTCAGCTGCCAGTGGAGTTTAGAATCACCAGGAGGGATTTATCACCTGTTTTCTACTCACAGCAGCTAAAGTAGCTCAAGACAAGAAGGGAAGGAGAATGCAGGGAACATTCTTTTCAGTACAGGTCATGACTGCTTTTCTCCTCTTTACACATTCAAACATATGAACTGATTCTGCACTCCTATTAAAATCTAACTGCTGGCATAATGAATTTGAAAGTATAAAACCATAGATATGAAGACAAATCCAATAAAATTAAAAATTCTGATGTAAAAAAGCCCTTGAGGGAGCGTCATAGCCCTCTGTTCATAAATCAGACTGCAGTGCTGTTTTGCTGTACAAACAGCTACCATTTATAAATGCTGGTATTTTGGTATCCATTCCTTCCTTGAGGCATTTATGCTTCAAAACCATCCTCCATATAAAGAAGAGGCTTTTAAAACCAGCAGGACACTGCTATTTTTGTGACAGCTTCAAGTAATAAATCACCAGGGATCAAGTAATAGAGCTAAGAAGGGAAATGAGCTCACTGTGAGAACTAACTTGAGACAAATGATTATTTAGGCTCTAGAAAACACAAACATCACTCAGTCACAAGAAGAGACTTGTCTGGGGTTGAAGGAGGGCTCTTGTTTGTTTTCCCACACTTACAAACAAACAGAAATCACACTGATTTCCAAGCTGAGGATTTGACTTTACTACTCCAGATAAAATGCCTCAAGACTCTGATACTTTTCAGTGAGCCATGGGATGGAGAAAAGAAGAGACATGTGGAGAAAAAACAGCAAATGATCCAATGCAACTTGTCCTTTTAGATGGGATTTCTTACAGAGGGCCTAACCTTACTGCACAGCCAAAATGAATAACTTTCCATCTGCTCTCTAATTCTCGTTATACTAGAAGCCTCTCCCACATGATTAATGGAAGCACAGATTTGCAATATGCTTTAAAATAGGCCCTACAATAGCTTGGTTAAAAACCTAACACAAGAAGGGCAGGGCAGCACATTAATAAAGATGCAGAAAAGAAAGTTAGTGACTAATAAAATGATCTGATACTAGAGAAACAACTAAGTAAAGAAGGCTTATGTAATTTCATACATCACTTATACACACACACAGAAGAATACTCAATAAAAAGATTCAGGTGTTTCAGATTTCCTAATTCAAAGTGACAATACTGGAGAAGCCACAGACCACTTCCAAGTAGAACACAAGTTCATTTGTTGATTTTAAGAGCTTAATCACTTCAGTCAGAAATGCCTCATAACTAAAATAAACCGGGGTTCATTTTGAAAGCCAGTAAGAAATAGAGAAATTTCAGGGGAGTGAATAGACTCCACACAGACTGCTTACTGTTGAAAGAACATTAAAATGGGAAAGGACAACAGATTACACACAAAAAAATTCAAAATGTTATTAGAAAGAAATAAAATCTAGTATCTGACATGATTACAAATACCTACATATAACTGTAAGACATACAACAACTATTTTTCTTTACTTAGAAACTCAAGTTTCAAGTGAGCTGAAAGCTGCTCAAACATCTTTAAATGGCTTCAAGCCAAACCAACAATCAGAAAAGGGGCTCTGGGCAAGAGGTCTCAGCTCTTTCCTTGCCCCCTCACCTTCCCTGGGCATTGGTGCTTACCTAATCCCTTAGAGACACAAGTCTGGGGACTAATCTGGAGGAACTACTTACTTTTTTTACATCTAGTGAATTTTTGATGGTTTAGCTCTCTTGGTCAATTCCCTGAAGAGTCAGATATGCACCAGTCCAAGGAAAAGAGTGGAAATACTGGACTGTGGCATGTGGGATAAAAGCAGACAAACAGTGTTGTGGCAGTGCTGATTTAAACAGCTTAAGTGGCCATAAAATCTGCTCTAAAAGATACACATTAAATCTCTATAAATCTAACATGCCCTAATGGTATAGGCAGTTATTTCTCCTAAGTTGCTTGTCATCATCTCTAAACCTCTGACTTTCAAGCAAATAGCAATTAATATTATTTGATTGCAAACTTAAGCTTTTAAAGTGCTTCAATTTCACAAGGCCCTTATTTATTCTTAGTTCTGTCAATTACTTAGGATCATTAAAACCAAAGAAATCTACAAAACCAAAACCTCTAACAATAATAATTATGAAACTGCAGTGAAAGTTCTTTCGTTGTTAGCCAAACATTTTTTACTTTCTTAAACTTCCCACCCCCACCCACTGGGGTTGTTGTTTCTTTCTCTGATGAAGAACCACAGCTCATTTATAAGGCAATATCTCCTGCTATTCCTGTCTCAAGGAGCTTAAAATGTGATTTTTAGCATGTATACAGAACTTCCATTTCCAGCAATCTGAGAATAACACAGTGAACAAAATTTGTGATACTCAACTGCAGCTGCAAATCCACAACTTCTGCATATCAGGGGACTTGTGTGTAATGTAATGGAAGAGAAACTCTGCAACTTTACCTGAAAGTGATTTCACAGTCTGTCCCTCACATTTTTCACCAGTGATACAGGCCTGACATGCTCAAGTTCCAGTGATCATTACTGAGGAGCAGCACAGGCTGTCCTGCCATTCCTTTCTCTGAAGGGATGTGGCTGTTCAAAGAGGGCTGGCAAAACTCTTGGTCTGTGTCTTCAGACAGCGGCACATGGTTCAGTGAAAGTTTTAGCAGGAAATGACCTTCCAGCAATCCTTTTTTTATAAGTGTTTCAGAATAAATTTATCACACTGGTATCTCATTTTTTCCATTAGATTAGTCAATATCATAATTTCTTGAATCACTCCTCAAAAAAATAAATATTAAGCAGTCGTTCCAAACTCAGCAAATACACAGAGACTTGTTGAGCTTTCTAAGGCAAAAGGTGCATGCTTAGATACAGAACTTAAAAGAACCCTCACGACAAGTGAAATACTCAAATGACTGTACAACCATTTTAGGATGAGTTAACCTCTTGCTGAAATACTCAGCGATTCTACCCTGAGAATCACTTCAGTGCCAGAACAGAAACAATTACCATATTCCCCAAAGCGGAGGGACTCCCACTGCTGCCATTCCACGATGCTGCTCACAGCACGAATCCCAATGTAGATCAGCAGCATTCCTAAGGTGGCATCCAGCAAGAAGTTAATAAGGTACCTGAAAGGAAAAACAGAAAAGAAAACAAGGAGTCAGGGTCCATTTTCTACAGGTTATGATTGATAAAAGATCTGTAAGTATGTTGAGAAGCCAGAGTATTGAGAACAATCATTTACCCACTTCTGTAATTACACTGAAAGCCTAAAATTTAAATAGCTTTAGCAGTCTCAATATTTTTTTTGTGTCCTTCAAGATCTCAAAACTTTCTAAAAATAGTTATTGTCTAATAATTGTTCACCAAATCGGAGTTTTAATTAACCTTGCATTAGTCAAACATTAAAATCAAGGCTGAGTGTTTGCAGAGGAACGCCTGCAATGCCGAGCCTGCACGAGTCCCACTGAGGCCACAAGAGGCTGCTGTAAGACTGCAGCAGGAAGCAGCAGCAGGAGCAGGGAAAACAGAGGTGCCAGCACCTATTCCAAGGAGGAATAGGAGGGCTCCAGCCAAGGAGGGCTGCTGGCACAGCAGGGATGCCCGGTACTCCCAAGCACGCCAGACTCGCCCCACGTGCTCGCCCCGAGATGTGTCCTTAACCTGCCCACAGGACCTGCTGTGCTGCTGTCAGGCAAGCCTGGACCCACTTTCAAACTTAAGAAATATTCTTCCTAAGACAGATGTTGATTAATGCTATGTGATACTTTTGCTGCTATCAAGAACCTGCACCCTTGTCTGAGAAATTATCCAGCTTCACGCTGTAATTTCAGTTATCCTGAGAACACTGAATAACCTCACTCTCTTCTTACTTGTTTTGTGTCATGTTACACTTACATTAAAAGTGGGAATTGAAAATAAAAATATGTAGATGCAGGAGAGAACACACATGTCAGTAAACCCTTCATTTTGAAAACACAGCATGAAGTTATTTTTTATTTAAAATACTGTAATACACTATTGTGCTTTAGCTTTAAACACTGACTATTACTGACATGCTTTTGTTTCCTCACTTGATATATACTTTGAGTTATAAAAATGGAATTAAATTAATTTGCACCTGTCAGTTTTTAAACTTATCAGGAAATTCTTAAATCTATAAGCAAGGAAAATCCTACAATGATGCCTGGTATTATTGAAACTGTCATAATTGTAATTCAAATTTTACAGTTATGTGCTAAAATAAATGCATTCTGCCTAACAAAATGCTTTGTGGTGGGAAAAGAAAAGCAAGTGTTCTTGCACATTTCTACCATGTAGTAGCACAGAAGGAATAAGGGACATAGAACTGGCTTGTGCAGCAACACAAGCATGTTCCTTGAGCTGCAAGTCTCCTTTGTCTACGCAAGAACAACAAGTGAGCAGATGCCATTGAAAGGAACTGGATTGGTTCTAAAAGATAAATTACTGGGCTTTTAAAAGTAATTTCACAGCTTCCATTACCAGCAATGTGTAAGCTACTTTGAGCATGAGCCTTATCAAGAACAAACCCAAACAATTACCATTTATTTCAGGAGCTCCTGTAAAGAGCCTGTTGGGGTCTTAGTCATAAAATCTTCAGGTTTAATACACTACAGAGAAATGCTTATCTATTTAGTCACACTGCTCCAAGCGTGACATTGCAGAATTAATTTCTCTACTGAGCAAGATTTCCCATTTTTAACAAAATGAAAATAATACTGCAGCAGCCAATGTAGGTTTTAAAAGCAAATACAAACACAAATTATTTTTGCTAAATAACCCTGGAAGCAACCTCACTTTATATTACAGCCTTGCTTTACTACAGTGAACACAACTGGATATTCATTCCCTTTGGTGCCAGCACCTTCAGTAAACACACTTGAACTGCAAAGTGCATCCCAAGTTCTCATTCATTCATGGAGAGGGACAAATAGCAAGGCTTTGCCCTTTAGGTTTAAAATAGCTACACACAGTCCAGACTCCTGCCAGCCATGAACTAAAAGAGAAGAATCCTGATCCTTGATTAACTAAGCTTAAACCACAGGTTTTTTTAAAGTGACTGATTTTTACCATGAAAACTGTCTTCTCAGCTTTATCTTGCCTTACCATCCACATACACCAAACTCAGCTACAGAACTTCCATAAAGACCAGTTATTCCACAATTAAACACTCACAGTGAACAAGGGTCTTCTTCTGTAAGGTCTGATAAATAGACATTTGCAAAGTGGATGAACAACATCCCTATGGCTTGCTTGGAAGTATCTAAAAACCTGCATAAAGTAAAAACAGTTTAAGACACACAAAACTGTTTACAACACAGCCAGACATTGCAAAATTATGTTAATTAAAACTCCATCTCTATTAATTTTTTTCTCCAAATGAGAACACCAGAAAAATAAAAGTATCATGGTGTTTAACTTTTATTTCAGCTTTATTTATTTTAGTTTAGCTTATTTATCAATGTTCCATTTTAAATTCTGCCCCTGTTTTTTCTAACAATAACCCAAATCATATTAACTTGAAACCTACCACTGTAAACATAAAGTCTACGGATATCCTCTTGGTATCACATGCATTATCCAAGAGCTAATCCTGACTAACTCTAGCTAAGTCTTTAATAACCTCCTGGAAACAATGAGTATCCCAGCCCTGATAGGTATTTTGGACCTTTTATGTTTATGCATTCCTAGCAAGCTTATGGCACAGACAAAAATAAAATCCTCATCATGTGCTTGTGGGCAAACAACTTAAAGGACTAATGAGTCCTTTATCTACAGTATTTCATTTAAAAGACAGCATATTTTTCACCTGAAAGCATGAAGATCTTTCACTGAATTTTATCTACGGTGCAGAACTTAGAACACACTGCAAAGAATTCCAACCTTGACAGGATTATCTCCAAAGCAGATGATAAAGTCAGAGAGTCAGTTTGTTACTGAGGGGGAAGATATAAACCCCCACTTAGACAGTGATTCAGTAATGACTCCAGCTCTTACCATTCTTTTTTCATCACCCTTTGCACAAAACCAAAACTTGCAGTGGATGTTTTATTAAATGTAAAACATAAGAATCATAACAAGAGTATTCTGCAGGCAGGAGTGTGTTCTTTGTATTATACTGAAAAACAACAATTTTGCTGTTTTGTTTCCACTTCTAAAAAGATTTAAATACCCCAACAGATCCAAATGACATTTTATGCCTGAATTCATCTACCCTCCCTGATAACTGTCTTGAACTTTCATCTCTTCATTCACTGCATGACACAGAGAGCAGAGTGTTGGAGATGAGGCAAGAAGCCAGTAAGTTACCTATCTAATCAGTATGCCCTGCTATAAATAACAATACTTGAGTCCCAGAACAAGATCCTTTGCTTAAAAGTTAAGGGCTTTCAGTGCACTTGTCAGAATTTCAGGCTGAGACAGACTGTAGTACACTAAGATTTTGTACTTATTTTTTCAATAAAATAAAGGTTAGTGTTAGTTTTGAGAAGCAGCATTGTACGAGAGGAATTTAAACCACTGAAGTCTTGAACAAGTGGAATGGCAGCCTAACACTTTAGACCAGTCTCAAAATTGCTACAGCTTATGTTGGCATTGCTTCAATCCAGTAACTTTTAAAATGCAATAAACACAAATACATTTTATGGTTGATGTGCTCGTATCTTTTATCATCCTGTTTTCTATTTTATACATAGTAGGATACCAACAAAACATGGAATTTTATTTGAGCCCAGCTGAGATCTTCTTCTAAGCTTATGCAAATTTGTAGATATTCAGATGCATCTTAGAGCTACTCTAAGCTTCCATCTTTAGGAAGAAGCACAAACTGAAGTTTTATGCCTAAATGCATATCTCTACAGATTCCTAGAAGTGTTCAGTAAGAAATTATTACCCAGGAAACACACAGAAGGTAACCTGACTCATGTATTTTGGTAACTTTTTTTTGGTTCCTCACTAACTGTTAGCAATTTCTTGTCGTCACTTTTCTTTATTTTAATCATCATACACTAACATCATCCCTTCAATTTCTACAGCATGCAAGAAGAAAAGAAGTTAAGAATAAAGCATGCAGAAACTTACCATATCCTCCAGGGACGTCTTTCATGCTTTGGTTCTCTGAAGCGTTTTACTAGGGAGAAAAGAAATAAAAATAATGGAAGACAATCAGCAACTTGCAAAGCAACAAAAACATAGAAAAGTGAAATCAAATCATCTTGCAGAAATGCGGCATCCTTGATGAAATGGATCTTTCTCTACTGCACTTCACTACATCAAACTCCAAGGATCCATTTTTAAAGAAACTCCTTTCTGTCAACTCTAAGTTCCTAGAGCTCCATTCTCTGACTGCCAACATCCCTCCCATGAAACAATAATGCACATCTGACCACCATTCCATTGGCCTGAGCTTTTAAGACTGCCCATCCAGAAACTTTCATTTCCAACAGGAAAGCAGGTATTAGAAAGAGCTGTTTCTTTTCCTCACTGGAGACCCAAACCCAAACTGGAAAGTATTCTCATAACATGGGGCAGGTCCATAATATCAGAATGAAATCAAGTGACCCAGTAGCAGGACAAATACATTCTCTGATAATGTGTCTCTATTTTGTCAATAAACTGAATTCCAAAAGGAAAGGACAGATTTTTTTTTTAGTTTGATAATCCCTTCACAAAAAGGTTGACAATTGTTAATGTATTGAAAATGAACAAAAAAATCAGTATTAAAATTAATTACAACTACACAGAAAAGCAAATAAATTAGGTAAGTTTGTCAATTGTAGTTTCAGTGCAGTTTAATATACAAACTGTTTAGGCATCTGAGAGAAAGCTCCTCTCATACCCTGCCCAGCTACTTCCATGTACTTCCAACCCATCCCAGGTCCATCTGGAGGGCTCTAGATGACTTCTGAAGAACAAGTGAGGAAAATAGAGGGACAAGGGCATAAAAGCAGTTGCTGATGTGTAAACAGTGGCTGCTCCATACATTTGTTCCATCTGGTCTGCAGTTTGTCCTGTCTCCTAAGGAAATTCCATTTCTAACTCCTTCTGGGCAAGAAAACCTTTTTTTTCCTGTTGGGAATACACACAGGTCAGACCTGGGGCAGGGCTGTGGCAGCCTCACCTCTATGAGATCTGGCCTCATATCCAAACACAGATTTATTCTTTGTTACAGCTGCAAGATACTAAATCCTTACACATCCCAAAGACAGACAAACACAACAAGGAAATGTGAAACCTTTCCATTAAGAATGGGGTTTACATATGGGTTTTACTTCCTTCTGCCCAAATTTCAGTACCACTCACCAGTTCCTTCAACGTAAGTTCTTGAAAAACATTTATTTAGGCTCTTATTAAAAAAAAAAAGCCTTGATTCCCCTACACCCCTTCAAATTGCAGAGATTCTGATTCAAGAGGCACAAACCATAGCAGGTATAGTCAGGCAAAATATCAACAGGTATTTTAAACTGCTTCTCCAGGTATTAGTGATGAATTTCAGTTTAACATAGAATGCTCTGTGTACATTAGGCTTGCCCAGCTTACAAGCCTTTAAACCACATTCTGGTTTCTGTACCAGTCACAACTTTTTCACAAGTAAGGCAACTTTCCCCAAAGTCAACTGTCCTCATAAAACAATTAAATAAATCACCTCCAAGGTGGAGGGGCAGCACTTTCAGAGAACACCAAGCTTCCAACCTGCCATCTCACTGTCTGTCACTGCTTCTGACAGCTGACAGAAATTGATTCACCCCCATGAGAAACTAAAAAGTGACAAGATGAAAAGACTGTACATTTACATCAAAGATAAAGTTGTAATAGCAACATTTGCCAGCAGTTTTCCTTGTGAACAGCATGACATAAATATAAAACTTCTGTTAAAAATGAGCAACACTCAGCCAAGTCAACCAGTTTGTTATTTATGACAAGTCCTCCCCAGTCACACTATGGATTACTTTAATTAGTGGCACTTTTGTGTAACAACAGGAAGCCACAAAGCATCACAAAACAAATGCAAGAAACAGAAGTTTCAATTTACTGTGGAGTTAGTACAAGATGCTTTTCTGCAGACAAAATGGCATTAAACTACTGCGTTGTGGATGCTTTGGGCACAGGTGAATTCCAAGCTTAGGCTTTTGACTGTTATCGTTATGAAGTTGTACAATGCCCCTGAATTCATTAATTTCTTTTAAAAATTCACAAAAATTCATTTTGGAAGAGGATATTCAAAAGCAATTCCACTAACTGTATCAAATTTTATCTACTGGGAAACAGCCTTGATAAGGTCTGTGTTTCTCTGGCCAGTTCTAGAAACACAACATTTCATTTGAGTTAACATTAAGCAGGAGAGCAAGCTTGGAAAGCCTCTGCAGTTGTCTTTTGGGAATGTACAAACCACAAAAATGTATGCCCCCTAATTAAGTGAGTAAAATCTTTAGGAGGTGCAATCTGATGAATATATACCTGTAGACTGGAAAGCCCAGTAGGTCCATATGAAAATGCTGTTTGCCCAGCCCAGCTCCCTGCAGCAGTGTCTGTGAGCATCAGGTGTTTCTGACAGATGCAGACATTGCCAGGTACTTCCCAACACATCCCTGATACAGAATTTAAGCCTTCCCAGTAACTAAACTGGGCAAAACCCCAACAGGCTGTAGACAACCACACTGGTTAGATCAGGGTCCTCAGCATGCTCACTATTAATACATCAATTTTGGAACCAAAAGCCAGCACGCTTTTCAAAGAATCTTTATTGGCACTTTCTAAGAACCCATCAAACCGGGGGGGGCAAGTAATTTTTCCCCTTGCCCTCCCCCAAAAGAAGGCAGGATTGCTGCTCCCAGTCCCAGTTTGTCTTGGCAGTCTGAGCACAAACTCGGGCTGGTGTCAGCTGACAGATGGATCTCAATCTGCCGGCTCCTGGCTGCGAGGACGCGGCGCTGCTCCATATGCTGCGGCTCGGAGCGCCGCGCTAGCACCAGCAGCCATCCACCACAGTTAATATTAATTAACTAATAACGCTCACTACTTCGTGCTGAATTAGAAATGAAGAAAGAAGCGCTGCTTGTTTATACATTCAGTGCCAGAATTTTTCAGGAAAGGAAATAAAAGCACTTCTGCCAACAGGCATGTGAGCTGCCAGATGGACAGATAATAGATAAGCATATAAGACACAGTATTGCTAATGCAAAATTCAAGTTCATTGAATTGTCTTCCTACTTCATTGAAATTCTAGGAATAATTAATGCCAGAGTACTGTGGAAGGGTTTCTAACACTTACTTTAACGTGAGAGTTTTGCAATCAGAATTTCAGAAGACCCATAAGGAAGAATAAAGACCAGAATGGAGACAAGAAATGAGATAAAACCTCTCCAAGTTGTCAATATGCAAAGCAACATTTGAAATCCAGCCCTTCTCTCTCTCCTTCGTCTCCTCAAAAAGTCCCACAGGAACTATTTTGCTGATGTGAAGTAACTTCAATATTTCTGGATGGTTGCTCTTGTAGCAGCACAAACCTGGCTCATCTCATGCCTCTGAAATGTTTTTATGTACCCATGCACTACTGCATCTTAGATGCAGGTTCTAGCAGTTCTCGATAAGAATCTTTCTGACCCCAATAAAGATCAAAGGTTTCTCTAGCTCATTAACTTGAAACTAAAAAAAGAAAGTAAGATCAACATGTTCAATGTCCCGTGCAGCTGCACTACGACAATACTGCTCTTCTGAGGAGAGAGCTGGGAATTTCACCTGTGCTTTCAAAGATGGGTCACAGACAAAGCATGTGACTGAATGTTTCATTTCATAAACCCCCTCTATATTTCTGCCATCAGACCCCAGCTGAGCTGGCCAAAGAGAAAAGGAGGAAAGGCTGGTGAGGATCACATTTGCACACCACATTCACATTTCCTCACGTGCATGGGCAATTTCAGCTGGGGCAGAATTGGACCCTTCTCACAAGTGCATGGGCCACAGGAAACAGCCACAAGTTGGAGGCAGGGAAATTCAGGGTGAAAGAAGAAAAAAATTTCCAGTGAGAGCAACTAAATTCTGCAACAAGTCGCCCAAAGAACATGCAATGACTGCAGTCTGACAGACCTTGAAAATGACCCCAGACAATGCTCAAAGCAAGGGGACATGGGCTGGCCCTGCTCTGAGCAGGAGATGGGAGCAGGTGACATTTGGAGTCCCTCCCAAGAAAAATTGGTATGTAATTCTAGAACTCATTTTTCTGTGATCTGACACTTAAAAAGTTCCAAGATTTGAACCAATTATCAAAGGACTAAATTATGGCTAGCTGGAAATCACACACACACACACACATATGTGGAGGGACAGAATCTCACACTGAGAAATCTGCTCCAGTGTGAGCTTCCCAAGTAACATGTTTGCAACCACACAGATCCTTCAACACAGCCCTCACAGTGCAAGACTGCTGGGATCTGCAGGCTACTTTGGTACTGATTCCCATGATTTCCAGCATTCCTGACAAGTATTACAAGTTTCCTGTACAAGGCTGTTTGCTCACTGTGTGTGGAGTAACAGCTGAAGTTACACCAAGCAGTAGCACCCAAGCTCAGAATCAGATGCAGATTTTCAGATGGCCGCTCTCAGAGAATGGCACTATTTTCAGAACATTTGGTTATCAGACCATATGCCTCACAAATTTGAACCTACAATTTCTAACCCTGTAAAAAACTTGTAAAGTCAACTACATATGCAGGCCAGTTTTTTAATTTCTAAAATTCTGTTTAGGAAGATGTGGTGGTTTGTATTAATTCTTTTTTTTTGTTAGGAAGGAAAGGAACCAGTTATGGAAAATAATTCTCTGTAAGGACTGTGGCAGCTTCCTTTACACCTGACACCCATATGTTGACATGGCCCATGAATTCAGCTGTGGAAAGGCTGAAAAAGTGGGAGGGGCTTCACAATAGATTTCCATGTGGCTGCTATTTGAGAAAATTAAAAGCCACGAGATAACTGTTTTCTTGTAGAGAAGTCTCCATAGACTAAGGAGAGACTCCTCTTCCTAAGTAAATTGGAGAAAGACTATTTTAGAGATGGTAAACTGACTGATTTGTTTCTGTACATTGTCATTGGGAAAGAAAAAGAAGGTGTGGGAGGAGGAGGAGGAGTGTTCTGAAGGTTTTATTCTGATTCTTCTTATTTTTTTCTTTTCATTTCTGTTAATAAAGTTTTTCTTTATATCGTTCGAAGTTTGAGCCTGTTTTGCCTTCCTCTTAATCCTATCTTACAGCAAGAAATAAGCAAATAATTCCAGTGAGTGCACTGGCAATTTGGCCAGCACTAAACCCACCACAATAATTGGTGCACTGGCCAGGAAATCTCAAATTGGAAAACTAAAACAACTACACAAAATTGGTGTTTCTGCCCAGTTGAACTGTAACCACCACAGAAGACTTTAAAAAACACTGTTCTATTTGTTAGTATCAACACTTTTCCCACAACAGTGGGAACCATGTCTGTTCTGAACAAGCACATGCACACTAATAAATCCTGAAAATTCACATGACTATGGAATAACAACTATCAGTGAATTTCATGTTATTTGTGATCTTTATCATTAATTTGAACTTACGTCCCTTTACTGTAAAAGCAAAGCCTTTAAGAGGCTTGTCTTGCCATTTCACTTTGTCCCCTTCCCATTATTTTCTCAGTAGCAGCACAGTGAGAAAAAGTAATTACATGAGATTACATAAAAGATTTCCCCAGAAAAAAAATTTTCTTTTTAGAATTAACTGTGTAAGAAACAACATGTCCAATAAGAACAGGCTACAGTGATGCCTTACAAAAGATATATAGGTGTGTAAACTATGTGTCACTCAATTGCCAAAACTTTTTGTGACACTTATTAGCTGGCCATCTCTCCATACTCAGAGTTTAAAAAAAAAAGAAAAAAGGAATTATCCATGCATCTATTTTAATAAATAATAAATGTGACTGCAAAAAACCACCAAAGAACAAGTGTTTTTTGTGTGCTGCTCATTTCTCCAGCCCCAAAATGCACTCTTCCCTTGGCAATTCAACTTTTGCCCTACTGCAAATTCTTCCTTCTATTCCAATGTCCCATTAGCTATATGCTCAAATGCAGGACACTCTGAAAGCCTGCTGCTTATTTACCTGCATAAGGGCCCCAGAATTCTACATCATTTTTTTGCTTAAGGACCCAGACTTCTCCACACTTGAGACACCCATGATACTAAACCAGAAATTATACTGGACTAGAACTGATTTCCAGTGATATTGCTGCATTGGAGAAACACACCAGGAATCATGGTTTCTTCATGATGGAATATTATGTTATGGAATAACTCACTCGAGGGAACATTTTGTTCTCGTCAGTATTAGACTGACATACCACGAAGTGCATGAGCCCCCAGGTTTGCTGCCCAGCAAAAAAGATTTTTAAAACTTCTGTAAGAGAGAAAACAGTATTAGCCATGTAAGTACACAACCCCTTTCTTAATTCTACTGTGCCCTTGGCCTTAATGATTCTGTAGTGTAATTAAGAACTGGCCCATTAAAGGTCACCCAGGGAGAAACTTTATAAAAAGCTGGACACAATAAAGTTTAATGACCCAGCCAGTTGGTTATTCAGGGACACGTCACACTAAAAATGCAATGCCTGCACAGCCACGAGGTACCTGCAAACCACAGATCTTATCCCAGTCTCTGTTGCACTGGCAGCAGCGATGATAATGTTGTGGTTAAGGCAGCAAAACCCTTGTGGGCCTGACTGGCACTTTTGTCAGAGCAGAGAACAAGGGGCTCTGTTTTACTGCAAAGTTAAACACATCAGTGCCAAGCATCCATCAAGCCCAGCTATCTCATGACCTGGGCTCCTTTGTCTCAACACAGATGACATGACTGAAAACAAGGTGTCAGCACTGGATTTCACATTATTTATCAAATGGGCAGAAGTGCTTGCTGGATAAATACAGTAACTGAAAGTTACCTGTGTAAAAGCATTTACTTCCTACCTGCTTCCACAGCCAGCTAAAAACCTACCCGTAAATTTTGTCACTTCAAAGGTTTATTGCAAACTAAAACTTTATAGTCATTCTGCAGGGAATGGCTATCACAAAGTAAAGCTCCCCTTCACAGTGCAGGGGAGGAGAGGACAAATCATTATTAGGAAAAGAACCCTAAATACTGCTGTCTGAGCTCTGGAATTAATCAGATGATTCTGCTGCTTCGGGAAAGGCAGCCAAATGCATTACATGAGGCTGGCAAGTTTTTTATTCCTAACATGTATGTACTTCAAGCTCCAAAAAATTTCACAAATCCTTAGCTTGTATAGATTGGCTGTGGGAGACACAAATAAATCATATTACCTGCATACAACTCAGCCTAAGACAATTTCAGCAAGACTGATCTCGTGCATCCTGGTAGCACATGACAGTGTGGCTCTGACAGATGCATTAACTTGGCTGTCAGTAAAGGAAACAAATAGATCTTAGCAGAGCCAGCAGCTCAGACACACCACATCAATAGCCATTGGCATGGAGATTTTTTTCCTTTTTTCTTAAATGTAAAGTTTACTTTAAAAGCAGCTAAACTGTCTTAGCAGAGGGAGAATTGCACACAACTTCTCACTTTTGATTACTAACCTATTTGCTGTCTCCCCAGAGAGAGAAGTACTTTAGAAGTCATAAAATGCATCTACAACACACCCAGTAAACAGAAGCATCCAGCCCTCAGCTCCCAAAAGCCATGGCAATACTAAAAATAAAGGGCTGCAAGTAACTGCTTTAAGGTAAACAGCACAAATAGCTCAGGAAATATTTATCCAAATAATAAAGTTAAAAGCCACGATTCAGTCTTAAGAGACAGGCATTTGTTATCTTTGTATTTAGCATACACAACAGCACTGTTGGGTCAAAGGTGTGCTCTGTTTGAAAGTAATCATAAATCAGTTTCCCAGCACTTTCAGAGACAGATGTATTTGCTATTCTGTTTCGTCAACAGGTATGAGATAGCTAAAGCAAAGCAAATCTAAGCTTCTAGTGAAAATGCCTGTGAGATTGGCTTTAGAAAGTTGATATAGATCCCTCCTGCAAATACATTTATACTCTGAATCAGGTATTATTAAACAACTACCAAATGAAAAAGCAAAGTTGCTAGAAAAACAGCTGTGCCACCTGACATGCTACAGAAGCACCCAGTGAAGACTGAAAAATACAGTCTGCTGTGTTCCACTGGATTTTTTTTCTCTGTTAGAAATCAGAACCATTTGGGAAACATGAATTATTTAGTACAAAACAAATAGAATCAATCCATATTAATGTGCACTAAGCAGCAATTTACGATTCACAACACCATTTTCACGTACAGCATGCACAAGATCACTCAATAATACATGAAGCTTCCTGAACGTTATTAGTATGACAACAGATATCAATGAACTTTAAGTCATTCAAGCTGCTTGTTTTAAATCAGCTCTTGGGAATGGGCAGAACTGCTAAAGCACAGCTCCAAACTCAATCACCATTCATTAAAATATTAAGCAAGGCAGAAACTGTAGCAGTTTTAAAAGCAGAAAGCAAACCTGAAATGTAAGTTCAGATACAAAAAGGATGTGAAAGGAAAACTGTAAAAACTTCATAAAAAATGATAAACCAGCAAATATGTTAAATCAAGGAGGCCAAAGGTAGATGTAAACTGCATGTTCAGAGGCCATTTAAATTCTAAAGAGCTTTGCTTACCAGATTCAGCCTTTCTAGGCTGGAATTATCAGAGCATTGAATTGCAAGACAGACATTTCATACAACACCAAATGTTTTAAAAAGAACAAAAGATACACAACCTACTTTCATAGATTCTCTTTACACATGATCAAATACCATGACAGTTGAGTCAGAGGCCAACTATGCAGACTTCTTTGATATAATGTATCTAACAACTAGGTATACACTTCATAAATTAAATTTATGAAATCGGGATGAAATCATGTAACAATTTCCACCTGCAAAAAGCTTCTTACTCAACACCAAAACCCAATGCCAGCACTGAAAATATACTGCCATAAGTAAGTCAAGGTTTTAAGATTAGATGGAGGGGGTGGGGTTCCTCCCCCCATAATTTTAAAGCTCCTTAGACTATTTCATCTTCTAACATGACAATTACCTTCCAAAGAAAGATTTAAGTGCTATGTGTATAAAATAGTATAGGCTGTTAGTCACACCACCTGCCTCAAAGCAAGGAAGGTGTACTGGAAGACACTGAATCTGAAGCAGCTTCTCCAGTACCAGGAAATAAGTAAAGGCAATGATTCTAAAAAGGAATTAAATTTTAGAGCATCATATCTTTAAAAATTATTAGAGGCAGAGGATATATGCTGGTAGTTGTGAATAACTGCTTGTAATTTAAAAGTCATTTTTGTTCCATGGAAAAATCCTGTATTTTTGAGAAACAGAAAAAAATCCCAGTGAAAGAAGAAAAAGCAAGCAAAGGTTGTATCTGTAAGTGAAGAACTTACTCAAGGGGACTGGCTAGTCTGTTCAAGATTGCTGTAGTGAACCTTAGTTGTACTTACTTCCATTGGTTCATCCCTTTCACAATGTCAGTGGAGCGATGGAGAAACCTCTCAAACAGAAACAGCACCCAAATAAACTCCTTGTCACAAATCTTCACATCCTGAGCACTCTGCAGCTCCCAGACCAGCTGCTCCCGAGCTTGGCACTGTCCCACCACCAGACAAAACAAGGAACTGTGCAGTTTTCTCTCAGGCAAGCCAACATATGACCATGAGAGGAGGTATTAGTGTTTTTTTTTTTTTTCCCTGCTTTTAGTTAGAGTTGGGATTTAAGCATGAGAGACTGGGTTTTGTGTTTGGTCTTAGTTGTTTATTAATTTTTATTTATAGTACAGTGAGTGCTACAGCACTTCTAGTTAACAAGCTAAAAGTGAAAAAGTGGAGCTGTATTTAGCTTGTTACAAGGTCTTTTAAGGTCTAACTGTCCAATTGAAAACTAACATTTATATTATTTATACTTTTGACTCAATGATTAAAAACCTGTAACCTGCAGTGTGGTACTTTCTAT